>CM045734.1:63213563-63243563 GCA_024760905.1 Plotosus lineatus
ACGTGTGTGTGTGTGTTTTTTATAATTTTTTGTCAATGAAGTGTACAAAGTATGACGTGCATGTGCTGCGTTATGATGTGTTATGACCTGGTTATAAGCTTTTATCACAGTGCGTTTCTTTCTGCCACACTTTCCTCCGATTTCTTCCTCTTCCTTCTTTTTGCAAATCTGGCCATATTTATTCATTTTTCCATCCATTCCAGCAGCTAACCTTTAATCCATCTCAGACACGGCGCTGGAGTCGTGCACTCGTAGGGCTTCCTCGCGTCTGCGTTTATCAGTGCTGAAAAACGATAAGGCGAAAGGAGAGATAAGGGCGAGAAAAAGATCAGCCGGCGGTTTGTAATCTGAAAGTTGAGGCAGATCACAGAGAGGTCTGAGAGAAAAAAGAAAAAAACACACACTGATATCTCGAGGTCTCGAATAGAAAAGTGTCATGTGGATAAACGTGGTGTGTTCGCTGTCTGGTATCCTGTCCGCCATCATGTAAAAAAGAAGTGCAGCTGCTCACATGCTGTTATTTTAAATATAAATGTCACTAAACACACTCAAACACAAACCCAACACACACTTTAAACACTTAGCACAGCGCATGTGAGGATGATTTACAACTTCATGATTAATGACAAAATAATGAAGAGTATCTTGTGTGTGTGTGATGCTGACATTCAATTCAGTACTGCACAGAGTAGAGCTAAAATAAATGTGTTTTGGGACACGCCCCTATGGAACAATGGGGTCTTTATTTGTGCTGTGTAGTAGTAGTGAATAGGAGATGTGGTGTTGGATACGCCCACTGGCTTGACACTGCTGAGATGTTTCTGATGGTTTCTGCTGGATATGCAGGGATATGGAACAGTCTGAGCTTTAGACAGTGGAGTTCCCTGTTCTGGAACTGTATAGATCTGGAACGTTGCGTTGGTGTCTGTTTGTGTGCTACGTAGTGCACATGCTTCTCAAATGTAGGGATTAAGATAGATTTTAGAACTGAATGCTATCCTTGTTTGTTCTTGAGGTCAAGCTAACTGCTAACAGGAAACCCAAGACAAGTGACATTAGCTTCGAGCATTCGTTTTAGACCATCTGGTTTAGCCTTTCGGACTATAAATACTGTGGTGTGTTGCCATGTGGGAATTGACCAAACAGAATCAGCTTCCATGTGTTTTGTTTTTTTCATAGCATTGGGCCAACTCTGTGTGTGTGTGTGTGTGTGTGTGTGTGTGTGTGTGTGTGTGTGTGTGTGTGTGTGTGTGAGAGAATGCGTGCACGCGCGCGCGTGTGTGTGTGTGTTCTGTTGAGGTTAATGGTCTTCATAATGGAAGTGACTTGCACTTGCAACCTTTTGCCCCATGCAAGTGCTCAGTGTCTTAAGACGTTCAGTCAGTGGATGCTTTTTTCCCTCGGACAGTTTTCTTGTTAAATGTCAAACACACACACACACACACACACACACACACACACACACACACACACACACACACACACACACTTGCTGGCCGAAACACACTCGACTGCCTCCCACACAGTTGGGCGTTAAGGTTCGAGCCACTCATCTTATTGATGTTCATTTTACATGCTAGCAGATTAGCAACAGCCACTTCACATCAAAGGCCTCACACCACCTGATGAAGATTTCCCATGGTCCTTTGCTTGCCCTCTTCAATTAGAAATTGTGTTTTTGGAAGCAATGACAGAAATGAGGAACGAGAGTGTTTTTGTGCATTGTTCCTCAGAGTGTCACACACTTAAATGCCTTTTATCTCTAGTGGTGGCTGAAGAAGTTCGAGTGGTTCGGCCTTTATCTTGAGCCAATGTAGGAATCAGGACTGAGAGCCAGGGATGAGAAATGATACCAGAGCAACTCACTTGTTAAAACAACATCAATCGCACACAAAAAGCACATAAACAACTACAGTCGGCCCTCTACTTACGAAATTAATCCGTTCCAGAGCCTTTTTCGTAGCCTGGAGTTTTCGTAAGTAGAGGCGCATTTTACATGTAAAATGCATGATTCGTTCCACGGCTCCCAAGACCACCTCATAAACCTTTTAAAAATGATAAAAGTACACCAAGTTTGTATGAAATATGTGTTAAAAGTAAAAGAAAATTATTTATTAAACAATTTAAAATTTTATTAACATGTTAAACCATTTTATTAACATATTTATTAATTAAACCATTATTAAACATTTTTATTAACACACACACACACACACACACACACACACACACACACACACACACACACACACACACACACACATGTCTGTCTCTCTCTCTCTCTCTCTGTCTCTCTCTATCTCTCGCTCTCTCACTCACACACACACAAAACACACATTTGTGGCATTTTAAGACGGGGAATTCAAAGTGCACTCCCTGCTTGACAGATCGGAGGTCCAGACTCAACTTTAACTTGTTTCCCTGAGGGATCGGAGCTCCTTTAAACATTTTATTAACATATTAAACCATTTTATTAACATGTTTATTAATTAAACCATTATTAAGCATTTTTTATTAACGCACATACACACACACAACACTCTCTCTCTCTCTCTCTCTCTCTCTCTCTCTCTCTCTCTCGCTCTCTCTGTCTCTCTGGTGTATTTTGCGGAATGCGGGCTCCGCCCACACGCAGCACGCAGCGTTTGGAAAGCATGTTGTATTTAAAGTGGAATTACAGTACCTGTTTGAAAGATCAGAGGTCCTGATTCAATATTAACTTGCTACCTTGCGAGATCGGAGGTCTTGTCCCACGGAGCACTCTGTTTTTATGCTCCTTCTGCTTCAATATCATGCCGAAATAATCGCCTCCCTCACTGTATTTCCACTTTATGGTCTCCTTCTGCTTCAATATTGTCCTGATTGTAGAGGTGTTTTGGCGATAACGAAATATAACGCTTCAATGATCAATCTCAAAACATGCCAACAGTCCTGTTCAACTCTCCACACGTGTGACAAACAGGAAGTATGGGTACATGTCAGCTCCCTCCTGGCCAATGGGAGTCCAGTGGGGCGAAATGCTGGGACACAGCCAATGAGAGAGCAACTCATGCATTGCTTGAATTTTCAATGCCGCGTTTGAATTTTTGAATGGCGCATTTGGCACTTTTCATAAAAAGAGGTTGTTTTTGTAAAAAGAAGACAAAAATTTAGGAAAATGTTTTTGTAACCTGGATTTTTCGTACTCAGAGGTTTTCATAAGTAGAGGGCCGACTGTACATAAACAACACTACATCTATGTGAACAAATATACAAAGACATAAACAGCAATGAAGCACCAACAATCCCCACCAAACACCAACATCTACAATCAAACATCAACATTCACCAGCTAAACACAAGCATTCTCCACCAAACATCATTATCAATCAAACACTGATATTGTCCACCAAACAACAATGTTCTCCATCCACACCTTCATTCACCACCAAAACCTACATTCAAAATCAAACACCAACACACACCGAAACGTCATTAAACACCAACATTCTTCATCAAACACCAGCATTTACCAACATATTCCTACATTCCTTCTAAAACATCCACATTCAACATTAAAATATTACATTTACTCCCAAACACCATATTCACCATCATTTCACCATCATACATCAATTGCCACCAGAAACCTGAATTTACCATCATACACCAACATTCACCATCATACACCATCATACACCATCATTCACCATCTTACACCAACATTCATCATCAAAAACCTAAATTCACCATCATACAACAACATTCATCATCAAAAACTTAAATTCACCATCAAAAACTTAAATTCACCATCACTAATATAATTCCATATGTCACTTTTTCACTGTATTTTACATTATTGTAAATTTCACAGGTCGTTTCATAACTGCACTTTATATTTTTGTTGCTATCTGTCAGTATCTATATTTCATTCCTATGCGAAGCCAATTGCAATGAAATTTTGTAGATTTGCTGTATACCGAATGACAGTAAAGTTGTATAAGTCTAAATACCAACAATCACTATCAAACAGTAATTTACTATGAGGCAGTAGCACTCACCATAAAACAGTAATTCTCCATCAAACACCAAAATTCACCATCAAACCCAGTAATTCTCCATCAAACCCAGTAATTCTCCATCAAACCCAGTAATTCTCCATCGAACACATTAATTTTCCATCAAAAACTAACATTCACCATCAAACATCAACATTCACCACCAAACTCAGTAATTCTCCATGAAAGACCAACATTCACATCAAACACAGTAACTCCATCAAACACCAACATTCACCATCAAACACAGTCTCTTCTTTTCCTTTCAGCTGTTCCCTTCAGGGGTCGCCACAGAGAATCATCTGCCTCCATCTCACCCTATCCTCTGCATCTTCTTCTCTTACACCAACTACCTTCATGTCTTCCTTCACCACATCCATAAATCTTCTCTTTGGTCTTCCTGTAGGCCTTCTGCCTTGTAGATCCAACCTCAGCATCCTACTACCAATAACCAATATACTCACTATCCCTCCTCTGTACATGTCCAAACCATCTCAATCTAGCCTCTCTGACTTTGTCTCCAAAACCTCTTATATCTGCTGTCCCGCTGATGTACTCATTCCTGATCCTATCCATCCTTGTTACTCCCAAGAAGAACCTCAACATTTTCATCTCTGCTACCTCCAGCGTTGCCTCCTGTCTTTTCCTTAGTGCCACTGTTTCTAAACCATACAACATCGCTGGCCTCATCACCGTCTTATACACTTTTACCTTCATTCTTGCTGATACCTTCCTATCACACATCACACCGGACACTTTTCTCCAACCATTCAAACCGGCCTGCACACACTTCTTCACCTCTTTTCCACACTCTCTATTGCTCTGGATTGTTGAGCCTAAGTACTTAAAATCCTCCATCTTCTTTATCTCTGCTCCCTGAAATCTCACTGTTCTTCTTGGGTCCTTCTCGGTCACACACATGTAATTTTCCTCATTCATCAAGTCTTCAAAATACACTTTCCATCTTCCCAGCACACTTCTGTCATCAGTCACTACATTTCCCACTCTGTCTTTAATCACTCTAACTTGCTGCATGTCCTTCCCATCTCTATTTCTCTGCTGGGCCAACCTGTATAAATAATTTTCTCCTTCTTTACTGTCCAACCTGTTATACAAGTCACCATACGCCCTCTGTTTGGCCTTTGACACCGCTACCTTCGCCTTATGCTGTGTCTCCCTGTACTCCTGTTTACTCTTTTTGGTCCTGTTAATGTCCCACTACTTCTTAGCTAACCTCTTCCTTTGTACACACTCTTGCACTTTCTCATTCCACCACCAAGTCTCCTTATCTACTTTTCTTCCAGAGGACACACCAAGTACTCTCCTATCTGTGTCCCTGATCACATTAGCTGTAGTTGTCCAGTCATCTGGAAGCATTTCCTGACCACTTAAAGCCTGTTTCAAATCCTCCTTGAAGACAACATGACACTTTTCCTTTTTCAGCTTCTACCACTTTATCTTCTGCTCTGTGTTTGCCTTCTTCACCTTCCTCACCATCAGCGTCATCCTGCACACCACCATCCTATGCTGTTTGGCAACACTCTCACCCAGTACTACTTCGCAGTCACTGACTTCCTTCAAATTACATCGCATACACAAGATGTAGTCTACCTGTGTGCTCTTACCTCCGCTTTCATAAGTCACCCTATGCTGCTGTTTCTTCTTGAAGAAAGTATTCACCACAGCCATTTCCATCCTTTGTGCAAAATCTATCAACACCTGTCCTTCTGTGTTCCTGTCCTTGATACCAAACCTGCCCATCACTTCCTCGTCCCCCCTGTTGCCTGCACCAACATGTCCATTGAAGTCTACACCAATGACCACTCTTTCACCTCTCGGGGTACTCTGCATCACTTCATCTAACTCACTCCAGAATCTCTCCTTCTCTTTTAACTTACATCCTGCCTGTGGGACATAAGCACTAACAACATTGACCATCACACCTTCAATTTCTAACTTGAGACTCATCACTCTGTCTGACACTTTTTTCACTTCTATAACATTTCTGACAAACCCCTCCTTCAAGATGACCCCTCCTCCATTTCTCTTCCCATCCACACCATGATAAAACAGCTTAAACCCTGCTCCTAAGCTTCTAGCTTTGCTACCTTTCCAACTGGTCTCCTGAACACACCGTATGTTCAGCTTCCTCCTCTGCATCATGTCAGCCAGCTCTCTACCTTTTCCTGTCATAGTTCCAACATTCAAAGACTCTACTCTCAGTCCTAGACTCATGCTTTTCCTCTTATCCCTCTGCCTACGGACACGCCTCCCACCTCTCCTTCTTCGACTAACAGTACTCCAATTTCCACCAGCACCCTAACAGCACTTAACAGCACTGATGGCGGTCGTTGTTCACTCGGGCCTCGACCGATCTGGTGTGAAATTTTTCTTTACGGTTTGCATTTTGTATTCTGGCAAAAGTTTTACGCCAGATGCCCTTCCTGTTGCAACCCTCTGCATTTATCCAGGCTTGGGACCGGTGTGAGGAGGGCACTTGTTTGTGCCCCCCCCCCCCCCCCTCATGGCTGCATTTCATTAATTTACCATTAAACACAAATAATTACCATCAAACACAATTATTGTTTGGCAAACACCAACACTCACTGTCATACAGAGTAATTCACCATCAAACACTGACATTCACCATCAAACACAGTACTTCACCATTAAACACCAACAGGCACCACCAAACACAGCAATTCTCCATAAAACAGTAATATTCACCACCAGACAATAATTCTCCATCAAACACCAATATTGACCCTCAAATACAGCACTTCACTATCAAACACCAACAATCTCCATCAAACAGAGTCCTTCACCATCAAATATCAATAGGCACCATCAAACTTGGTGGTGGAATGAGGAAGTGCAGGAGTGTGTACAAAAGAAGAGGTTAGCCAAGAAGAAGTGGAACATTGAGAGGACCGAAGAGAGTAAACAGGAGTACAGGGAGACACAGCGTAAGGCGAAGGTAGCGGTGTCAAAGGCCAAACAGAGGGCGTATGATGACTTGTATGATAGGTTGAACAGTAAGGAGGGAGAAAATGATCTATACAGGTTAGCACAGCAGAGAAATAGAGATGGGAAAGACGTGCAGCAAGTTAGAGTGATAAAGGACAGAGAGGGAAATGTATTGACTGATGACAGAAGTGTGCTGGGAAGATGGAAAGAGTACTTTGAAGAGCTGATGAATGAGGAAAATGAGAGAAAAAAAAGAGTAGAAGGGATGACCGTTGAGGAGCAGGAAGTAGCAAAGATTAGTAAGGGAGAAGTGAGGAGGGCATTGAAGAGGATGAAGAATGGAAAGACAGTTGGCCCTGATGACATACCAGTTGAGGTATGGAAGTGTCTAGGGGAGGTAGCAGTAGATTTTCTGACAAGAATATTCAACAAGGTCTTAGAAAGTGAGCAGATGCCAGAGGAATGGAGGAGAAGTGTGCTTGTGCCCATTTTTAAGAACAAGGGCGATGTACAGAGTTGTGGCAACTACAGAGGGATAAAGTTGATGAGCCATACAATGAAGCTATGGGAAAGAATAGTGGAAGCAAGATTAAGGGCAGAGGTCAGCATTTGTGAACAACAGTTTGGTTTCATGCCAAGAAAGAGCACCACAGATGCAGTGTTTGCTTTGAGGATGTTAATGGAGAAGTACAGAGAAGGTCAGAAGGAGCTGCATTGTGCCTTTGTGGATCTGGAGAAAGCATATGACAGGGTGCCGAGAGAAGAACTGTGGTATTGTATGAGGAAGTCTGGAGTGGCAGAGAAGTATGTTAGAGTGGTGCAGGACATGTATGATAGATGTAAGACAGTGGTGAGGTGTGCTGTCGGTGTGACAGAAGAGTTCAAGGTGGAGGTGGGACTGCATCAAGGGTCAGCTCTCAGCCCTTTCTTGTTTGCTATGGTGATGGACAGGCTAACAGATGAGGTTAGACAAGAATCTCCATGGACTATGATGTTTGCAGATGACATAGTGATCTGTAGTGAGAGCAGAGACCGAGTGGAGGAAAATCTAGAGAGGTGGAGGTATGCCCTGGAAAGGAGGGGATTGAAGGTTAGTCTTAGTAAGACAGAATACATGTGTGTGAACGACAAGGACCCAAGAGGAACTTTGAGGGTACAGGGGGCAGAGATAAAGAAGGAGGAGGATTTTGAGTATTTAGGCTCAACAATCCACAGCAATGGAGAGTGTGGAAAAGAGGTGAAGAAGCGCGTGCAGGCAGGTTGGAATGGATGGAGAAAAGTGTCCGGTGTGATGTGCGATAGGAGAGTATCGGCAAGAATGAAGGGAAAAGTGTATAAGACGGTGATGAGGCCAGCAATGTTGTATGGTTTAGAGACAGTGGCCCTGGGGAAAAGACAGGAGTCAGAGTTGGAGGTAGCAGAGATGAAAATGTTGAGGTTCTCTTTGGGAGTAACGAGGATGGATAGGATCAGAAATGAGTACATCAGAGGGACAGCACATGTTAGATGTTTTGGAGACAAAGTCAGAGAGGCTAGATTGAGATGGTTTGGACATGTACAGAGGAGGGATAGTGAGTATATTGGTCGTAGGATGCTGAGGTTGGAACTACCAGGCAAAAGGCCCAGAGGAAGACCAAAGAGAAGATTTATGGATGCGGTGAAGGCGGACATGAAGGTCGTTGGAGTAAGAGTAGAAGATGCAGAGGATAGGGAGAGATGGAGGCAGATCATTTGCTGTGGCGACCCCTGAAGGGAACAGCCGAAAGGAAAAGAAGAAGAAGAAGACCATCAAACACTGCAATTCTCCATAAAGCACTAACATTCACCACCAGACACAATAATTCTCCACCAAACACAGCAGTTCTCCATCAAACACCAATATTCACCTTCAAACACAGTAATTCACCATTAAACACCAACAGTCACCATCAAACACAATAATTATTTGAGAAACACCAACATTGAGCATCAAACACAGTAATTCATCACCAAGCACACTAATTCTCCATCAAACACAAACATTCACCTTCAAACACCAACATTCACAATCAAGCACAGCAATTCTCCATCAAACAGGAATAGTCACCATCAAACACAGTCATTCTCCATGAAACACCAACATTCACAATCAATCACAGTAATTCAACATCAAACATCAAGATTTACAATTAAACACAGTAATTATCCATCAAAGATCAACATTCACCATCAAACACTTAACAACCACCATCAAACACTGCAATTCTCTTTCAAACAACAGTATTCACCAGCAAACACAGTAATGCTCCATAAAAGACCAACATTCAACACCAGGCACAATAATTCTCCATCAAACACAGTAAGTCTCCATCAAACGCCAACATTCTCCATGAAACACCAATATTCACCATCAAATACAGCAATTCACTATTAAACACCAACATTCTCCATCAACAAAGTAATTCACCATAAAACACCAGCAATCACCATCAAACACAGTAACTCACCATCAAACATACCAATTCACCATCAAACACCATCAGTGACCACCAAACCAGCAATTCTCCATAAAACACCAACATTCACAGTCATACACAGTAATTCTCCATCCAACACAAATATTCACCATCAAACACTACCAAACACTGCAATTCTCTTTCAAACACCAATATTCACCATCAAACGCAGTAATTCTCCAAATTCTCCATCAGAAACCAACATTCACAAACCAATACAGTAATTCTCCATCAAACACCAATATTTACAATCAACCACAGTAATTCTCCATCAAACGCCAATATTCACCATCAAATACAGCAATTCACCATTAAACACCAACATTCTCCATCAACACAGTAATTCACCATAAAACACCAGCAATCACCATCAAACACAATATTTTGGCAAACACCAACAATCACCATCAAACACAGTGATTTACCATCAAACACACCAATTCTCCATCAAACACCATCAGTGACCATCAAACCAGCAATTCTCCATAAAACACCAACGTTCACAGTCATACACAGTAATTCTCCATCAGAAACCAACATTCACAATCAAATACAGTGATTCTCTATCAAACACCAATATTTACAATCAACCACAGTAATTCTCCATCAAACACCAACATTCACCATCAAACGCAGTCATTTTACATCAAACACCAACATTCACAATCACAGTATTTTTCTTCCACACACCAGTGTTCACCATAATACACCAAGATTCATCATCAAACACAGTAATTCACCATCAAACACCAGCATTCACCATCAAACACTTAACAACCACCACCAAACACAGTAATTATCAAACACCAACATTCACCATCAAACACAGTAATTCCCCATCACTGGCTTTAGCGATCCTTGCATCAGTCTCATCATCAATTTTCACACTGCGAGACAGCGTGCTGCCAAGGTACGTGAACTTGTCCACAGCTGTCAGTTTCTTTCTGCTCACAGTCACTGTTGGTTCTTGGTACTGTTTCCCTGGAGTAGGTTGAAACATCACCTCAGTCTTTGTGGTGCTAATTGTGAAGCCAAAGTTGAAACAGGCAGTGGAGAACAGGTTCATGGAGTGCTGCATGTCTTCAAGACTACAGGCATTGAGGGCACAATCATCAATGAACAGGAAGTCAAGGAGCTTGTCAACGTGAACCTTGGTCTTGGCCTGAAGGCGTTGCAAGTTAAACAGCTTGCCTTCTGTTCTGTATCTGATGTTGATACCTGGATCGGAGTCCTGGAAGGCATCTGCAGCATGGCTGTGAACATCATGCTGAACAGTGTTGGAGCCAGCACAAAGCCTTGTTTTATTCCCTTGTCACTAAGAAGGGAGTGGACAACTCTCTGTTGTCAAGGACCTGAGCCTGCATGCTGTCGAGGAATTGACGAACCATCGCGATGAATCTGTCAGGGCATCCAAACTTACTCATGATGCTCCAGAGACTGTTGCGGCTGATGGTATTGAAGGCTTTAGTCAGGTTGGGTCAGTCAACTCAGCACTAGTTGAAGGCTTCTTCAGTTTTGAGTTGTGGAGTAGCTTTGGTATCTACTTTTACCGAGTTTTGGCACTTTGGGAGAATTCTGAGCTTCATCTTGGAGATGATCAGTCTATGGTCTGTCCAGCAGTCAGCACCACACATGGACTTGGTCACTCGAACATCCTGCCTATCCCTTTGCCAGACGATGACGTAGTCTATCAGATGCCAATGTTTTGAACGCGGGTGCATCCAGGACATCCTATTATGTGCAGGGAGGCGGAACACTGTGTTGGTGATCAAAAGTTCATGTTCGGCACAGAACTGCAGGAGAAGGAGGCCATTGCTGTAGCAGGTTCCCTTAACATTCTTCCCAATGATGTTTTCCCAAGCATGTTGGTCGGTGCCTCCACGGGTGTTAAAGTCTCCGAGTATGATCAGTTTGTCCGACTTCGGGATAGTGGCTGTAAGGGAGTGAAGATCCTCGTAGAATTTGTCTTTGACATCATCAGGTTTGGACATCGTGGGTGCATAGACACTAATGATGGTTGCCTGCTTGCCTCCTAAGAGAGGTAGTATCACGATCCTGAGACGGTCGTTTTCACCTTGTGGAAGGCAGCTCAGTTTGCTGACGAGCTCGTTCTTTACTGCGAGCGCAACACCTGCTTCACACCGTTCGTTTTTGGTTTGCCCACTCCAGAAGAATGTGTAGCTGGCTCCTCCTTCTCCGAGCTGTCCTTCCTCTGCCCAGTTCTTTTCCAACCAGTGCAGTTCTCCTCTGAGGTCTGTTGGCCTGATCATTGTTTATGAGGGCGCGCACATTCCATACACCTAACATGAGTTGTTAAATCTAGATTTTCTTCTTTTTATTATTTACACTGCTGTTATGGAATCCCGCCAACTGCAGTCTGCTGGCCAGGGTGAGGTGCGACAAGCAATGTTTGGGACACCTTTTCTAGTCCGCACCTCATGCTGTGGAGGTGAACAGTGTGATCCTAAAGAGGGCTGCTCAGTCACTCGGGGAGCTGCCAAATCCCTCTGCTGTCTCGGTCCAGAGAAGAGACGATCATATGACATGAGCCACCTGTGTGCAGGTCCGCGGCTACAGCTCCTAGTGTATCCACACCTGCTGCTTCGTCGCTCGCCCATTGCCACAGGGCTTTGGTGGATGAATAGGGTACTGAAGATAACTTGCGCGTGAATTTGATTTAAGTGAGGGAGAGTTGCGCAGTGTCATTGTCTGCCTCACTCTCTCGTCATGGCCTATCAGAGTCCAGTGGCAAGACAGAGTCTGAACGACTGAAGATAGGTCAGGATGCGGTGGATGGCCAGCAGTGTCCTTTGTGTCTCACTGTGCCCTTGTTACGCTCCACAACGCTCCGCTAGATCCACCTTCCTGCCCGTTGGACCAATTCGGTGGTTTCTCTCGAGGCAGTCCGTTGGGCCCAGTCTTCACATGCATAGGAAGACAAGCCCTAAACACAGTAATTCTCCATCAAACACCAACATTCACCATGAAACATAGGAATTCTCCATCAAAAACCAACATTCACTATCAAACACCAACATTCACCATCACACACTGTATGTCGACTTATGACCTATGCGAGTTACGTCTGATCGCCTTTACGATCGCAAAAGAGGTGAAGCATGATTCATGGCAGTGCAGTGCGAGTGTTGTGTACGACGGTTGTTTGCGCTGCCGGCAGCGCCAGCATCTTAAAAGGCCAAGCAGGAGATGATGCAGCTTCACTTTATAACAGCTCAGAGCAAATCTATTCATCTACTTTCAATGCCACGTCACTGTGGTGCGAAGCTGAGAGCCAATACTTTCTGTGTGGGCGGGTCCGATACCTTGAAACTCTAATTTTATTGGACTCACACACTGCAGTGTTTATGACAGGAAGCGCGTCCAAAGTTTTGGCAATCAGCTGGTCAGCGGGTTGAAGTTTTTCCATGTCTGTCCATTTGTGTTTACTTGCCAGCTGTGCTTGGCTTCGTGGAAATGAGCCGATCAAAACGAGGGAAATTTATCGCTTTACTCGCACAGTCTGTGGCTGTTCTTATAATCCAATAAAATTGGAGTTTGAAGCTATCAGACCCTCCCACACAGTGGAGTACAGAAAGGATTAGCTCTCCGCTGCGTGTCACAGTGACGTGGAATTGAAAATAGATGTATAGATTTAAATGCACGAAATTTCTTCTTCTTTTCTTTTCGGCTTTTTCCCTTTTCTCGGGAGTCGCCACAGCGAATCATCTGATTCGCACATTTGATTTGGCATAGGTTTTTACATCGGATGCCCTTCCTGTCACAACCGTTTAGCAAGGGACAGAAACACGCTGACGGCTTTGCAGCCTACTCTTTATGACAGTCAGCAATGGTTCTTTTACATTCCTCTCACCATAGACACTGAGAGACATGGCCCGCCTTTGATAACCCAGTTAGATGCACTGCATTTATTCATCTGTTTTTGCTTGGCGTGAGTGTATTTGGATGTAAATTCGACATACGACCAGATCGAGTTACGACCAGTCTGCCAGAACCAAACGTGGTCGTAAGTCGACGACTCACTGTAATTCTCCATCAAGCACCAACATTCAAAATCAAACACAGTAATTTTCCATCAAACACCAACATTCTCAATCAAATACAGTAATTCTCCATTGAACACCAACATTCACAATTAAACACCAGCAACTACCATCAAACACTGCGATTCTCTATTAAACACCAATATCCACCATCAAACACTAATAACCACCGTCAAACACTGCAGTTCTCTGTCAAACACCAGTGTTCACCATCAACCACGGTAATTCTCTATCAAACACAAACATTGCAAACCACACGGAAACCCTACAAAGGCCAAGGAATTGAACTCATACCTTCTTGCTGAGGCAAATGTATACACAAAATCTTTTCCATTAAATGTAAACAAACACTTGTCAGTACATAATAATGTAGTTGTTTTGGTTTATAAATTTTAATTGTTGTTCATCTCAGTTGGGATCTTGGGTGTTTGGTGTGTTGTCTGTATATTGGTGGTGACTGCCAATGTGTTGGGGTTAGTGAATACTTGAGATCTCTTCTTCTTTTCCTTTCGGCTTTTCCCTTCAGGGGTCGCCACAGCGAATCATCTGCCTCCATCTCACCCTATCCTTTGCATCTTCTTCTCTTACACCAACTACCTTTATGTCCTCCTTCACCACATCCATGAATCGTCTCTTTGGTCTTCCTCTAGGCCTTCTGCCTGGTAGGAATACTTGATATGATAGTATATAATAATTAATGTTTGTGTGTAAAGTGAACACTGCGATTTTATGAGAGGTTATTGTGGTGTAGAATGTCTGTTCATGTTTGAGAATAAAGATTGCACTGTGATGTGTGTGATTGTGAATGTTGGGGTGTGATGGTAAATGTTGGATTGTGATGGCGAATGTTGGAGTGTGATGGTGTTGATGGTGAATGTTGCAGTGTGATGGTGTTTATTTTGAATGTTAGTGTGTGATGGGGTTTGATGGTGAATGTTGTAGTGTGATGGTGTTTATTGTGAATGTTGATGTTTGATGGTTAATGTTAGAGAGTACTGGTGTTTGATGGCGAATGTTGCAGTGTTGTGGTGTTTATTGTGAATGTTAGTGTGTGATGGTGATGATGGTGAATATTGCACTGTGATGGTGATGATGGTGAATATTGCAGTGTGATGGTGTTGCTGGTGAACGTTGCAGTGTGATGGTGTTTATTGTGAATGTTGATGTGTGATGGTGTTTGATGGTTACTGTTAGATAGTAATGGTGTTTGATGGTAAATTTTGCAGTGTGATGGTGTTTATTGTGAATGTTAGTGTATGATGGTGTTTGATGGTTAATGTTGGAGAGTACTGGTGTTTGATGGCGAATGTCGCAATGTGATGGCATTTCTAGTGTTCTATTAGCTGTTTGACTCCTCATCTAACATGGCCGCTGCAGTATGTCAGGCTGTTAGCGCCTCCGGCTCAGATGTGTGATTTGCCAGCTGTTCTTCTGCTCTAATGATAGACAGATGAGACAGAGGAGTCACCAATGTCTCCGTCACACCATCTGGAAAAAAGTGTTCCATTATCCTAAGTGCCCTATAATTCTCTGCAGTCAGAGGTGGTGTTAAACATGGCGGCTACACGCTGTTATGGCTTGTTTGAATTATAATGCTTTCCTGTGGACTTATATGTAATAAAGGTTTTATTTTCCTGCAGACACCATCAGATTTAAAATATTGAAGTGCATTAGAGATGAGACGCAGAGCGATACAGGACATTAGAGTTTTCCAGAAGTTTCTACTGAGGGAAAATGTTGTTGAAGAAGAAAGAAAGAATGTCACATGGGTGTGAGACATGGAGTCGGTGGAGGTTTAGTTCACACATGCAGAGGGATGCGGACAGCGCAGACATCGATCAGGATACAGTAACGATTGTGTCCTATGACAACAGGATTGTTTCTGGTAACATGTGTCATATAATAAAAATTTATAATGATGGGGCCAATGGTAAACTCTGCTCTGACCTCTCACACAAAGATAAAATTTCCCAAAATAATACTTTAACTCTTTTTTATTTATTATACAGTGGTACCTTAAGTTACAAATGACTTTTATCATGAATTTTCCATGATACGACTTTTGATCCCACCAGAAATCCTCATCCAACGTGCAAAATTTTGATTCACGAGTTCTGCTGGGGAAATGGCTTTTCCGGGCCGATTAGTCTAGTATTCTTCCGTGTGTATTCCTCCGCGCTCCGAGAGCACTTTGTGCAGTGCTTCTCAATTATTTTCTGTGACGCACCCCCTCTCCCCCAGCGCCCCGCGTGTAACTATACATAGTGTTTACTGCACTTTATATCGTTTGCTTGGTGCTTTTTCCCTACACCATAGGGAACACAGTGAGAACACCACTGTCACCTACTGTAGAGGATGTGCAATTACACTTAATTATAGTACAATATGGCAAAAAAGCATGTTCTCCAGGGTCATACATCCCCCCCCCCCGGTATCACACTGCGCCCCACTATTTGAGAAGCACTGGCCTTGTGGGAGCTCACCACAGCCTTTTCTCGCTGGTATTCGTAACGTGCACATGCACAAAATTCTTCTCCTGTTACGCACCACCTCATGTCTACCCACATGACATCTTCTTGACCACGTCACATCTTTGCCGCAGTCGATGATCGGAAGGTTTAGTTTACTTATTGTTTATTCTTGTTTTATTATTTTACTATTCATTATTAATTAACTGGGTTATCAAAGGCGGGCCATGTCTCTCACTGTCTATGGTGAGAGGTTGATGTAAAAGAACCATTGCTGACTTTCGTAAAGAGTAGCTGCAAAGCCGTCAGCGTGTTTCTGTCCCTTGCTAAAAAGGGTTGTGACAGGAAGGGCATCCAACGTAAAAACCTCTGCCAAATCAAACGTGCGAATCAGATGATTCGCTGTGGCGACTCCTGAGTGAAAGGGAAAAAGCCGAAAGGAAGACAGACAGACATTATTAATTATCATTAATGTTAATGTACATGTATGATAATTATTATGAAATATTTTTTATTTTTACATGTGTATCTTTAATATATTAGTTCAAATAAAGTATATGTATTTGTGTCAGGTTTTTAAGTTTGGGAGGGAGTTGGAACAGATTAATTGGTTTTCTATTATTTCCTATGGGAATTTTTGTTTTATCTAACGAACTTTTGACTTACGAGCTTGCCCTCGGAACGGATTAATTTCATAAGTCAAGCTACCACCGTATTTCGGTTTTATATTGCTTTTGCTCTGCAAACCACTTTTAACTCAACAGAAAAAAATTATTTAAGATTTGACTCAAGTGAGCTTATTTATGCACTTGTACTAGTTTGTTGTTGCTGGTAAGTTAAGCGTATTGCGTTGCAATAAAAAAACTTTTATCTTTTAACTTATTTTTTTGTAATGTCTCGCCTTTCTGATGATTGTCGCAAACCGGAGGTGAATATCCACCGTTTTAATCACGCTTTATCATGTCTGATGTATATTAAATCAGAATATTCTCACACCAATGATAAATATCTGTGTGGTGGAGGATTTCGGTGTTTGGTGGTGAGTGTTGGTGTATGATGATGAGTGTTGGTATTACATAAATGCCGCCAACATTTTTTTCCATGGGTAAAATGTTTGTTAGTGAGAGCAGGTTGTTGTATCAGGATTTGTTTTGTACTGGGTTTATAATAAATTATTCTAATCCAACAAAACATTGTTTTTGTTACTGAATAAAATATTTCAGATTTTTTGTCCATCTTGCACATTTAATTTACAGATTTCCACATCCATCATGACTCAGATCTCGGTTTCTCTGTTGTTTTTTTTGGATGTAAATGTAATGGATAGTTGTACTACTGCAGGGAAAACACATATGAAAAGAAATAGGAACTGAAAAGAAGCAGTATTGGGATAGAGGGGTGGCTGACGTCCCGAACATAAGGCCTGTTTGTTAGTGTGAAGCTGACGAGCTGCTGCTCATGTCGGGGTAATTAACACTGTCACAGACTGTACAACAGCTGTGCTGTTGAATGCTGAGCATTTTAAAGCGAAGGAGAAGGTACTGGAATACAGAGAACAGAAGAAAGAAAAAACTAATAACACATATTTATTTGTTTTTAAATTCCAGTAGTGTTACCGAAGGGTTACTGTTCGACAAACACCAGGACACAGGTATGTCGGGTAGGAATGCAGTGCACAGTGAGTGATTTGCTTTGCCTCCTACCTTGTGCTTGGAGTTATTATCAGTTGAACGTGGTTCTTGTCTCAGTGTTAAATAACAGATTCCTGAATAATGTGGATGAGCTGAGGGAGACGGTGGATTAGTGTTGGATAACCGATAGAGTAAATACCTCTCTATAGTGCGCTCAGACTCTCCGACTCTGTAGGGATATTTTTAAGCCGGCATTCGAAGGCTCGGGTTCTTAAATTGTGACGCCAACGTTGATTCCCTACTGAAGGTCCTCTTTAATGCTTTAGGCTTAACTTTAATCCCAGGTTTAGAAAGCAGCCCAGATCTTAAATTCAGCGAGGAAGTGTAGGTTTACACCCGAGTTCAGCCATAATGTTGGTAATTTGTAGTCTTCTAAAACAGAAGAAAGTTTTAACCCTCTTTTCATCATCCCTTGCCATCTCATTAGCTCTTACACTATAAGTATTTGACATTTGTTCATCTCCGCATTCACTATAAACCTCCCGGAGTTCAAAAGGGGACGTGGCAGAGCGTCACAATGTTGTGAATGATTTCATTATGATGTTTAAGATGAAATCACTTACAGCAGTGTTTTTAAAACTTCACAAATCAGCAACTCACAAAGAAATTTGAAAACATATTACAATATGTTTAAAATAAACTCATGACAGTTCTTCAAACTGTCCACAAACTATAAGCCATCTAAGAATATTAACTCCTCCCCTGATGTTTAGGTCAATGTCTATTTTGTTTAAACACCAAAAAAGTTGTTTAGGGACGGTTTAGAAAAACTTTCAGGAATTCCAGAATTGCTCCACTTACATTTACATTTACAGAATTTATCAGAAGCTCTTATCCAGAGCAAGTAAGTCTCTATCACTGTATCATTAAAGTGTCTATCACTGAATATATTCATATAATGTTCACTAGGACACAGACGAAGTATACGGTCAGTCAAACTCAGTGGGTAAGTGTTGTGTGGGTTTTGTTTTTTGTCTGTATGTGACATAGTGACGTTCATTCCACGACCTTGGAGCCAGAACAGAGAAGAGTTTAGATCCATTTCTTCCTTGTCCCTTGGTAGAGGGAGGGCTCGGACTAGCAGCATTGGAGGATCTAAGAGAATGCGGTGCAGTGCGAGGTGAGATGTTTTGGGTTCGGAAGGTGTAGCTCTATTTTTGGCTTTGGAGGCAAACATTAGTGTTTTGAATCTAATGCGAGTAGCAACAGGAAGCCAGTGGAGAGATTGTAGCAGTGGTGTGGTGTGGGAAAATTTTGGAAGATTGAAAACAAGCCATACAGCTGCATTCTGGATCATTTGCAGAGGTCCAACAGCGCTCAAAGGTGGATTTGACAGGAGCGAGTTGCAGTAATCTAGTCTTGAGATAACAAGAGATTGAACAGGGATATGAGTGGCCTTACTGGAACTAAATGGATGAATCCTCGGATGTTAAAAAGGAGAAATCAACATAATTGAGAAAGTTTAGTGATATGAGAAGAAAAGGACAGGCGATTGTCCATGGTTACACCAAGGCTTCTATCAGTGACAGAAGGCAAGATCTGAGTTGTCCAGGGAGATTGCAATATGTTGGGATGAGTCAGTTGGGATGCACAGCAGTTTAGTCTTGCTGGGATTAAACTTTAGCTGGTGAGCCGCCATTCATGAGGAGATACTTGCCAAACATGCAGAGATCTGGGCAGAAACAGCAGTGTCTAAGGAAGGAAAAGAGAGAACAAGTTGAGTGTCATTGAGTGTTGTGAGAACCGTTTGAGGATATAACATTACTGACATCACTGAGTATCTCCATCACCCAGTATAAATGGAGAACAGAAGTGGACTGAGTACTGAGCTCTAAGGAATGCTAGTGGGGAGTCTGCATGAAGTATAAGTGGATCCCCTCCATGTAACATGAAGCAAACCATTGCAATGCTGAATCACAAATTCCTAGACTCCTGAGTCCTGTGGTTGACAATGTCAAATGCTGCTAAAAGGTCGAGGAGGATGAGGACTGATGATATATTGGCTGATATTACAGTATGTAGTGTCTCTGTGGCAAAAAAGTAATGTCTCTGTGTAATCTGCAGATTTGAAGCCAGATTGATTAAGATCGAGGAGATTATTCTGCAAAAGATAGGAAGACATTTGGTTATTAATAATACATTTTGGAATTTTAGAAAGGACAGAGAGAAGTGATACTGGTGTGTACTTTCTGATGTCTGATGGATCCAGAAAGCGGTTTCTTTGAGATGTGTAACCCTGGCTCTTTTGAATCTTGAGAGTTCTTCTGAAGTATAGTGGACAGGATTGGATCCATTAAGTCATGTTGTGGGATTGTATGATGAGATAACTTGTTGGATGTCTTCAGTTGTGAGATTGGAAAACTGGGCCAGTGGAATATAAAAGTGGAATATATGCTGTGTCGTGTAGGAGTTGGGGTGAGAGTGAATGTCTGACAGATTTGTTTAATCTTCCCATCAAAGAATTTGGTTAAGTTTTCAGCAGTCAGGGAGGATGGAACAGATGGATTGAGTAAGGATGAAAAGATGTTGTGGAGTTTGCGTGGGTCTTGTGCAGCAGTGTCCAACAAAAGAAGATCTAAGAGATTCCCTCCGATGTGTGTGGGAGAGCAGTTATTAAAAAGTTAAAGAAAGGAAATAAAGAAGAGGGAGACGGCATGAAGATTTGCACTCATGAAAGGGGATATTAAAGGCTCCCAGAGTGGTGAGAGTGGTGTTGTCAGTGGGGAAAGTGCTGAGGAGTGTGCTCATTTTTTCGACAAAGTGTCCTAGGGGTCCAGGAGGGCGGTAGATAACAATAATGAGGGGATTGATTGCAGAAGAGACTTTTACTGCATAAAGCTCAAAAGAGGACTGAGGCCAGATGAGACAGAGAAAGTGGTGCGAAGCACCAACTTCGAGACAGGAATAGACCTGTACCACCACCTCTCCCAGTTACTCATGGATTATGAGAGAAACATAAGCAGAGGAAAGAGCTGCTTGTGTACCCAAGTTGTGTGAGGAAATCCAGGCTTCAATTAGTGAAAGAAAGTCGAGAGACTAGTGAGCATAGCCTTTTTTCACAGCAGATTGGCAGTTCCAGACTCTTCCAGCCATATATATGTATGTAGGTTAGGTTAGGGTACCTCCGGGCATTTGCCTGTCAGGGAGCGGCGCCCCTGCCCTAGAGGAGCCTCGGGGGGGCGGGGTTTCACCCCCCGCCCTCTTAAAAAACGCCAGCAAAACGCACGACTAAATGCTGGAGTTTGCTCCGGGGGAGTAACCCCCGTCGTATGAGGGCGGTGGGGAAAAGCCTCTGGGACCCCCACTCCATGATGGGGGTGAAATCCTGGAGCAACCAGGCTGGGCGTTATAGGGTGAGTGACGCGGGCAGTGCAAAGGTGTCGGACACCAGCTGCTTTCGGTCGCCTCGGTTGAATCTGAGGCGGTCGGTCCCGGTCGGCGCATGGAACGTGACTTCCCTACGGGACGACTCTCACCTGCTTCTGGTATCAAGGGAGCTTAGTCTGCTTAGCGTCGGCATTGCGGCCCTCTCTGAGGTTCAAAGGCCTGGGTCTGGCGAGACAGGTGTCGGTGGGTACACCTACTACTGGTCTGGCCGGGCCGACGGTCTTCACACTCAAGGAGTTGCCGTCGCCGTCGCTGATCGATTGGCTCCTTTGGTATCGGAGGTGGTCCCGGTCAACGAGCGTATTATGCGACTGAGGGTGACTCACACAGTGGGGACGCTCTCTATCGTCGCAGTGTACGCTCCGACCGGGGTAAGTGATCGATCTACGAAGGAAACCTTCTACAACCAGCTCAACTCGGTGGTGTTGGGGGTTCCGGGAAGGGACACCCTGATCGTACTGGGGGACTTCAATGCGACCACTGGCACTAACCGGGATAGCTACGAAGCATGTTTCGGTCCCCACGGCTCTGGACGTCGTGATGAAAGCGCCTTAATGCTTCTTGACTTCGCAAAAAGTTGGGGCTTAAGGATTGCTGGCTCGTGGTTCCAGAGATTGGATACGCGACGATGGACTTGGTACTCCAACGATGGCATCACTAGGAAGGAGATCGACCATGTTCTCGTAGATAATCGCTGGCGGCTGGTCCAGAACTGCCGTGTCTTCAGAAGTGCCCAGCTATTCTCGGGAGACCACGGGCTTCTGGTGGCGACTCTGAAGATCCGCTTCAGGCGCCCTGAGAAAGCCCTGGCTCGTCAAATGCGATTTGACGTAAGCCGACTCATGGACCCTGATGTGGCTTCGGAGATCGCCAGTAGGCTTGGGGAATCCTGGAGGATCTGGACGCGGGTGCAGGCACTGAGGTTCTCTGGACTGGTTTCAGAGACTGCATCCTGGAGGTGTCCCGTGGCTGCATATCGGGGTTGCCCAAACGACCGGGAATAGCCATTTCCTCTGAGACCATCAACATCATTGAGAGAGAGCGAGACAGGCTCGACTCGACAGCAGAGTTAGACTGGCCAGGGACCTGAAGCGCGAAGCTGTCAAGGCGGTGTGAAGAGATTGGGAGGCTGCGGTCCGCGATCTCTGTGAGACTGTCGAGGGCCACTTGAATTCGAGTGACTCTCGCCCGGCTTACAGGGCGTTGAGGAGTCTCCGTTCCTCTCGGTCCACATCGCGATGTCAGACGGTGAAAGCTGCAGACGGCAGTGTCCTTACTGAAGAATCGGAAGTGAGGACTCGTTGGGCCGAGTACTTTGAGGAGTTGTATCGTGCTGACCCTCCCGCCCGGAGCCTGGACCTTGGGGATGCTGAAACTCTTGTTGCCGACCCTCCCCCAGGCTGCGACCCGCCAACTCTTGAGGAAACTCGGAGGGCGGTGTGGCGCTTGGCGGATGGCAAATCTGCGGGAGTTTGCGGTATCCACATGGAAATGCTTAAGGCGGGAGGTGAGGCCGTCCTCAGGTGGCTGTTCGTTCTTGTGTGCGCCGTGTGGAGCACTGGTGTTATCCCAGCTGACTGGCAACGGGGCATCCTTGTCCCAATCTGGAAGGGGAAGGGTGATACCTGAGAATGCAACAGTTACCGGGGGGGGTTACTCTCCTCTCAGTTATGAGCAAGGTCTTCGCACGGATTCTACTGGACAGGATCTGTCAGCAGCTTCTAGCGCACCAGCGCCCTGAACAGTCCGGGTTCACACCAAAGAGGCCTACCGTTGACCGCATCCTGGCACTCTGCGTCCTATCCAAGCGCTTGCGGGAGTTTGATAGGGGGTTCCTTGCCGCCTATATAGATTTTCGCAAGGCATTCGACTCAGTGGACAGGGAGGCCCTCTGGGGCATACTTCGTCTCCGTGGGATCCCGTCGGCTTTGGTCCGGCTGATATCGTCGCTGTATTCTGGGACAGAGAGTGCTGAGAGGTGTGGGAGCTCCACCTCTGACTTCTTTTCGGTCGAGACTCGAGTGAGGCAGGGGTGTGTTCCGGCCCTCACTCTCTTCAGTACCACAATGGACTGGATCATGGTGGTGGTATCGGGTGGATTGGCCTGCGGTGTGTCGTTCTGTAAGGTTCAGATTACTGATCTGGACTTTGCCGATGACGCAGTGATCTTCGCGGAAACGATGGATATACTGACGGAGACTCTCTCTTCGTTGGGTGAGGAGGCGGAACCGCTTGGTTTGCGAGTCTCCTGGATCAAAACCAAGATCCAGGCTTTCGACGACCTCTTGGATGCTGCTGTTGACTCGATTGCTGTGGGTCGTGAAAGAGTAGAGATCGTGGAGTCTTTCACTTACCTTGGCAGCGTGGTCCATCGTTCCACCGATTGCAGGGCCGAAATCAATCGTTGACTTGGTCTAGCCTATGGGGCGATGGACTTACTGGACAGGACCGTGTGGCGGTCGAGGCATCTGAGCAGGTGGACGAAAGTCCGAGTCTTTCACTCCCTTGTGCTCCCTGTCTTGCTCTACTCAAGTGAGACATGGACGCTCACGGTTGAGCTTGGACGACTGGACTCCTTTGTTATGACTTTCCTTCACCGCATCTTCGGATACCGCTGGTGGGACTTTGTTACCAACCAGAAGGTGCTCGGGGATGCGGGGATGGTAAGACTAACCTGCTTGATCCGCGACCATCAGCTGCGCTACTATGGGCACTTGGCGCGTTTCCCGCCTTCGGACCCAGCACACCGGATCCTGTCCGTTCGGGATCCAAGGGGCTGGAGCGCATCGCGGACCGCGTGCGACGTTGTTGTCGCAGCTGAGGGCTGCCCTGCTGGGGGGTATGGGCCCTGTGCAGGCCTGGTTGATTGCCAGGAGACGGCCGGAAGAGTGGAGGCGGCTGATGGACGCAGCGAAGTGCCGTCCTGGCGCATGCCCTCATACCTGACATATATATATATATATATATATATATATATATATATATATATATATATATATATATATATATATATATATATAGAGCGTGTTACCCTTGTGTTAAGACGTCGTCTCTGTGATCTTTGTGTTTACACTGTTTTGCGGACTTTTGTAACATGGGGCAGTGGTGGTCTAGTGGTATAGGGCGCTGGATTGCTGATCCAAAGGTTGGGGGTTCGAGTCCCACTCTCCACAAGGTTGTGACTGTCCCCCCAGTGCAGCTAACTGGGTTATCAAAGTCGGGCCATGTCTGTCACTGTCTATGGTGAGAGGCATGTAAAAGAACCATTGCTGACTTTCGTAAAGAGTAGGCTGCAGGCCGTCAGCGTGTTTCTGTCCCTTGCTAAAAAGGGTTGTGACAGGAAGGGCATCCGACGTAAAAACCTCTGCCAAATTAAATGTGCGAATCAGATAATTCGCTGTGGCGACTCCCGAGTAAAAGGGAAAAAAGCCGAAAGGAAGACAGACAGAAGTGTAAGCCTACTAGCATGGTCTCATACACAGAGATGAATTAACTATCTGCTCAGGTCAGCACAATCTACTATGCATACTCAGTTAAGCAAAGAAAGTTGTAATGTGAATGAAAACCTGAATCCAGGAAAGAGAACTCTCTGCTCTGTGATTCACATCAGTGCAGGCTGTGTTTTAAACGAATTCAACGGCACCCTTGCGCACTTCAAACACTGGAATTCCGTATAACCCACAGCAAGTGCACTACTTTCGGTATTAAGTGCTTCACATATTGTAAGTGACTCGGTATAAATAAGTGACTTATCTGAAATTAATGTTGATATTATTTGATATATTTGATATTATTTTACAATGTTATGTTTATAATAATTGATTTAAGGGTGTTTTATGAGATACAGTAATGGTATTTATGGATGTATAGTACAGTAGGAGCATCATACGTCACACGTCATACGTCACTGTAACTTACGTTCACTTTCAAGTTACGTTCGGCCATTCGGAACCAATTAAAAATGTAAGTCGGGGAGCGTCTGTATTCACTTAGCACTTTATTTAAAGTACCTGTTTTAGAACGTGATCTATTTTTGTAACCACAACATACGCTGACATTTGTGGCAGGTGACACCGTCAATATATTCTTTCTTGATCCTGCCCCTCATACATACCTTAAGGAATCCCGGAATTACTGCAGATTAAGCATTGAAATAATACTACAGATCCAGCTCGGAATCCTATACTTAAAAAAAATTACTGAAAACAGTCAAGTCGAAAAAACAGTCAAGTCCAACTGTGGCAAATCGACAGTAATCCAGAAATCAGAATCCAACCCTACCAGAAGACAATAAATCCAAGATAGAACATCTTGATCCACTTCTTGGTTACAACAAACAGATAAAGCTGAGAATATATATCATAACAGGACAGTTTACAAATTTAATGTCTGCAGAATATTCCCAACTAAGTCTCCTGAACACACAGTATGTCCACCTTCCTCCTCTGCATCATGTCAGCCAGCTCTCTACCTTTTCCTGTCATAGTTCCAACATTCAAAGTCCCTACTCTCAGTCCTAAACTCATGCCTTTCCTCTTCTCTCTCTGCCCATGGACACGCCTCCCGCCTCTCCTTCTTTGACCAACAGTAGACCAGTTTCCATCAGCACCCTGTTGGTTAACAGCACCGATGGCGGTCGTTGTTAACCCGAGCCTCGACCAATTCTGTATGACATTCATATTGATGATCTGCATATCAAATTTGGTGCAAGTTTTACGTCAGATGCCGTTCTTAACACAACCCTCTGCATTTATCCGGGCTTGGGGACCGGCGTGAGGATGAACACTGTCTTGTGCTCCCCCTCATGGCTTCATTTGCTAAAAGATAACTGCCAGGTTTAAAACGTTTTCTGATGAGAAAAGTAGTTATTGTGGAAAGAAGGTGGTGATGCTCGTATAGTAACCTTGTGATGCTTGTAACATAAATATAATTATTAACAAATGATGTCAGAGCTGAGATGTTTGGAGTGTCTTGGTTGGAAAAATGGTTTTCGGTGATGTCTGGGGTTTTTCTTTGTTTCAGGCTCAGTGGTGGATTCGACTTCTCTTCCATGTAATTTGAGTTTCTCTCTCATCTCGCTGTTCTTGGCCGTGTTCTCTGCCACAGAATCCGATTTATACGCGCCGTAACTCAAGCGCTCTCCACTTTCTGTCTGATTAGCTTTAATGCGAACCGTTTGTCGTTCCTGCTCTTGTTTTTCCTCTCGCGCCGATCTGCAACATCTGGTTTTGTTTTTTCTGGCCACAATGTGTGTGTGTGTGTGTGTGTGTGTGTGTGTGTGTGTGTGTGTGTGTGTGTGTGTGGAAAGTTCCTCCCTAACCCACATGAAGAAAAGCGCATAACTTTCGTGTCTCTGCAGCCGTCCACATAATTACTGCTGAATCAGGCATCAGCCAAGTTTTACATTTTATTTTACATCATAATATTTGTGGAGCATTTTATCAAAGTTTGTGATTTTATTGTTGGAAGTATTTTAAACTGCATTGTTGAGGAGTGAGTGTAGTGTGGAATAGGAGGATTTGAAACAGGAACAATGGGAATGACATGGGGAAGATACATGGCTGTCTCGCTGAAGTTGGTGTTCCCATAGCAACAAGCTACCAGCTGATGTCACTTCCTAACATTACCTCACAAGACAACAACCTTGAGGGTGTGTGTGTGTGTGTGTGTGTGTGTGTGTGTGTGTGTTTAAAACAGTGTTGGAGGTTTTATCAGGTAACAGGTCCGTGATCAGTGATGTAAAGTGAACTAAGATTTTGGGTGGAAATTGGTTTGTAAAAGCTTTGGGAGGAACTGTGATCCGATTGGTTACTGATAATGTTTTGTGTTTGAACTGTCACCTAATACTAAAACACATATGGAGTGTTATGTTGTGAGTGTGTGTGTGTGTGTGTGTGTGTGTGTGTGTGTGTGGGGGGGGTATATTGGAGTGTAATAAGAGTCTAGTGAGGTGTCTGAGGGATCCTGCGCTCTATGTTTTGCACATAAAACTGGCGGCAGAACCGTCACTCACACCGCATGCCCGGGGTCACCTCTTTCATTCCAATACCCACAATGCTGAGCTTCAGTCCAAAGCCACATGTGAGAGCCTGTCCTGTGTGCCAGGAGAAACATGAGCTAAAGTGAATTATCATGGTGATGTGTACAGCTGCAGGACGAAGAGTGACGCTAATGAGAGACAGGAAAGAGGAACGACCTGTTTACTCTCCTCTCGCTCTCTCTCTCTCTCTCTCTCTCTCTCTCTCTCTCTCTCTCTCTCTCTCTCTATCCATCTCTCTCCCTCTCGCTCTCCCTTTCTCTATCCCTCTCTGTCCCCCTCTCTCTGTTCCTCTCTTTCTTGCTCTCTCGCTCTCTTCCCCTTTCTCTTTATTCCTCTCACTCTATCCCTCTATCTTTCTTCCTCTCTCTTCCTTTCTTTCCTCCTCTCTCTAGCCCTCATTTCTCTCTGTCTTCCTTTCTCTTTCTTTCTCATGTTGTCTCTTTGCCTTTCTTTCCTTCATGGTGGAGGCTGTCAGAAGTCAGGGCCAATTATATTTTCCCAATACTGCACTATGTATGTGACAGTGTGTGTGTGTGTGTGTGTGTGTGTGTGTGCGTGTGGTGTGTGTGTGTGTGTGCGTGTGTGTGCATGTTTGTGCATGTGTGTGTGTGTGTGTGTGTGTGTGTGTGTGTGTGTGTGTGTGTGTGTGTGTGTGTGTTGTATGTGTGTGTGTGTGTATGTGTGTGTGTGAGAGAGAGAGCGCGAGAGAGACATGTCAAGGCAATCTGGTGGATTCAACTCTCCCCTTCACGTTACAGCAGACTGACACACGCTGCCTTATTATTGTGCCCTTCCACCCTTCATCTGCCCTCCACCCATTTTTTCATTGCCTTCATCCCTTCATCCCCATGTGTCCTTCCCTCCCTCTTCTCTCTGACAGGCTAGAAAATAACAAGCTCCTGCCACTCACACAGTGGATAAACAGAGCGGCGTGTGCGCTAGTGTTTATGTGGACTGCATGGTGATCAGGATGCATGATTTGGGACGCATCCACTGTGAAGAGATTCAGAATGTGTTCTGTATATTAGTGCACTACATAGTCTACATGCAGCCCCAATGTGGGGGGCGAGAATGCTACATTCTGAACTGTTCGAGTGTGATGGAGGGCGGGGCGATACGGCATCAAAATAAAACCTGCACCTGTCATGATTTCAATCTCGATGCTTCAAAGTACGAATGTTTACACACGTTTGATTCCAATAATATCAACACAGAGAGGAAGTAAACACATCTTAATCTATTGACAAATAGACTTCTGAGAAAAAATGGCTGCCTTGAGTAGAAGCCCAAGCTTGCGCAGGCTAGCAGCAGTGTTTCAAGCTCTCAATATTTTTGCAAATTTTTGTCATTTAAAACTGTCTCCTTTTCACAAAATTCGGACATCATGTGAACTATAGCTTGCTGGAACCTCTGACAAATTACTGTTCAGTTTCGATTTTTCTGGAGAAAATGATATTTGGATTTCATTTGGTAGTTTTCTGGATTGTTGTATGGGGAGATTTTGAATCTGGCTTGGGCCCACTCACCAGCCAGGGACTTGCCTCTTGTTGTGAAACAATGGGTTGTGTGGACACTGACATTGACAGCTTTCCTTACTACACTTATACTAGTACTGTACATCTACAGAGTGCAAGAGTTTAAGCCAAAATATCACTGGATATGTACAACCCAGGCTGTGGAGACATCTAAACCAACTTGGAATTACCAGTGCACCTTGTACTAAACGCGGATCAAGAGGAAGTAAACGTGAACATTATCCTAAACTCAACGCTAACAAGAGGTTTGAATCAGAAACATTTAACATTTCCCTTTTGAATGCACAATCTGTACGCAATGAGGCATTGACTTTACATGACCAAATTGTGAATCATGATAATGACATTTTTGTAATCACAGACATGGCTATGGCATTTTTCAAGCAAACAGACCTCTTAGAAAAGGGGGAGGTGTTGTTGCAATATTCAAGCAATCTCTTAAATCTACCATTGTTGATATCAAGTCGAGCAAATCCTTTGACTTTTTTCATGGAACTTTCAATTTGAAAACTAGCATTTTGCGACTGGTTTGTATATCCCGGTCTCCTACATGGAAGAAATGTAAAGTCTCTTTTGATGATTTCATGAATGAGTTCTCTGATATTCTGGATAAAATTGTCACAGAGCAAGGTCATTTTTTAACCCTCGGGGACGTTAACGTTCATGTTGATGTTGCTTCAAGTACCCAAGCACTGTGTTTCAATGAGTTGCTGTCAGTGTACAATCTTCAGCAGTTAGTCACAGAGCCTACGCACAGGTGTGGCCATACTCTTGATCTCGTCATAACTCGTGACACTGACAACTTTCTTAAAATCTCTGATGTTAAAGACGACATAATCTCTGATCATTTGACTGTGAACTGTGTTCTTAATACTGTTAAACCTGGCCACCAACTAAAATCCGTTTCCTATAGGAAAACCAGGACATTGATGTCTCTCAATTTGCTATGGAGCTAATGAATAATGTTGATTACTGCATGGAATGTAACGTTGAAGAAAAGTTATCTCTGCTCAAAAATTGTCTGACTATGATAATTGATAAGTATGCACCAAAGAAAAACAGAACTTTTGTCATCCGACCAAATACTCAGTGGTATAATGATGATGTTCGGACAATGAAAACTAAATGTTGAAAAGCTGAAAAATCCTGGAGGAAAAGTAAACTTGAGGTTCATCAGCAACTGTATAAACAAGCCCGTAACGAACTGAATTGTGCTCTTGCTTCAGCAAAGGCAACATTTGTCCAGAACAGCATCCCTCAAAACAAACATAACTTCAAAGAGCTGCACAGTTTGTTCAATAAGCTTCTCCATGGTACCA
>CM045734.1:63248563-63253563 GCA_024760905.1 Plotosus lineatus
TATTATTATTATTATTATTATTATTATTATTATTATTATATATAATAATAATAATAATAATAATAATAATAATAAGCACTCCATGAATGTTATTTTTCAACAGCTGAAATAAAGTTGGTTGGGAAGTAGAGCTTGAACTTTTCTTAAAAAACAAACAGGTGATAGTGCACCAGCTGGGAGAATGAAGGCTCAGGCTTAGTATCACCCAAAATCCCCCCTATTGTTTGAAACGTGTCCAGCACGCCTCTGTTCATGTGCTGTCCCCTGGTGGGTTACATTTTAACGCTCAAATGACGAGAGAATCTGGTCATTTTTCAAAATAAAAGACTTTTTTTCAAAATTAAAGATCGTTCAGACTCAGATAATAAATAAAACAGAAACAATGAATTATTTCTTCTGCGGACCGGTACCAATTGAGCCGCGGACCGGTGATTGGGGACCACTGTCCTACTTCATAGTCCTACATCATAACCCTACATAAATCCCAAATGTGTGGTAGTTTTGTTGGACCTGTATACTTTATAGACTGTGCCCTGACGCCCCCTCTGTAGCTGGTGTATGTCGTGAACAGTACGGCATCATGTGACAGAGCGTTGGTGTAAGATATACATCTTATGGTGTATATCATATACACATGATCTAATAAGTATGTGTTCAGGTCAACTGAAGCGCTGTAGATTCCCAGTGAGTAAAGTGTAAACTTCACCGAGGGTTCATCAGGCGGGATTTAGGGGTGCATTATTTTCAGTTTTCAATAAATGAAATTGCTGCATCTGCTTGGTAAAAAAAAATAAATAAATAAATTCTACTTATATACGCAATGCACCGTGTGCCTTTCCATTAGGAGATGCCTTTATATAGCTGTGTGTGTATGTGTGTGTGTGTTTTCTGCTTCACACACTCTAGTGCTGCTCAGTGTCGCATCAAATTTAATCAGAAGTCTGAGCACGTCTGATAGTAAACGTGTCATTTATGAGCTGTTCTAGTTTCTGTGTGTGTGTGTGTGTGTGTGTGTGTGTGTGTGTGTGTGTGTATGTACTGTAGAAACAGTACTGTGATACCATGGTGTTTTATGACAACCATGGTTTCTATGGTAACCATCCTTCTGGTTATAATTGTTATGTCTGGAGCATAGGCGTCGGACCCAAAGGTGCTGGAGACCGTGTACGAAGATTCAATGGTTTTATTTTTGCACTGGTAAAATCTAAATCACTGGAAATAATTATTCACTGGTCGAGCACGAAGCAGGATACCAGGAGTCAGAGAGATCGCAGAGAAATGGAATCACAAGGAAGGACAATCTTATGTGAACAGCTGCTGGCTGAAGACAAGTGAACACTGATGGAGGAATTGTGCGCAGGAGCTGATCGTGCCCGAATACTTGGCTGGCGTGGGGATGAGCGGTTCACGGTACATGGAGAGTATAGCGGGCGCTGGCACTGCTGCCGAAGAGGAGAGTGAAGCGTGAGTGGGCAGGGTTGTGGCGGCGAGTTGGGTAGCGATGGCGTCCATCCTTCCGCCAAGCTGTACCATGCTGGTGGTTATCCTGTGAAGGCTGTCCACAATTTGGTGCAGGGAGGAGTCGTGTCGTCCCAATAGGATGCCCTGGTCGAGTAATGCCTGCCTTAGCTGTGCGTTCTCCGCTGGGTCCATGTTTCTGGTCAGACGATTCTGTTACATCTGGAGCATATGCGTCAGACCCAAAGATGCAGGAGACCATGTATGAAGATTCAACAATTTTATTTTTGCACTGGGAAAATCTAAATCACTAAATAATTATTCATGGGAAACTGGGCAAACACGAAGCAGGATACCAGGAGTCAGAGAGATCGCAGAGAAACGGAATCACAAGGAAGGACAATCTTCTGACGCCGTTCCTATTTATAGCTCGCCGATTGCTGATTTCTGAATCCTGCGCTCTCTGGACCTCACCTGCAGGTAACAGCTACGCCCCTTGCCAGCGCCTGCAATGAATGAAGAAAGAGTTAACGCCGCCAGCCAGCACAGACCATAACAATAATCATACGCGGTGTCTCGGAGTGTTTACTTGTGTACTTGAGTACTTCGGTTCTTGGTTATGTCTGTTTTTGTGTACTTGTGTACTTGTATGCTTAAGTACCTGTGTACTTCAGTAATTTTGTTTTTGTGTACTTGTTTATACTTGAGTTTTTGAGTACTTGTGTTCTTGTATAACTAAGCACTTGTATTCTTGAATATTTGATATACTTGGGTTCTTGTTTATTTCAGTAATTTTGTACTTGTGTACAGAAGGCCCTTGACTATTCCCGGTTTTGCACTCGTGGCTTCGCATATTCGCGGATTGCCGAGCAACTGTCACATGATTCAAATTCAGCCAATGGCTATTCTCCCTCCTGCTGATTGGTTGAGATGATGTAACACCCGTTTTCCCTCATTTGCGCACACTTTGTGCCTGTGCTTTTTTAGTGTGTGTTTTTAGTTACAGTTCAGCTCCATCATGCCACCCAAACGCTGTGCACCTTCTGGTAAGGCGCTGAAGCGCCAGAAAAAGGTAATGATGCTTCATGAAAAAGTAGAACTGCTTGATATGATTCAGGAAGGAAGATGTTTTGCTGCAGAAGTGCTAAGAAGGTGAATGTTGTATGAAACAAGGTCATCATCAGAATGGAATTTGCCTTAGTATTCTGGATACTTCTAGTTCAGGGGTCGGCAACCTTTGCCATTCAAAGAGCCATTTGGACCCTTTTTCCACATTAAAGAAAACACTGGGAGCCACAAATCATTTTTTGACATTTAAAATCAAATAACACTGCATATAATGTTTTCCCCCCTTTTTCTTCATGTTAATATAAAACGTGTTGCATTGATTTAAACAACTTTAGAGACAATTAAATTACAATTCTGCTTGCAACAAGAACATTTAGATTAAAAAAAAAATCGCCAGCCTCCCTGCAATCCTAATTAGGATTAAGTGGTTCAGAAGATGAATGAATGTGTTCGAGTCCTTCCTGTATTTTTATAAAGAAGAAGAGCCAAATGTGTTAACGGGTTGGGTAGCCGACCTCACCATCACACCCTTCGTGGGATTTTCTGTTTTTTTTATTCGTTATACACCCCGTAAGTTGTTACTGTATGTTCCAGTGAGGTATGACGTTCATACTGTACTATACATCCATAAATACCATTACTGTATCTCATAAAACACCCCTAAATTAATTATTATAAACATAATATTGTAAAAGAATAATAAATATATCAAATAATAGTCAGCCCCCATCTTACGAAATAAATCCATTCCAGAGCCCTCTTCGTATTGCAGGGATTTCATAAGTAGGGGTCACATCTTACATGTTAAACGCCTAATTCGTTCCAAGTCTCCAGTCTTTGGACTGGATAAACCCCAAAAACCCTTTAAAAATGATAAAAGTACAACAATTTTGCATGAAATGTGTTAAAAGTAAAAGAAAATTATTTATTAAACCATTTAAACATTTTATTAACCTATTAAACCATTTTATTAACATATTTATTAATTAAACCATTATTAAATATTTTTTATTAACACACACCCCTCCCTCTCTCTCTCTCTCTCTCTCTCTCTCTCTCTCTCTCTCTCTCTGTCTCTTGCATGCGCGTTGCGGGCCACGCCCACAAGGCGTGAATTCAAAGCGCATTCCCTGCTTGACAAACTCAACTTTAATTTAATTCCTTGAAGGATCGGAATTCGCCCATATTTATGAAACATTTACTGAATTAAAACAACTTGAAGTTGCACTTCTGTCTCTATCTAGGAGGCCAGCGGGGCGGGATGTTGAGAGACAGCTAATGAGAGAGCAACTCGCGCGTCTGTGAAATTTTGATTGGCGCATTTGAGTTTTGAATTTCTTTTCATAAGAGGGGGTTGTTTCGTATCTCGGGGACAGAAACGCAGCAAAATGTTTCGTAACCCGGGGATTTCGTACACAGGGGTCTTCGTAAGTTGGGGGCCGACTGTATTAACATTAATTTCAAAAAAATTAAATTCAAGCAAATAATTTCAAATAGATAAATTTTAATCAAATTCACTCATCAAATATCAAATACAGTATCAAATACAACCTTTCACATTCTCTATAATGTGATCATTCTGCTTGTAAATGGTTCCGACGGTCGACGGATGGTCACTTTACATGAAGCTGAGCCGAGTCACTTTACATGAAGCTGAGCTGAGTCACTTAACATGAAGCTTAAAATAGCCAATCAACGCTTCCAATATGTGAGGCGCTCCCCTGAAAGTAGTTCACTTGCTTGTGCTTGAGACAAAGTGTGGGTTATACGGATTTCTGGTCTTTCAAGTGAGCAAGGGCGCCGTTGAATACTTGTTTAGTACTCAGCCTACACTGATGTGAATCACCAGCAGAGCGGAGAGTTCTCTTTCTTTTGTGGATTTGGGTTTTCTTTCATTTTACAACTCTCTTTGCTTAACTGAGTATGCATGGTAGATTGCATCGATCCAAGCAGATGGTTAATTCAGTCTTCTGAAAACCGGAAATTCCGGCATATGCCGTCAAACTTGCAGCCATGCTAGTAGGTTTATGCTTCTGATCAACCATATTTGTTTCAGGTTACAAAAGTCCACAAAACAGTGTAAACACAAAGATCACAGAGACGATGTCTTCACACAAGGGTAACACGCACTGAACTGGGAAGCAGCAGGGCACGTTCGGTCTGTCGTTTGTAAACAATGGATGCAGCATCATTACGTCATTGCGTGATTACGTCAGCGTACTACGTAGGTACGTCTCGTACTCAAAATTTGACTTTTTTTTTTTTTAAATGTAAAATCGAAAAAATGTAAAACGGATGAACGTAAGTTGGGGAACGTCTGTATTAATGTTTTTTTTTTCGTAGTTTTAATTTACAAAAACGACAGCAACACAGAAAAGTACATGAAGACTTATTTTAAGAAGGAGCCTGCTCAACATTCTTTTAAATCATATTAATGCTTAATGTCTGCACTGACTGACCCATTCTCAGAGTGG
>CM045734.1:63263563-63303563 GCA_024760905.1 Plotosus lineatus
TACTGCAGTCAACAACTAACAAATACCTTCGTCACGCTTCGCGTTGTTGCTGGCGGGTTAGAATTAACTTGTATTTGTTTGAAAGTGACAGCAAATGTGTTGCTCAATTTGAAACTCATTAATTAATTTATTATTTTCATGTTGGGACCTTTAATAGTGACAGAGAACAGTTTGTTTTTTTTTTTTTTTGTTTGTTTTTTTGCCTCATCATCATCATCATCATCATCCCCTTCCATCATGCTTTCCGCCTTTGTTGTTAAGACAGTACTGGCCAATGAGAATCGCTGTTTCACCGAATTGGTCACAAGTCGTGGTTGATACTGATTTCGCTTTGGTCACTTTTTAGTACGATGTATGATAGGGGACACACACATTTTTTCAACACAATTGGCCGGTATATTTTTCTTTTTTGCATCTGTGAATGTTCAGGTGGGGTTTTTATCGACAATTTCGGCCCAACCGGCCGTGTTACTGCCAACAAAGATATTTTTAAGCCTTACCTGAGGTAAATGTTGACGTTCCAGATGGTTCTGTGTTGTCTCCTTAAAACACTTTGCTTTGGGCTCACTAAATATTTTTATCTCCGTGTCTGTGTTTGTTAGTTTGCTTTGACATCCACTTTTGTTTGGCTAGCAACTGATGCTAATTGGGCAGTGGTGGCCTGGTGGTAAAGGGCAATGGATCACGAATTCTAAGGTTGGGGGTTCGAGTCCCACTCTCCACAAGGTTGTCACTGTCCCCCAGTGCAGCTAACTGAGTTATCTAACGCCGGCCATGTCTCTCACTGTCTATGGTGAGAGGTTCATGTAAAAGAACCATTGCTGACTTTTGTAAAGAGTAGCTGCAGAGCCATCAGCGTTTCTGCCCCTTGCTAATGGATTGTGTTTCAGGAAGGGCATCCGACGTAAAAACCTATGCCAAATCACACATGCGAATCAGATGATTCACTGTGGCGACCCCTAAGAAAGGGAAACAGCCAAAAGGAAAAGAAGAGCAACTGATGCTAATTGTTCTTTATTAATTTGAGTTGTTTGAAGTCTTCTCTTAATAAATCTCAAATGTATCTGAGTAAATGTTGGTGTTCTGGATCATCCTCACTCTGTCCCGCTATCACTGGATCTTTACTATCTCTATCTTAATGACTTTGCTCGCGTGAGTGTGTGTGAAAGAGCGAGTTTAACTTCTTTATCTTGGATTAAAATTTTATGCCATGCATTTGTATGATATTTTTTCCAGGTTTTTTACTAATCATATATTTTTTTTTTCTTTCAGGCGTCTGATGTTGGATCAGAGAAGCTTTTCTCCCCGACTGCTCCTAAAGGTGAGATGTGTGACTTTTATGCAAAAATCGTTTTACTGGGGGGCTGGGGGGTGTGGGTGGCTTCTGAGATGTGTGTCAGGTCTGAACATCCAGTGTTCTAAATGATGCTATGGTTAGTGGTGGAGATCTTGTGTCCTTGTGTGATGATGAAAGGCAGCAGACAGCAGCTTTGTGTCCTCACGTCCTCATGTCCTCAGGCAGCAAAATGTCTTCATCACAGAGGCACCACAAAAAAGACAGAGTGACTTTAAACAGCCTCGTTTTTCTTACTGCACGACAGCTAATGAGGGAATTTAAAACAGACGGCTACAGGAAGCATAACGAAGGGCTTAATGAGAGAGGGAGAGGGAGAGAGAAGTGAAAGATAGGTAGATGTGAGATGACAAGCTGTAAGGAAAAAAGGAAAAGATAAGTAGAGAAGTGGAATGAAAGATACATACAGAGAGGGAGAGGAGAGGCGAAAAAGAGACAAATAGAGAGACAGATAGAGAGACTGGTGAAGAAAGGAAAGAGATATGAGGTGGAGAGATTAAGTCAAAGAAAGACAGAAAGAAAATCAAAACTAAAGGGAAACAAAGAGAGATAAAGAGGGACAAATGTAGTGGGAAGAGGAAGAAAATAGAGATAAAGAAAAAATGATGAGAGAACAAAAGTTGTGTGTGAGGAAGCAGCATCTGAGTGGGCAGTGTGTGAGTGTGGGGTGTGAGTTAGTATGCAGTGCGTGAGTGCGCAATATGTGAGTGTGTGCGTGTGTTCAGTGTGTGTGCGCAGTGTGCGTGAGTGTGCAGTGCGTTTCAGTATTCAGTGTGTGTGTAGTGTGAGCGCAGTGTGAGTGTGCAGTGCATGGCTGTGTGTGTGTGTGTGTGTGTGTGTGTGTGTGTGTGTGTGTGCAGTACATGTGAGTGTGCAGTGTGTGGGCAGTATGTGTGAGTGTGCAGTGTGTGTGTGTGTGTGTGTGTGTGTGTGTGTGTGTGTGCGGTGCAGTGTGTGTGTGTGCAGTGCATGTGAGTGTGTTGTCCGTGCGAGTGTGGAGTGCGTGCGAGTGTGCAGTACATCTGAGTGTGCAATGTGTGTACAGTGCATGTGAGAGTGCAGTGCGTGTGAGTGTGCAGTGCGTGTGAGTGTATGAGAGTGTAGTGCGTGTGAGTGTGCCGTGTGTGTGCATTATGTGTGAGTTTGTAGTCCATGTGAGTGTGCAGTGTGTGTGCAGTGCGTGTGAGAGTGCAGTGCATGTGAGTGTGCAGTGTATGTGCAGTATGTGTAATACATCACTGATGTGGTTGCAGATTGCCGTGTTTCGTATTATAACGTATTGCATTGATTTAATTAGCATTAGCTGCTCATGTGACATTAGCATTTATGAGTAAAAGATAACTTCTTTTCCTTTTGGCTGCTCCCTTTAGGGGTCGCCACAGCGAATCATCTGCCTCCATCTCACCCTATCCTCTGCATCTTCTTCTCTTACACCAACTACCTTCATGTCCTCCTTCACCACATCCATCAATCTTCTCTTTGGTCTTCCTATAGGCCTTCTGCCTGGTAGTTCCAACTTCAGCATCCTACTACCAATATACTCACTATCCCTCCTCTGTACATGTCCAAACCATCTCAATCTAGCCTCTCTGACTTTGTCTCCAAAACCTCTTACATGTGCTGTCCCTTTGATGTACTCATTCCTGATCCTATCCATCCTCGTTACTCCCAAAGAGAACCTCAACATTTTCATCTCTGCTTCCTCCAGCTCTGCCTCCTGTCTTTTCCCCAGAGTCACTGTTTCTGAACCATACAACATCGCTGGCCTCACCACCGTCTTGTACACTTTTCCTTTCATTCTTGCCGATACCTTCCGATCACACATCACACCGGACACTTTTCTCCATCCATTCCAACCTGCCTGCACACAATTCTTCATCTTTTTTCCACACTCTCCATTGCTCTGGATTGTTGAGCCTAAATACTTAAAATCCTCCACCTTCTTTATCCCTGCTCCCTGTAATCTCACCGTTCCTCTTGGGTCCTTGTTGTTAACACATGTATTCTGTCTGACTTAGGCTAACCTTCATTCCCCTCCTTTCCAGGGCATACCTCCACCTCTCTAGATTTTCCTGCACTTGTTCTCTGCTCTCACTACAGATCACAATGTCATCTGAAAACATCATAGTCCATGGGGAATCTTGTCTAACCTCGTCTGTCAGCCTGTCCATCACCCTAGTAAACAAGTAGGGGCTCAGAGCTGATCCTTGATGCAGTCCCACCTCCACCTTGAACTCTTCTGTCACACCGACAGCACACCTCACCACTGTCTTACATCTCTCGTACATGTCCTGCACCACTCTAACGTACTTCTCATACTTCCCTACACCACTCCAGACTTCCTCATGCAATACCACAGTTCCTTTCGGACCCTGTGATATGCTTTGTCCAGATCCACAACGGCACAATGCAGCTCCCTTTGACCTTCTCTGTACTTCTCTATTAACATCCTCAAAGCAAACACTGCATCTGTGGTGCTCTTTCTTGGCATGAAACCAAACTGTTGTTCACAAATGGCAACCTCTGCCCTTGGTCTTGCTTCCTCTATTCTTTCCTATAACTTCATCGTATGGCTCATCAACTTTATCCCTGTGTAGTTGCCACAACTCTGCACATCTCCCTTGTTCTTAAAAATGGGCACCATCACACTTCTCTTCCATTCCTCCGGCATCCCTCACTCTCTAAGACCTTGCTGAATGTTCTTGTCAGAAAATCTACTGCTACCACTCCTAGACACTTCCATATCTCCACCGGTATGTCATCAGGACCAACTGCCTTTCCATTCTTCATCCTCTTCAATGCCCTCCTCACTTCACCCTTACTAATCTTTGTTACTTCTTGATCCTCAACGGTCACCTCTTTTAATTTTTTTCTCAGTCCCATTTTTCTCATTCATCAGGTTTTCAAAGTTCAGTGGAGTCTGCACGAATTCCGATTTGTTCGGATTCCCAATCCAAATTTTTCCTTTACAAATAATGTAAATGGTCTTAATCCGTTTCGTCATATTTCGAACAGAAGTTAACAGTACCGTTACTCATACCATAGGTCTGTAAATTAAGTGAAAAAATTATTGAATACAGTACACTACATTATCGTCTATGTTGTGAGTGACTCTTTAACTTTTCTATAGTTTTAATTTTAGTGTGTTATGGTCTCTCAAAAGAGTTATGCGTTGAAATGAGTTTTGGAGAGGGACATGGCTCTCAGATGCCAATGGAGTGCTAAACACACACACACACACACACACACACACACACACACACACACACACACACACACACACACACACACACACCTACCTAACTCCATTACATCACGAGCTATAAGGACTAGCAGCGCCTTTCCCGGTGCTAGTAGACTGGCCATAACTGGCTCTCAGCTCTGTGCTCCACAAGTTCTCACTTTATTTTGATTTCCGTGTTTCTAGTGTTCTAGTGCCTTCCCCGTGAACAATAAAGTGCAACCATTTTCATAAATGAAACGGGGAAATTGTAGTCACTGTAATAGAGATGCGGAGAAACACGGAAATCAAACTAAAGTGGGATCTGGTGGAGCACAGAGCTGAGAGCCAGTGAGATCCCAGGAAAATCTCTCTGGCTCTTAGCTCTGTGCTCCACTAGTTCCTGCTTTAGTTTGTTTTCCGTGTTTCTAGTGCTCTCGTGCCCTAGTGCCCTCCCTGTGAACAATAAAGCACAACAGTTTTCATAGATGAAACGGGGAAGTCGTAGTCACTATAATAGAATATTACACCATAGCATATTAGCTCAGGATAAGAAGGTGCTAAACTTCAGAAGACTCCGATCTCATAGCTGTAGTAGGGTCGACCGGTCATAGACGAGCATAGTGCAAAACATGAACAAACAAAACAAATAAAACAAATTAAAACGAACCAAGAAACAATTTGACTCTGAGAACTCCGCGACGTCGCCCTCTAGTCACTCCAAGATGTCACTCCCAAGTTCAATGTAAAAGGACATGAAGCGTAATATAGTTTATCCTTTTGGTATCGTTTGTTAAACATGCTATAGAACATACAATCTCATGCACAAACATTATAAACATGAACTTAGTTACTGTACTGGAATAATAATTGAAAAAGACTTTAATACTAGTGCTTTACAACAGTATATGCTATGAAATGTTTATATTTAATCGATAACTATATCGATACATCGATAACTATAAAAGTAATAATTGAAAAGTTTTTCTTAATCATGACTACATTTTATTACATTAATACTGTATTAATGAGTAAGACTGTCTATAGAATGTGTTTAAGAAGCATATTTTAGCGCATGTAATAGATACACAGTATTTTACTTCCGGTTGCTCATTCGCGCATGTAATATAATACATAGGGTTTTACTTCCGGGTACAGAACTTGTGGATTATCTTCATTCGCAGGAGGGGCCAGAACCGAACCCCCGCGAATATCGAGGGCCTACTGTATGTCCAGCTTCCTCCTCTGCATCATGTCAGCCAGCTCTCTAGCTTTTAATGTAATAATTCCAACATTCAAAGTCCCTTCTCTTAGTCCTAGACCAGTGCTTCTCAATTATTTTCTGTCGTGTCCCACCTAGGAAGAGAAAAACATCCCCTCCCCCATATAAATAGTGTCTAAAACAGTGGTTCTTAACCTGGGTTCGATCGAACCCTAGGGGTTCGGTGAGTCAGTCTCAGGGGTTCGGTGGAGGTCAAGACACACACCTGACTCATATTCATGACGACACGCCCTGCTTGGCCATAATTGTCTGCTGGTGATCACGCTACATTGCTTGATGAATCTGTGCTGCAGGAAATTTGGTGCACTCAGTAGTTGACTTATGACTGTTGTGATGGATTTCTTTCTTAATGTTTTAATCCATACTATGTTGAGCAAAAAAGAAAGTGGTCGTACGAATATGTACAACATGGATTCACATATATAACGGAACGTGATGTTAGTCAGCGTCCTAGCTGCATGATTTGCAAAGTAGGATCAACCCTGTGCTGACTGACGTATACGTATATGGATATGTGCATATAATATCAGTAATACATATTCAATATTATAAATGCTTATAATAACAATTAAACATTCAAAAATAATGTATAAGCTGTAAATAAAACAAATACACACACATACGCACCTCACATAAAAATGTAAGTCCGTACTGTAGTTGTGATGGGGGAGTTCATGCATTGTATTGGTTTTGTTCTTTGAAAACAGTGATGTTAATGCACGGTTCATTTTGGTGCCCCAGTAAAAACATATACCTATGTCTTGAATTTGAAAAAAAAAAATCACATTTTCATTTTCAATAAAGGTGGGTTTAGTGAATAAGCATATGAAACTGGTGGGGTTCAGTACCGCCAACACGGTTAAGAACCACTGGTCTAAAAATTGTTATAAGTAATCCTCTGCATACACTGCTCCTTATTAACATAATAAATCCTTATTATCATTATGGAATATAAAAAAAATGAAGAAATATAGGTCAACTTCCAACAAAGAATTTTTTTTTTTCTTTCAACAAAAGATTGAAAGTGCATTAATTTGCCTGAAATAAAAAAGTATCCTTACTTAAACTGTCAAGATTTTTGACCAACAAATTAAACCATTTTATACTGAAAAATAAAATGTAATAAAATCAGTAAATAATAATCAATTCAAATTGATCAGCAATATTAACTCAGGAGCACAATATGTAAAACACTTTAACCTACAAAACAAAAATGAATAAAACAACAATTATTATTATTATTATTATTATTATTATTATTATTATTATTATTATTATTATTATAGAAATGATTAAGTCCAGATTAATGGCTATAATGAGCACAATTCGCAGTGCACAGCTTTTTGAAGGAAGGTTTAAAGCACGATACTGAACTCTCAGCTCCTGCTCAATGCTGAACTGAGACCTGCACTTATTTTCACAGCAGTGACGTCATCCAGCATAACAGAGCCGTGTCTGCTGCAGGTAGGATCAGTTCCTCTGCTCTGCTGTGGGGTTTTCTGCACCTTATCTGTGATACTCCACCTTATCTGATTCTAACAGACTTTGCTGGAATATCATTCACAAAGTGGGATGATTGTTGGTCTTTAAGTGACGCCTGAATTTCTTTGGGTTCATACTGTCCGCTGCCAATGTTTTCAGACACAGTAAACACAGCGGTCTTTCTTTGTTTCTCACCGCAGCACAGTGAAGCCGAGTGCTACATCCGCTTCACCATACCTCCTCGACTCAGCTTTCGGGAAACTTTCGTCACCGTCTCCGTCTCTCTCCGCCTCTCTTTCCGTCACTGTTAAAAATTTCCATGGTAGGTTTATTAACTTCACTTCTTACTTTACCTCTGTGTGCACTCTAACAGTTAGGAAGCCACTACCACCTGCTGTAGTGGATGTAGAATTACATTTTATCCTCATATGGCCAAAAAAAAAAAAAAGCATCCTTCCTGTGGTCATAAACCCCCCCCCCAGCATCGTAGGGGGGCTCGGCCCACTATTTGAGAACCACTGTCCTAGACTCATGCCTTTCCTCTTCTCTCCCCGCCTATGGACACCCTTCCCGCCCTTCCATCTTCGACCAACAGTAGACCATTTTCCACTAGTACTCTGTTGGTTAACAGCACTGTTGACGGTTGTTGTTAACCCAGGCCTTGACCGATCTGGTGTATCATTCGTTTTTATTACTCGCATAACAAATTTGGCACATGTTTTACGTTGGATGCACTTCCTGACACAACCCTCTGCATTTATCTGGGCTTGAGAACGAAATGAGGATGAACTCTGGCTTGTGCCCCCCTTTATGGCTGCATTGCTCATGACACCACAGGGTAACCTTAAATATGAAACACGACGTGATGTAATTATGGAAAGCTTCTGTTTAATAAAACATGTTTAATGGAAGCATCATAATAAGCATCAAAATAGCTGATGGTATTACTGAAATGGAGATCTTGGATTGGTTCTGATTAATGCCAATTGATAAAATATTGAGAAAAGTCAATTATTTAAAGTGTTGGAAACAAATTTTGTTATCGATAAGTCTCGCGATTATTGCGTAATCAGCCACTACAGATGAGTGTCACCTAATACGGAGTTGAATGGACGTGTCATACGTGTGCCTGGTATTTTTTCATCTTCATAAACATTGCAAAACACGGCTCAGTCGACTGCCAGTGGCACTGGGGTGGAAAAAAGTGTTCGACCGAAATCTTCAAAAGTTCGGGAGCATTTTAATCTCCATTGTCCCCGAAAATGTGTTAAATGCAGCCTTTGTAAAAGTGAGCTGGCTTGGCACGGGAACGCTACAGAGACGCGTGAGCATCTTAAAAGAAAACATGTAGGAATTATTATTGATTAGGAAACCGACCATCAGCAGGGTAAGTGACTACAGAATCCTAAATTTATTCTGTTTTAAATTGGAAATCTACATACAGGGGTCCCTCTCTTTCTACAGTTAATGGGGACTGAGACCCCCTGCGACTGCCTATTTCCGCGAAGTAGGATCAACCCCCCTGACTGATGTATATTTGTATATAATACAGTGGTATCTCACCTTACAAAATTAATCCATACCAGAGTCTTTTTCTTAACCTGGATTTTTCATAAATTGAACCGAATTTTACATGTAAAACGCGTGATTTGTTCCAAGACCCCCTATATTACCCCCTAAACCCTTTAAAAATGATAAAAGCATACCTTTTAAGACCTCATTCTGCTTCAATATCATACCCATGCTAGCCATATTCCTTTGCGATATCACTCACCTGCATGCTACGAGCCCGCTTCTTCTTTTCACTCGCACCGGAAATCACACGCGCGCGCGCGTGTGTGTGTGTGTGTGTGTGTGTGTGTGTGTGTGTGTGTGTGTGTGTGTGTGTGCACGTGTGTGTGCACGCCTGTGTGCGTGCGTGCGTGTTTTGACCATGTCTTCTTAGCAGAGTTATAATCTTACAAATGTTTATCGAAGGTTAAAAGCCTGAGCCAAAAAAGTCATGAAACAACAGTAACTTTGTCCATTGCACAAAAAGCATTATGGGAGATGCAGCTCCATAATAGCCAATGGGAGGGAGCTGCGTCATCCGTCCTAGCCAATGGGAGGCCAGCGGGGTGGTATGTTCATGGGAGGGAGCTGCGTTATTCCTCCTACCCAATGGGAGGCCAGCGGGGCGGGATGTTGGAAGATAGTCAATGGGAAAGCGGCTCGTGCATTGTTTGAATGTTTGAAAAGCGCGTTTTAATGTTTGAATGACACGATTGAATGTTTGAATGGTGCATTTGGCGCGTTTCGTAAGGAGAACTTGTTTCGTATTCAGAGACAAACAATTTTGGAATTAACTTGGATTTTTCGTTTGCTGGGACGATTGTAAGGTGAGGTACCACTGTATTAATAAATACTTATTCAATGCTTTAAATGCATATAATTATAATTAAACATTCAAAAATATTGCGTAAGATGTAAATAAAATATAAATGCACACACACACACACACACACACACACACACAGACGTGCATGCATGCACACACACAGATGCACGTGCACACACTTGGATGCACACCTCCCATAAAAATGTAAGTAGTTTTGTGTGGGGGTTTGGGTTTTTTAATTGTTTGTTTGGGTTTTTTTTGCATAATTGGCCTTGTTTTCTGGCAATTTCCTTATTTTTTTTATTTTTGAATGAATATTTTTGAAAAACCCTCGATGCACTGAAGCCACAGAAACTGAAGCACAAAGTAGTGAGGGATCACTGTATATGATAGTTTATTACGAAACCTCACAATGCAATGAATCGGCTCCTGCCATTTCTGTTCATTGAGAAATAACCTCGGCATCTGGCATGTGCGGCTAATGAGTGAAGAGTAGTAATACGCAAGCGTGTTTGCTTGTCACATGACAAAAAGTGGGTCCAGTTCGTAAAGATGGCAGCCATCATGTTCCTAGCGAGGTTGTTTAACCTTTACCAGAATGTGCGGCCAAAACGTTGTATGATTTCGAAAGCCGACTGAACTTTTTGAAATGTTAAGATTGTTTGTTGCGGTCTCCTCATTAGCATTTAATAATTGTTTACGTTAGCAGTAGAAACTCATGAATGTATTGGTAGAAGGATGCTGGGGTTGAAACTGCCAGGCAGAAGGCCAAGAGGAAGACCAAAGAGATTTATGGATGTGGTGAAGGAGGACATGAGAGTCCTAGAGAGTGAGCAGATGCCGGAGGAGTGGAGGAGAAGTGTGCTGGTGCCCATTTTTAAGAACAAGGGAGACGTGCAGAGTTGCAGCAACTACAGAGGGATAAAGTTGATGAGCCATACGATGAAGTTATGGGAAAGAATAGTGGAAGCTAGACTAAGGGCAGAGGTCAGCATTTGTGAACAACAGTTTGGTTTCATGCCAAGAAAGAGCACCACAGATGCAATGTTTGCTTTGAGGATGTTAATAGAGAAGTACAGAGAAGGTCAGAGGGAACTACATTGTGCCTTTGTGGATCTGGAAAAAGCATATGACAGGGTGCCAAGAGAAGAACTGTGGTATTGCATGAGGAAGTCTGGAGTGGCAGAGAAGTATGTTAGAGTGGTGCAGGACATGTATGAGAGATGCAAGGCAGTGGTGAGGTGTGCTGTCGGTGTGACCGATGAATTCAAGGTGGAGGTGGGACTGCATCAAGGGTCAGCTCTGAGCCCCTTCTTGTTTGCTATGGTGATGGACAGGCTGACAGACGAGGTGAGACAAGAATCTCCATGGACTATGATGTTTGCAGATGACATTGTGATCTGTAGTGAGAGCAGACAACAAGTGCAGGAAAATCTAGAGAGGTGGAGGTGTGCCCTGGAAAGGAGAGGAATGAAGGTTAGCCTCAGAAAATCAGAATACATGTGTGTGAATGAGAAGGACCCAGGAGGAACGGTGATGTTACAGGGAGCAGAGATAACGAAGGTGCAGGATTTTAAGTACTTAGGCTCAACAATCCAGAGCAATGGAGAGTGTGGAAAAGAGGTGAAGAAGCGTGTGCCGGCAGGCTGGAATGGTTGGAGAAAAGTGTCCGGTGTGATGTGCAATAAGAGAGTGTCAGCAAGAATGAAAGGAAAAGTGTACAAGACGGTGGTGAGGCCAGCGATGTTGTATGGCTTAGAAACAGTGGCGCTGAGGAAAAGGCAGGACGCAGAGCTGGAGGCAGCGGAGATGAAAATGTTGAGGTTCTCTCTGGGAGTAACGAGGATGGATAGGATCAGAAATGAGTATATCAGAGGGACAGCCCATGTAAGATGTTTTGGAGACAAAGTCAGAGAGGCTAGATTGAGATGGTTTGGACATATACAGAGGAGGGATAGTGAGTATATTGGCAGTAGGATGCTGAGGTTGGAACTACCAGGCAAAAGGCCTCGAGGAAGACCAAAGAAGAGATTTATGGATATGGTGAAGGAAGACATGAAGGTTGTTGGAGTCAGAAAAGAAGATGCAGAGGACAGGGTGAGATGGAGGCGGATGATTTGCTGTGGCGACCCCTGAAGGGAGCAGCCGAAAGTAAAAGAAGAAGAAGAAGTGAAGGAGGACATGAAGGTAGTCGGTGTAAGAGAAGAAGATGCACAGGATAGGGTGAAATGGAGGCAGATGATTCGCTGTGGTGACCCCTGAAGGGAGCAGCCGAAATGAAAAGAAGAAGAAGCATTAGAAACTCATGTTGAGTGCTGAGAAATTGCTGTATTTTTTTATAGAAGTTATAGACCTCTTTCATGATTAGTAATGTGGCGATGCTAATGGCGTGTCGAACAAAACATCTCGACTGAGCCTTTAAAATGCACAACTTACATCAAAATTAAAATATATGAATTTTAATTTATAAAACTTAATTTACTAAGGGCAGTGGTGGCCTGGTGATAAAGGTGCTGGATTGCGGATTCTAAGGTTGGGGGTTCGAGTATGTTTAGAATGTTTGTGTGTGTGTGTGATCTTGTGTACTGTGGTGTAGCATGTTTATCCTTTTGTATTGTTTATCCAATTTATTACACTTCATGTTATTTTATGTTCTTTTGTTATGGTCTGTGTTTTTGGGGGACTTTTGATGGCTGTGTTCTGTATGTTACAATGTGGTAAGGTGTATGTAAAGTGTGTTTTACCGTGTGGTAAAGTGTGTTTTACAGTGTGGTAAAGGATTTGTTACAGTGTGGTAAAGTGTGTTTTGCAGTGTGGTAAAGGATTTGTTACAGTGTGGTAAAGTGTTTTTTACAGTGTGTTAAAGTGTGTTTTGCAGTGTGGTAAAGTGTGTTACAGTGTGGTAAAGGATTTGTTACAGTGTGGTAAAATGTGTTTTACAGTGTGGTAAAATGTGTTTTACAGTGTGGTAAAGTGTGTTTTGCAGTGTGGTAAAGTATTTGTTACAGTGTGGTAAAGTGTGTTACAGTGTGGTAAAGGATTTGTTACAGTGTGGTAAAATGTGTTTTACAGTGTGGTAAAGTGTGTTTTGCAGTGTGGTAAAGTGTGTGTTACAGTGTGGTAAAGTGTGTTTTGCAGTGTGGTAAAGTATTTGTTCCAGTGTGGTAAAGTGTGTTTTACAGTGTGGTAAAATGTTTTGCAGTGTGGTAAAGTATTTGTTATAGTGTGGTAAAGTGTGTTTTACAGTGTGGTAAAGTGTGTTTTGCAGTGTGGTAAAGTATTTGTTACAGTGTGGTAAAGTGTGTGTTACAGTGTGGTAAAGTGTGTTTTACAGTGTGGTAAAGTGTGTTTTGCAGTGTGGTAAAGTGTGTTTTGCTGTGTGGTAAAGTGTGTTTTGCAGTGTGGTAAAGTATTTGTTACAGTGTGGTAAAGTGTGTTTTACAGTGTGGTAAAGTGTGTGTTACAGTGTGGTAAAGTGTGTTTTACAGTGTGGTAAAGTGTGTTTTACAGTGTGGTAAAGTGTGTTTTGCAGTGTGGTAAAGTGTGTTTTGCTGTGTGGTAAAGTGTGTTTTGCAGTGTGGTAAAGTATTTGTTACAGTGTGGTAAAGTGTGTTTTACCGTGTGGTAAAGTGTGTTTTGCAGTGTGGTAAAGTATTTCTTACAGTGTGGTAAAGTATTTGTTGGTAAAGTGTGTTTTACAGTGTGGTAAAAGATTTGTTACATTGTGGTAAAGTGTCTTTTACAGTGTGGTAAAGTGTGTTTTTCCGTGTGGTAAAGTGTGTTTTACAGTGTGGAAAAGGATTTGTTACAGTGTGGTAAAGTGTGTTTTATAGTGTGGTAAAGTATTTGTTACAGTGTGGTAAAGTGTGTTTTACCGTCTGGTAAAGTGTGGTTTGCAGTGTGGTAAAGTGTGTTTTACAGTGTGGTAAAGTATTTGTTACAGTGTGGTAAAGTGTGTTTTACAGTGTGGTAAAGGATTTGTTACAGTGTGGTAAAGTGTGTTTTACAGTGTGGTAAAGTATTTGTTACAGTGTGGTAAAGTGTGTTTTATAGTGTGGTAAAGTATTTGTTACAGTGTGGTAAAGTGTGTTTTACCGTCTGGTAAAGTGTGGTTTGCAGTGTGGTAAAGTGTGTTTTACAGTGTGGTAAAGTATTTGTTACAGTGTGGTAAAGTGTGTTTTACAGTGTGGTAAAGGATTTGTTACAGTGTGGTAAAGTGTGTTTTACAGTGTGGCAAAGTGTGTTTTGGAGTGTGGTAAAGTGTGTTTTACAGTGTGGTAAAGGATTTGTTACAGTGTGGTAAAGTGTGTTTTACAATGTGGTAAAGTGTGTTTTACAGTGTGGTAAAGTATTTGTTACAGTGTGGTAAAGTGTGTTGCACCGTGTGGTAAAGTGTGTTTTGAAGTGTGGTAAAGTGTGTTTTACAGTGTGGTAAAGTGTGTTTTACAGTGTGGTAAAGGATTTGTTACAGTGTGGTAAAGTGTGTTTTGCAGTGTGGTAAAGTCTGTTTTGTTGTGTGGTAAAGTGTGTTTTGCAGTGTGGTAAAGTATTTTGCACCGTGTGGTAAAGTGTGTTTTGAAGTGTGGTAAAGTATGTTTTGAAGTGTGGTAAAGTGTGTTTTACAGTGTGGTAAAGGATTTGTTACAGTGTGGTAAAGTGTGTTTTGCAGTGTGGTAAAGTCTGTTTTGTTGTGTGGTAAAGTGTGTTTTGCAGTGTGGTAAAGTATTTGTTACAGTGTGGTAAAGTGTGTTTTACAGTGTGGCAAAGTATTTGTTACAGTGTGGTAAAGTATTTGTTACAGTGTGGTAAAGTGTGTTTTGCAGTGTGGTAAAGTATTTGTTACAGTGTGGTAAAGTATTTGTTCCAGTGTGGTTAAGTGTGTTTTACCGTGTGGTAAAGGATTTGTTACAGTGTGGTAAAGTGTGTTTTTACAGTGTGGTAAAGTATTTGTTACAGTGTGGTAAAGTGTGTTTTGCAGTTTGGTGAAGTGTTTTGCAGTGTGGTAAAGGATTTATTACAGTGTGGTAAAGTGTGTTTTACAGTGTGGTAAAGTATTTGTTCCAGTGTGGTAAAGTGTGTTTTACAGTGTGGTAAAGTGTGTTTTGCAGTGTGATAAAGTATTTGTTACAGTGTGGTAAAGTGTGTTTTACAGTATTGTAAAGTGTGTTTTTTGCTCTGTGGTAAAGTGTGTTTTGCAGTGTGGTAAAGTATTTGTTATCGTGTGGTAAAGTGTGTTTTTCCGTGTGGTAAAGTGTGTTTTACAGTGTGGTAAAGTATTTGTGACAGTGTGGTAAATTATTTGTTCCAGTGTGCTTAAGTGTGTTTTACCGTGTGGTAAAGTGTGTTTTGAAGTGTGGTAAAGGATTTGTTACAGTGTGGTAAAGTGTGTTTTGCAGTGTGGTAAAGTGTGTTTTACTGTGTGGTAAAGGATTTGTTACAGTGTGGTAAAGTGTGTTTTACAATGTGGTAACGTATTTGAGACAGTGTGGTAAAGTGTGTTTTGCAGTTTGGTGAAGTGTTTTGCAGTGTGGTAAAGTGTGTTTTACAGTGTGGTAAAGGGTGTTTTACAGTGTGGTAAAGTGTGTTTTACAGTGTGGTAAAGGATTTGTTACAGTGTGGTAAAGTGTGTTTTACAGTGTGGTAAAGGATTTGTTCCAGTGTGGTAAAGTGTGTTTTGTAGTGTGATAAAGTATTTGTTCCAGTGTAGTAAAGTGTGTGTTACAGTGTGGTAAAGTGTGTTTTGCAGTGTGGCAAAGGATTTGTTACAGTGTGGTAAAGTGTTTTTTACAGTGTTGTAAAGTGTGTTTTGCTCTGTGGTAAAGTGTGTTTTGCAGTGTGGTAAAGTATTTGTTATCGTGTGGTAAAGTGTGTGTTTCCGTGTGGTAAAGTGTGTTTTACAGTGTGGTAAAGGATTTGTTCCAGTGTGGTAAAGTGTGTTTTACAGTGTGGTAAAGTGTGTTTTGCAGTGTGATAAAGTATTTGTTACAGTGTGGTAAAGTGTGTTTTACAGTATTGTAAAGTGTGTTTTTTGCTCTGTGGTAAAGTGTGTTTTGCAGTGTGGTAAAGTATTTGTTATCGTGTGGTAAAGTGTGTTTTTCCGTGTGGTAAAGTGTGTTTTACAGTGTGGTAAAGTATTTGTGACAGTGTGGTAAATTATTTGTTCCAGTGTGCTTAAGTGTGTTTTACCGTGTGGTAAAGTGTGTTTTGAAGTGTGGTAAAGGATTTGTTACAGTGTGGTAAAGTGTGTTTTGCAGTGTGGTAAAGTGTGTTTTACTGTGTGGTAAAGGATTTGTTACAGTGTGGTAAAGTGTGTTTTACAGTGTGGTAACGTATTTGAGACAGTGTGGTAAAGTGTGTTTTGCAGTTTGGTGAAGTGTTTTGCAGTGTGGTAAAGTGTGTTTTACAGTGTGGTAAAGGGTGTTTTACAGTGTGGTAAAGTGTGTTTTACAGTGTGGTAAAGGATTTGTTACAGTGTGGTAAAGTGTGTTTTACAGTGTGGTAAAGGATTTGTTCCAGTGTGGTAAAGTGTGTTTTGTAGTGTGATAAAGTATTTGTTCCAGTGTAGTAAAGTGTGTGTTACAGTGTGGTAAAGTGTGTTTTGCAGTGTGGCAAAGGATTTGTTACAGTGTGGTAAAGTGTTTTTTACAGTGTTGTAAAGTGTGTTTTGCTCTGTGGTAAAGTGTGTTTTGCAGTGTGGTAAAGTATTTGTTATCGTGTGGTAAAGTGTGTGTTTCCGTGTGGTAAAGTGTGTTTTACAGTGTGGTAAAGGATTTGTTACAGTGTGGTAAAGTGTGTTTTACAGTGTGGTAAAGTGTGTTTTGCAGTGTGGTGAAGAGTGTTTTGCAGTGTGATAAAGTATTTGTTACAGTGTGGTAAAGTGTGTTTTACAGTGTGGTAAAGTGTGTTTTGCAGTGTGATAAAGTATTTGTTACAGTGTGGTAAAGTGTGTGTTACAGTGTGGTAAAGTGTGTTTTGCAGTGTGGCAAAGGATTTGTTACAGTGTGGTAAACTGTGTTTTACAGTGTTGTAAAGTGTGTTTTGCTGTGTGGTAAAGTGTGTTTTGCAGTGTGGTAAAGTATTTATTATTGTGTGGTAAAGTGTGTTTTTCCGTGTGGTAAAGTGTGTTTTACAGTGTGGTAAAGGATTTGTTACAGTGTGGTAAAGTGTGTTTTGCAGTGTGGTAAAGTATTTGTTATAGTGTGGTAAAGTGTGTTTTACAATGTGGTAAAGTGTTTTTTGCAGTGTGATAAAGTATTTGTTACAGTGTGGTAAAGTATTTGTTACAGTGTGGTAAAGTGTGTTTTACAGTGTGGTAAAGAGTGTTTTGCAGTGTGATAAAGTATTTGTTACAGTGTGGTAAAGTGTGTTTTACAGTGTGGTAAAGTGTGTTTTGCAGTGAGATAAAGTATTTGTTACAGTGTGGTAAAGTGTGTGTTACAGTTTGGTAAAGTGTGTTTTGCAGTGTGGCAAAGGATTTGTTACAGTGTGGTAAAGTGTGTTTTACAGTGTTGTAAAGTGTGTTTTGCTCTGTGGTAAAGTGTGTTTTGCAGTGTGGTAAATTATTTGTTACAGTGTGTTAAACTGTGTTTTCCCGTGTGGTAAAGTGTGTTTTACAGTGTGGTAAAGTATTTGTTACAGTGTTGTAAAGTGTGTTTTACAGTGTAGTAAAGTGTGTTTTGCAGTGTGGTAAAGTATTTGTTACAGTGTGGTAAAGGATTTGTTACAGTGTGGTGAAGTGTGTTTTGTAGTTTGGTGAAGTGTTTTGCAGTGTGGTAAAGGATTTATGACAGTGTGGTAAAGTGTGTTTTACAGTGTGGTAAAATGTGTTTTGCAGTGAGATAAAGTATTTGTTACAGTGTGGTAAAGTGTGTGTTACAGTTTGGTAAAGTGTGTTTTGCAGTGTGGCAAAGGATTTGTTACAGTGTGGTAAAGTGTGTTTTACAGTGTTGTAAAGTGTGTTTTGCTCTGTGGTAAAGTGTGTTTTGCAGTGTGGTAAATTATTTGTTACAGTGTGTTAAAGTGTGTTTTCCCGTGTGGTAAAGTGTGTTTTACAGTGTGGTAAAGTATTTGTTACAGTGTTGTAAAGTGTGTTTTACAGTGTGGTAAAGTGTGTTTTGCAGTGTGGTAAAGTATTTGTTACAGTGTGGTAAAGGATTTGTTACAGTGTGGTGAAGTGTGTTTTGTAGTTTGGTGAAGTGTTTTGCAGTGTGGTAAAGGATTTATGACAGTGTGGTAAAGTGTGTTTTGCAGTGTGGTAAAGTGTGTTTTACAGTGTGGTAAAGGATTTGTTACAGTGTGGTAAAGTGTGTTTTACAGTGTGGTAAAGGATTTGTTACAGTGTGGTAAAGTGTGTTTTACAGTGTGGTAAAGTGTGTTTTGCAGTGTGGCAAAGGATTGTGTGTTTTACAATGTTGTAAAGTGTGTTTTGCTCTGTGGTAAAGTGTGTTTTGCAGTGTGGTAAAGTATTTGTTATTGTGTGGTAAAGTGTGTTTTTCCGTGTGGTAAAGTGTGTTTTACAGTGTGGTCAAGCATTTGTTACAGTGTGGTAAAGTGTGTTTTACAGTGTGGTAAAGTGTGTTTTGCAGTGTGGTAAAGCGTTTGTTACAGTGTGGTAAAGTGTGCTTTACAGTGTGGTAAAGAGTGTTTTGCAGTGTGATAAAGTATTTGTTACAGGGTGGTAAGGTGTGTGTTACAGTGTGGTAAAGTGTGTGTTACAGTGTGGTAAAGTGTGTTTTGCGGTGTGGCAAAGGATTTGTTACAGTGTGGTAAAGTGTGTTTTACAGTGTTGTAAAGTGTGTTTTACAGTGTGGTCAAGCATTTATTACAGTGTGGTAAAGTGTGTTTTGCAGTGTGGTAAAGTATTTGTTACAGTGTTGTAAAGTGTGTTTTTCTGTGTGGTAAAGTATTTGTTACAGTGTGGTAAAGTGGGTTTTTCCGTGTGGTAAAGTGTGTTTTGCAGTGTGGTAAAGTATTTGTTCCAGTGTGGTAAAGTGTGTTTTGCAGTGTGGTAAAGTATTTGTTACAGTGTGGTAAAGGATTTGTTACAGTGTGGTAAAGTATTTGTTACAGTGTGGTAAAGTGTGTTTTACAGTGTGGTAAAGGGTTTTTTACAGTGTGGTAAAGTGTGTCATTCCAACTGTATTTTATGACATTCAAACATTCAAACAATGCCCGAGCTCCTCTCCCATCAATGACGTTCAAACATCCCGCCCCACTGGCCTCCCATTGGCTAACAACTGAGCTGTTGTTCATGTCGCTTCAGTCGAACACCATCTTTGACAGGCCCACCTGACGCCATCTTGGACAGGTATCCCATTGGCTAGGAGGGATCACGCATCTACCTCCCATTGACCGATATGGAGCTGCATCCATCATAATGCTTTTTGAGTCAGGGACAGAGTTACTGTTATTTATGCTTTATTTCTTGACTCAGGCTTTTAACCTTCCACAAACATTTGTAAGATTATAACTCTGCTCAGAAGACATAGTCAACACACACACACACACACACACACACACACACACACACACACACACACACGTGTGCGCACACGTACACACACACACACACACACACACACACACACACGCGCGCGCGCATGATTTCCGGTGCGAGTGAGAAGAAACGGGCTCGAGTGATATCACAAAGGAATATGCCCAAACCCGTCTACCATCGGTATGATATTGAAGCAGAAGGAGACCTTAAAAGGTATACTTATGGTTTTTAAAGGGTTTATGGGGTAGTATTGGGAGTTCGTTTTACATGTAAAATGCGGTTCAATTTCCGAAAAATGCAGGTTACAAAAAAGGCTCTGGAACGGATTAATTTCGTAAAGTGAGGTACCACTGTATTAGTAGATGATTTATCTGAATATGTTGAACTATGATTATTGTCACAGAATTAACAAATGATTAGATACACACTCAGTTACTCACAGATGGATGGCAATTTGAAAACAAATGGTGTATTTTTCAATATAGAAAACAAAATTAAAAAAATGTTTGTGCTCTTTACGATTAATCGAAAAATTAATTGACTGATTCATCGATTATTAAAATAATCGTTTGTTGCAGCCCTAGCTCTGATCCAGTCAGCTTTCAAGTAATTAGATGAGTGTGTGCGTTGTGTGTGTGTGTGTGTGTGTGTGTGTGTGTGTGTGCGTTGTGTGTGTGTGTGTGTGTGTGTGTGTGTGTGTGTGTGTGTGTGCGTGCGTGTGTGCGTGTGTGTGTGTTACAGCGTATAAATGAATTAGGGTGTTTTATCTCCAGTCGTAACAGTTTAATGAAGTGCAGTCATGTCATAATTATTACGATGAACAGCATCAGCAGCACAACCGCTTTACCGATCTTGTATTGCCTGAACGCCGTTCCCATGCAGTTGCAAGGTTTGTGCTCCACAAGTGCACGTTTTCTACAACAATCACATATCTCGAGACCTCATGTTATACAAACATCAACAAGAATATCTAGAACATTTATTGTGATCATAATATTACAATTATCATCAGGAATAATTGAAACATGACTATTCATGAACTCCGCCCCTCTTGCTGAAACAAATCAGGCAGTATGTCTGATTCAGTCGATTAAACGGTTTATTTTAACTGCTAGCTTTTCTCTTCAGGATTAAAACACAAAACAACCACTGAGATCAAGCAAAAAACATTCAGCCAATCAAAGAGCAGATCTGCAATACCCGAAGGCATGATGGGAGAAAGCTGTATGATGGTGGGGAAAAAGTATTTTTTTGCAAAGTGGATTTCTGGTGTCTAATCCTGATTAGTTTTGAGCCGTCGCGCTCGTTTTGAAACCGCACTTGCCAAAAAGAAACACACAAAGCTTAAAGGATTAACCAGCAGCTGGCATTTTAATCCTAACGTAATAAATTGTTAAAGTTAGCAGCTTGCTGTGACTCAGAAGGGGTAAGATGGAGGGAGAGAAAGAAACTGAAAGAGAGTGAGGGAGAGAAGGAGATAGAAATGGAGAGAGTGATTTAGACAGAAAGAGGTGGAGAGAGAGATGGAGAGAGAGATGGAGAGAGGGAGACAGAGAGATGGAAGAGAGAGACATGGAGAGAGCGAGGGAGGGAGGAAGACAGAGAGAGGGGGGACAGAGAGAGAGGGGGACACAGAGAGAGAGAGATGGAGAGGGAGGGAGACAGAGAGAGATGGAAAGGGGGCGAGAGAGAGAGAGAGAGATGGAGAAATGGGTAGAGGGAGGGAGGGGGAGATGGAGAGAGGGAGGGAGAGAGGGGGCAGAGAGAGAGATGGAGTGAGGGAGGGACTGAGCAAGAGAGGGGGACACAGAGAGAGAGATGGAGTGAGGGAGGGACTGAGCAAGAGAGGGGGACACAGAGAGAGAGATGGAGTGAGGGAGGGGACCAAGCAAGAGAGAGAGAGATGGTGAGATGGATAAAGGGAGGGAGAACGCGGGGGGAGAGGGAGGGAGACAAAGATAGATGGAATATAGAGCGTGTAATGTCGCATGATCCATAGTGTGTATATTACAAAAGAATCTATGGAGTGTGTAATATTATGTCACATGACACGTAATGTGTGTATAATGCAAATGATGTGTGGTGTGTATGATGTCACATGACATATCTAGTGTGTATAATGTCACGTGACATGTAGAGTGCATTTAGTATCAGGTGACACATCCAATGTGTATGTCACATGTTAGTTCGAGTGTGTGCAGGTGTTTGATCCAGCTGCTGTTCATTTTCCAGAAGATGAAGAGATGCGTCAGGAGGTAGATGTAGGCTTCCTCTGGATTTATGCATCGAATTCTCTCTTCAAGTTTAAATATTGTGATTTACAATATGGTGAGATGTTGATGTAAAAGAACCATCGTTGACTTTCGTAAAGAGGAGCTGCAAAGCCCGTCGGCCTGTTTCTGTCCCTTGCTTAAGGGTTGTGTCAGGAAGGGCATCCGATGTAAAAACCTATGAACCAAATCAAATGTGCGAATCATTCGCTGTGGCGACCCCTGAGAAAGGGAAAAAGCCGAAAGGAAAAGGAGAAGAATATAATAACAACCATAACGTTCTAATCCATCCATCAGAATCAGTCTTTATTTTCACTGACTGAATCCTCTCCATCTTTCTCTCCTCACACGCTCCCTCATCCCATTTCCACAGCGTGTGTGTGTGTGTGTGTGTGTGTGTGTGTGTGTGTGTGTGTGTGTGTGTGTGTGTGTGTGGAGGAGGATGCAGACTTTTTATTGACATGCAGCAGATAGCAGGCAGAAACAAAGGGCACAAGGCGGCTATTGAATCGTGGCGCTGCAGACAGCGAGCTTGATTAGCGATTTGACACGGAGCCGTGTAGTACATAATGAGCGCTTAGAGCACGACCTGCAGCTCTCGCTCTCTCTCTCTCTCTCTCTCTCTCTCTCTCTCTCTCTCTCTCTCTCTCTCTCTCTCTCTCTTGCTCTCTCTCTTTCCATCTCTTTCTGGAATAGAAATTCACTCACTGCTCTTTCCTCCTACATGTAAAAACACAGAGAAGAGGGAGGAGATATGAAGAGGAGTAGCTAGAGGCGCAGCCTACACACACGTACACACACACACACACACACACACACACACACACACACACACACACACACACACACACCTTTACCCTTCATTCCCTCTCACAGGAATATAAAATTATAGGAAATTCACATCCTCTGTCCTGCATGAAGAAAGAAACAGAAAAAAAGAGAAATGAAAGGACAAGAGGGATAGCTCAGGGCAGGACATACGCACACATGCTTTGTGTCACAGTTACACCCTCCTCCTGCTCCCTCTTAGGAATAAAATGATCGAAAAAAACACTTGTTTTTGTTTCATCTCACTTGTAAAGAGCAAAAGATGAAGGATATAAACAGAGGCAGAGACAGAATAAGCTGGAGGCGTACTAACAAAAAAGAAGGGAAGAAAATGACTGATAGTACCTGAAGAGCAGAAGTGAAAGAAAAAAATCCAGGGGAAAAAACAAGAAACAAAAAGAGGAGTAAAATATAGAAGTTTCTGAGGAAAAACAAACACATTCATCTTTCAAATCGTTCCACTGCCGATCAGAGTGAAAGAGAGGAGTGCGAAACGGAGGGTCGGAAACAAAGGAACAAAAAACAAGCCAGGTGAAATTAAAAACAGAGGCAGATGAGTGGAAATAAAAAAGTATGAAACATATAAGTGTAAAGCAAGGAGGAGAAAGAGCAGAATAAAAAGGAGGAAAGGATTCTGAAGAATAAAATGGAGGAGCAGAAGGAAAAGAGTGTGAGAAAATGAGCGTGTATGGAGGAGCAGAAACGGAGGAAAAATACCCAAGAGCAGAAACATGAGACTAAAGAAAAGAGGAGGATTGTGGACATGGAGGAGTGGAAATGCATGAACATAATGGAGCAGAAACAAACAAATTAGCCGACTGGAGGGGAGCCAAATTTATTCATTACAATTAAAATTATTACATCATCAGATTCCATCATCTGTAGTTTCTTCCACAATACTGTGTGCGTGTGTGTGTGTGTGTGTGTGTGTGTGTGTGTGTGTGTGAGACTGAGCAGGATAAAATGTGTGCGCGTGTGTGTGAGAGAGAGAGCGAGAGAAAGAGAGAGAGAGAGAGAGAGAGAGAGAGAGAGAGAGAGAGAGAGTGATAAGGATAGTGTGTGTGTGTGTGTGTGTGTGTGTGTGTGTGTGTGTGAGAGAGAGAGAGAGAGAGGGAGAGAGAGACTGATCAGGATAAAATGTGTGGGCGTGTGTGTGTGAGAGAGAGTGAGAGAGAGAGAGAGAGAGAGAGGGAGAGAGAGAGACTGATAAGGATAAAAATAAAAATGTGTGTGTGTGTGTGTGTGTGTGTGTGTGTGTGTGTGTGTGTGTGTGTGTGTGTGTTATGCGTCTGTAAGAGAATTATTGATAGCAGGACCCTGTTTGTATATTGCTACCTGTCAGAAGGAGGGAAATGAACGGTGCGAGTTGGCGGAGATGAAACGTGTGTTTAATTATTAATCGAGCCATTACTGACAGAGACGCCTTTTTCATATGAGACAGGAAGCAGCTTCGGGGAGGGAAAAAAGCAATTACACACCCGGTACCCGTTTACTCTCCCGCTGCTTCACTTTGTGCAAACAGAAATGCAGCCGCTACGTCCATCAGCTTCTTTCATAAATCACATTAAACCTGCTTTAATATCATGAGTGCTTTACATCCTGGGATCTGTTTACAAGTGATAAGCCGCATGATGGCGCAAGAGTGTTATAGACCACACTCTTCATCATCCACACTCTTCATCATTTACACTCCTCATCATCTACACTCTTCATCATACACACTCTTCATCATTTACACTCCTCATCATCTACACTCTTCATCATCTACACTCTTCATCATCTACACTCATCATGTACACTCCACATCATCTACACTCATTAACATCGACACTCTTCATTATCCACACTCCTCTTCATCTACTCTCTTCAGCATCGACACTCTTCATCATCGACACTATTTAGCATCTATACTGTTTATCTTTATTGACACCTCATCATCTCCACTCCTTATTGTAAAGTGTGTTACAGAGTCGTAAAGTACAGTGTGGTAAATTGTGTGGCACAGTGTGGTAAAGTGCTATAGTTTAGTACGGTGTGGAAAAGTTTGTTACAGTTACGGCAACGTGTGTTTGACAGAATATGAAAGTGTTACAGTGTGGTACAGTGTGTTTTACAGTGTAGTAAAATGTGTGTTTACAGTGTAGTAAACTGTGTTACAGTGTGGTAAAGTGTGTGTTACAGTGGAATAAAGTGTGTATTTACAGCATAGTAAAGTGTGTTACAGAATGTAAACGTGTGTTTTACAGCGTGATAAAGTGTTTAGTGCAGTTTGCTGAAGTGTGTGTTACAGTGTGGTAAAGTGTGTGTTACAGTGTGGTAAAGTGTGTTTTACAGTATGGTAAAGTATTTGTTACGGTGTGGTAAAGTATTTGTGACAGTGTGGTAAAGTGTGTGTTACAGTGTGGTAAGGTGTATGTTAGTGTGGTAAAGTGTTTGTTACAGTGTAATAAAGTATTGGTTACAGTGTGGTAAAGTGTGTTTTACAGTATGGTAAAGTATTTGTTACGGTGTGGTAAAGTATTTGTGACAGTGTGGTAAAGTGTGTGTTACAGTGTGGTAAGGTGTATGTTAGTGTGGTAAAGTGTTTGTTACAGTGTAATAAAGTATTGGTTACAGTGTGGTAAAGTTTGTGTTACCGTGTGGTAAAGTATGTTTTACAGAGTGGTAAAGTGTGTGTTACAGTGTGGAAAAGTGTTTGTTACAGTGTGGTAAAGTGCGTGTTACGGTGTGGTAAAGTGTGTGTTACAGTGTGGTAAAGTGTTTTTTACAGTGTGGTAAGGTATTTGTTACGGTGTGGTAACGTATTTGTTATAGTGTGGTAAAGTGTGTGTTATGGTGTGGTAAAGTGTGTGTTACAGTGTGGAAAAGTGTTTGTTACAGTGTGGTAAAGTGCGTGTTACGGTGTGGTAAAGTGTGTGTTACAGTGTGGTAAAGTATTTGTTACAGTGTGGTAAAGTGTGTGTTACAGTGTGGTAAAGTGTGTGTTACAGTGTGGTAAAGTGTTGGTTACAGTGTGGTAAAGTATTTGTTACAGTGTGGTAAAGTGTGTGTTACAGTGTGGTAAAGTGTTGGTTACAGTGTGGTAAAGTATTTGTTACAGTGTGGTAAAGTGTTGGTTACAGTGTGGTAAAGTATTTGTTACAGTGTGGTAAAGTGTGTGTTACAGTGTGGTAAAGTGTGTGTTACAGTGTGGTAAAGTGTGTGTTACAGTGTGGTAAAGTGTTGGTTACAGTGTGGTAAAGTATGTATTACAGTGTGGTAATGTATTTCTTACAGTGTGGTGAAGTACAGGCGGCCCTCAACTTTTTTAATTAATCCGTTCCAGAGCCCTTTTCGTAACTCGGGGATTTCGTAAGTAGGGATGACATCTTACATGTTAAATGCCTAGTTTGTTCCAAGGCTCCAGTCTTTGGACTGGATAAACCTCATAAACCCTTTAAAATTGATAAAAGTACACCAATGTTGTATGAAATATGTGTTAAAAGTAAAAGAAAATTATTTATTAAACCATTTAAACATTTTATTAACATATTTATTAATTAAACCATTATTAAACATTTTTTATTAACACACACACACACACACACACATACACACACGCAAGACGTGAATTCAAAGCGCATTCCCTGCTTGACCATTTACTGAATTCAAGCAACTTAAAAAACTAAACTAAAAACTAAAGCGTTATTCTCTCTCTCTCACTCTCTCACTCTCTCTCTCTCTCTCTCTCTCTCTCTCTCTCTCTCGTGCGCACGCTGCGGGCCATGCCTACAAGACGTGAATTCAAAGGACATTCCCTGCTTGACCATTTACTGAATTAAAACAACTTAAAAAACTAAACTAAAAACTAAAGCGTTATTTCTCTCTCTCTCTCTCTCTCTCTCTCTCTCTCTCTCTCTCGCTCTCTGTCTCTCTCTCTCTCTCTCGCACACACACGCTGCGGGCCATGCCCACAAGACGTGAATTCAAAGTGCAGTCCCTGTTTGACAAACTCAACTTTAATTTGATTCCTTGAGGGATCTGAATTTCAGATGAGCTCAAATGCGCCCACATTTATTAAACATTTACTGAATTAAACACCTTTAAAAACTAAAATAAAACCTAAAGAGTGACGCTTGCTTCTGTCTCTATCTGGGAGGCCAGCGAGACGGGATGTTGAAAGACAGCCAATGAGAGAGCAACTCGCGAGTCGTGTGAAATTTTGATTGGCGCTTTTGAATTTTGAATTTCTTTTTGTAAGGAAGGTTGTTTCGTATCTCGGGGACAGAAACTCGTGAAAATGTTTTTCGTAAGCCGTGGATTTCGTACACAGGGGTCTTCATAAGTTGGGGGCCAACTGTATTTGTTACAGTGCGGTAAAGTATTTGTTACAGTGTGGTAAAGTGTGTGTTACAGTGTGGTAAAGTGTTTGTTACAGTGTGGTAAAGTGTTTGTTACAGAGTGGTAAAGTATTTGTTATAGTGTGGTAAAGTATTTGTTACAGTGTGGCGAAGTGTGTGTTACAGTGTGGTAAAGCGTTTGTTCCAGTGTGGTGAAGTGTGTTTTCCAGTGTGGTAAAGTGCACACACTTTACGTAACACATTACGGCATGTTAAAGTGTGTGTTACAGTGTGGTGTGCGAATCATTTTTTTAATCTGGCCACACGATCAAGACTAATACACACCCAGAACATAACATTCTGCTCCACCCTTCTGCTGTCTGTGCCCCATCTGAACCCCCCCCTTATGGAAGAGAAAATTTGATTCAGAGTGCAGGGTATTTAACCTGCAGTGGAAATTTTTTTTTTTGTTGAATGCAAAGTAAACGTTGTTGTAAGATGTGTGTTTACAGTGGGGTAAAGTGTGTTATACAGTGTGAAAGTGTGTGTTACAGCGTGGAATAGTGTGGTACAGAGTAGTAAAGTGTGTGTTACATTGTGGTAACGTGTGTATTGCAGTATGGTACAGTGTGAGTTTACAGTGTGGTACAGTGTGTGTTAGTATTTTAAAGTGTGTTTACAATGAGGTAACGTCTGTGTTTACATTGTGGTAAAGTGTGCGTTACAGTGTGATAAAAGTGTTTTCAACAATGCGGTAAGATGTGTGTTTACAGTGTGGTAAGGTGTGTGTTACAGTGTGATAAAGTGTGTGTTTAGAGTGTGATAAAGTGTGTGTTGACAGTGTGGTAGAATGTGTGTTTACAGTGGACTAAAGTATGTGATACAGCGTGTGAAAGTGTGTTACAGTGTGGTAAAGTATTTGTTACAGTGTGGTAAAGTGTGGTACAGTGTGTAAAGTGTTTGTTACAGTGTGGTAAGATGTGTGTTGACAGTATGGTGTAGTATTTGTTACCGTGTGGTAAAGTGTGTGTTACAGTGTGGTAAGATGTCTGTTACAGTGTGGTAAGATGTGTGTTGACAGTATGGTGTAGTATGTGTTACAGTGCGGTAAAGTGTGTTACAGGGTGTGAAAGTGTTTGTTACAGTCTGGAACAGTTTGTTAGTGAATAGTAGTGTGTATGACGGTGTGGAAATGTGTGTTTTACAGTCTGGTACACTGTGTGTTTCAGTGTCGTAAAGTGTGTGTTTACAGTGCGGTAAACTGTGTGTTGCAGTCTCGTACACTGTGCGTTTACAATGTGGCAAAGTGTGTGTTACATTGTGGTACAGTAGGCCCTTGACTATTCGCGGTTTTGCATTTGCGGTTTGAGTATTCACGGACTGCCGAGCAGCTCGCACATGATTCAAATTCCTTCTTCCTGCTGATTGGTTGAGGTGATGTAACGCCCCGTTTTCCTCATTCATGCACAAGTTGGCAATAAGCCTTTTTTAGTGTGTTTTAATTACCAGTTAAGTTCTATGATGTCACTCAAACGCCTGCTGGATGTCTCTTCTGAAGAAATAAGACTTTCTCCGGAAGAAACGACAGTTTCCTCTGAAGTCACGTCATTGCTGAAGAGGAATACAGTTTGAACTGTTGTAAAACACGTCACTATTAAAGTCTTTTTTAATTATTATTCCAGTACATGACCTAAGGTAATGTTTAAAATGTTTGTGTGTTATATTTTATTTACTGCGATGTAGCATGTTTCTCATTATGTTTTATTTATCCAATTTATTACATTTCTTGTTCTTTTATGTCCTTTTTGTTCTGGTCTGTGTTTTGGGGGACTTTGATTTTGGCGCTGTGCCTCTCACTTACTGTTTACTTCCTGAGGGGCGTAGCTGAGCCGCTCCGAGCACACACACCTGAATTAACTATTCTCATTTACTCCCAATAAACAAAAGCACGCTCACCTCTGCGCCAGAAGATTAACTCACAGCAACATCATCGCTTCTTTGGTTTGTAACACCTCTTACTCTATCACTCTAAAACTCTGTTTTGGACTTCGGCTCCGGTTGAGGGGGCGTGGCCGAGCTGCTCAGACTTAATGCAGTTAATACCTGAATTCAGTCATGTCATGCCTAATGCAATACGGTACGTTCTTCTAGTGGGCATTTTTGAAAACTACAGTGCTGTATGTTTATAAAGAGAATGCACTGAAAGGTTTTTTTATGCATATACTGTATAATGTTTATATTTTAGCATCAATAAATATAACAGTAAAAATTGAAAAGTTTTTCTTAATCATTACAACATTTTACTACATTAATACTGTATTAATGAGTAAGACTGTCTGTAGAATGTGTTTTAGCGCATGTAATAGATACATAGTATTTTACTTACAGCTATCTCATTCGCGCATGTGACGTCATACATGGGGTTTTACTTCTGGGTACAGAACTCGCGGATTATGTCAATTATCCCGGAACCGTACCCCACGAATGTCAAGGGCCTACTGTACAGTTTGTGTTACAGTGTGTTAAAGTCTGTGTTTACAGTGTGGTACAGTGTGTGTTTGCAGAGTGGTACAGTGTGTGTCACAGTACAGTGGTACCTCACTTTACGAAAGACCCAACAAACGAAAAATTCATGTTACAAAATGTGCCATCTCAAAAATTCAAACAATGCACGAGTTGCTCTCCCATTGGCTATCTCCCAACACCCCTCCCCACTGGCCTCCCATTGGCTATGAGGGAGCTTCATCTCCATAACACCCATGATGCTTTTCATGTGCCTTCGACTGATTGTTCGTCACGGAGATGCAGCTCCCTCCCATTGACTATTATGGAGCTCTATCTCCATAATACCCATGATGCTTTTCGTGTGCCTTCGACCCATTGTTCGTCACGGAGTTCTAACACGCATAAAGGACTGCATTACTGTTGTTTCGTGAGTTTTTTGAGTATGCTCATTGCAACTTTATTTTTTGGCTCAGGCTTTTAACCTTGCATAAACATTTGTAAGATTATAACTCTGCTAAGAAGACATGGTCAACATACGAGCACAAACCCGTCTATCATCAATATGATATTGAAGCAGAAGGAGGCTTTAAAAGGTATACTTTTATAATTTTTAAAGGGTTTGGGGGTAGTATTGGGGCCTTGGAATGAATCAGGCCTTTTACGTGTATGTTACAGAATGTCAAAGTGTGTTACTGAGTAGTAAAGTGTGTATTGCAGTGTCTAAAAGTGTGTGTTACCATGTGGCAAAGTGTGTGTTACAGTGTGGTAAATTTTGTGTTACAGTGTGGTAAAGTGTGTGTTTACAGTGTGGTACAGTGTGTGTATACAGTCTGGTAAAGTTGTCTTACAGTTTTATACAATGTGTGTTACATTGTGGTAAAGTGTGTGTTTGCAGTGTGTATAACTGTCGTAAATTGTACGTTATTGGTATTTATGGTGTGCTACTTGTTTACTGTTATTGTTTTTTTTGGTGGTTACTTGTCTACTGTGTTATTGGTATTTATGGTGTGTTACTTGTTTTCTATGTTATAGGTATTTACGGTGTGTTGTTGTTTACTGTGTTTTTGGTATTTTTGATGTGTTACTTGTTTATTGTGTTATTGGTGTTTATAGGGGGGAATCATTCACTGTGGCGACTCCTGAAAAAGAGAAAAGCTGAAAGGAAATCTCATGATGTGTTTCTTGTTTACTGTGGTCTTGGTATTTATGTTCTGTTGCTTGTTTACTGTGTTATTGGTATTTATGGTGTGTTTCTTGTTTATTATGTTATTGATATTATGGTGTGTTATTAGTCTTTATGGAGTGTTACTTGTTTACTAAATTATGGGTCTTTATGAGGTGCTACGTGTTTCCAATGTTATTGGTATTTATGGTGTTTTACTTGCTTACGATGTTATTGTTCTTTTTGCGGTGTTACTTGTTTACTATGTTGTTGGTATTTATGGTGTTTTACTCCTACTGTCTTCTTGGTATTTATGGTGCTTTTTCTTGTTTACTGTGTTATAGTTTAAGTATCTTGGGGTCTTGTTCATGAGTGAGGGAAGGATGGAGCGAGAGATCGACAGACGGATGGCTGCAGCCTCTGCTGTTAAGCGGTGCCTGTACCGGTCTGTCGTGGTGAAGAAGGAGTTCAGCCGCAAGGCGAAGCTCTTAATTTACCAGTTGATCTACATTCCGACCCTCACCTATGGTCACGAGCTTTGGGTAGTTACCGAAAGAACAAGATCACGGATACATGAAATGAGCTTCCTTCGCTGGGTGGCGGGGTTCTCCCTTAGAGATAAGGTGAGAAGCTCTGCCATCCGTGGAGAGCTCGGAGTAGATTCGCTGCTCCTCCGCATTGAGAGGGGCCAGTTGAGGTGGCTCGGGCATCTGGTCAGAATGCCTCCCGGACGCCTCCCTGGTGTGGTGTTTCGGGCATGTCCAACCGGGAAGAGACCCCGGGGTCAACCTAAAACACGCTGGACGGACTATGTCTCTCGGTTTGTCTATGACCGCCTTGGTGTACCCCCGGGAGAGTTGGAGGAAGTGGCTGGGGAGAGGGACGTCTGGACCTCTTTGCTTAGGTTTCTGCCCCCGCGACTCGACCTTGGACTTAGCGGAAGATGATATTATATATATATATATATATATATATATATATATATATATATATATATATATATATATATCGAGAGAGAGAGAGAGAGAGAGAGAGAGAGAGAGAATTAGATTTTAAAACATGGCTTTTTTTTGGCTCTCTTAGTCAAAAAGGTTCCCGACCCCTGATCTTATGGTGTACATTTACAGAGTATACAGTATTTACATTTGCAGATTTCATAGTGTGCTTAAGTAAAAGTTTTTCGTGACGTAATCGTTGAAATATATGGAATCGGAAACATCAGACAAACAGTGTTCCCCCCCATTAGTCCGTTAAACCGCGGCATGAGTGTATTGGTATTTGTGTTTTGCTTGTTTATTATGTTATTGGTTTTTATGGTGTGATACTTGTTTACTATGTTGTTGGTATTTATGGTGAGTTACTTGTTTACTAAATTATTTGTCTTTATGGGGTGCTAGTTGTTTATGATGTTATTGGTATTTATGTTGTTTTACTTGTTTACTATATTGTTGGTATTTATGGCGAGTTACTTGTTTACTATGTTATTGTTCTTTTAGGGATGTTATATTTACTATGTTGTTGGTATTTATGGCGTTTTACTTCTTTACTGTCTTCTTGGTATTTATGGTGTGTTACTTGTTTACTATGTCATTGGTTTTTATGGTGTGGTACTTGTTTACTATGTTGTTGGTAATTATTCTGTATTACTTGTTTACTATGTTCTTGCTCTTTATGGGGTGTCCCTTGTTTACTGCGTTTATGGTTTTTATGGTGTGTTTCTTTTTTACTTTGATATTGGTATATCTGGTTTGTTACCTGTTTACTATGTTATTGGTATTTATGGTGTGTTCCTTATTTACTATATGCTTGGTATTTATGGGATGTTACTTGTTTTCTATGTTCTTGGTTTTTATTGTGTGGTACTTGTTTAATATGTTGTTGGTATTTATGGTGTGTTACTTCTTTACTATAGTATTGGTCTTTATGTTGTTTTACTTATTTACTATATTGTTGGTATTTATTGTGTGTTACTTGTTTACTGTGTTATTGGTCTTTTTGGAGTGTTACTTGTTTACTATGATGATGATGATGGATGATGATGATGATGATGATGATGATGATTTGTTGTTGGTATTTATGGTGTTTTACTTCTTTACTGTCTTCTTGGTATTTGTGGTGTTTTAATTGTTTACTGTGTTATTGGTATTTATGGTGTGTGTGTCTTGTTTACTATATTCTTGGTATGTATGGTGTGTTACTTGTTTACTGTGTCATTGGTATATATGCTATGTTATAGTTTTTATGGTGTGGGACTGGTTTACTGTGTTATTGGTATTTATACTGTGTTACTTGTTTATTGTGTTAGTTGTATTTATGGTGTGTTACTTGTTTACCATGTTATTGGTATTGATACTGTGTTACTAGTTTATTGTGTTAGTGGCATTTATGGTGTGTTGCTTGTTTACTGTGTTATTTCTATTAATGTTGTCTTGCTTGTCTACTATGTTATTGGTATTTATGATGTGGTACTTGTTTACTGTGTGATTGGTTTTTATAGTGTGTTACTTGTTTACGGTGTTATTGGTATTTAGGGTGTATTACTTGTTTACTGTTTTATTGGTATTTATGGTGTGTTACTTGTTGATTATGTTATTAGTCTTTATGGGGTGTTCCTTGTGTTCTTCAGGCATGTGATTTTTCCGCGAATTCACGGAATTCCGATTTTTTTTCATTGGCCCAGTTTAAAAAAAAAAAAATTCAATTTTTTCACGCAGAACATTTATGTTGTCTTGCTTGTCTACCATGTTATTGGTATTTATGATGTGTTACTTGTTTCCTGTGATATTGGTATTTATGGTGTGTTACTTTTTGTCTGTTATTGGTTTTTATGGTGTTAATTGTTTATGCTGTTATTGGTATTTATGGTGTGTTACTTGTTTAGTATGTTATTGCTCTTTTTGGGGTGTTACTTGTTTACTGTGTTATTTGTATTTATGGTGTGTTACCTGTTTACTGCTCTGGGCCATGAGCCGGGGGGGTCACTAACCAGTGTCTCACCCCCTTTATACCGTTCCCAAGCCCAGAAAAATGCAGAGGGTTGTATAAGGAAGGGCATCTGATGTAAAACGAATGCCAAACTTTACAATGCAAATCACAAATATTACCTCCATACCGGATCGGTCGAGGCCCGGGTTAACAACGACCGCCATCAGTGCTGATGGAAATTGGACTACTGTTGGTCGAAGAAGGAGAGGCGGGAAGCTTGTCCGTAGGCAGAGAGAGAAGAGGAAAGGCATGAGTCTATGACTGAAAGTAGGTTCTTTGAATGTTGGAACTATGACAGGAAAGGTAGAGAGCTGGCTGACATGATGCAGAGGAGGAAGGTGGACATACTGTGTGTTCAGGAGACCAGGTGGAAAGGTAGCAAGCTAAAAGCTTAGGAGCAGGGTTTAAGCTATTTTATCATGGTGTGGATGGGAAGAAAAATGGAGGAGGAGTCATCTTGAAGGAGGGGTTTGTCAGGAATGTTCGAGAAGTGAAAAGAGTGTCAGACAGAGTGATGAGTCTCAAGTTAGAAATTGAAGGTGTGACATTCAATGTTGTTAGTGCTTATGCCCCACAGGCAGGATGTGAGCTAGAAGAGAAGGAGAGATTCTGGAGTGAGTTAGATGAAGTGATGCAGAGTACCCCCAGAGGTGAAAGAGTGGTCATTGGTGCAGACTTCAATGGACATGTTGGTGCAGGCAACAGAGGGGACGAGGAAGTGATGGGCAGGTTTGGTATCCAGAACAGGAACACAGAAGGACAGCTGTTGATCAATTTTGCAAAAAGGATGGAAATGGCTGTGGTGAATACTTTTTTCAAGAAGAAACAGGAGCATAGGGTGACTTATAAAAGCAGAGGTAGGAGCCAACAGGTATACTACATCTTGTGTAGGTGATGTAATTTGAAGGAAATCAGTGACTGCAAAGTAGTGGTGAGTGAGAGTGTTGCCAAACAGCATAGGATGGTGGTGTGCAGGATGACGCTGATGGTGAGGAAGGTGAAGAAGGCAAAGGCAGAGCAGAAGACAAAGTGGTGGAAGCTGAAAAAGGAAGAGAATCGTGTGGTTTTCAAGGAGGAGTTGAAACAGGCTTTGGGTGGTCAGGGAGTGCTTCCAGATGACTGGACAACCACAGCAAATCTGATCAGGGACACAGGTAGGAGAGTACTTGATGTGTCCTCTAGAAGGAAAGTAGATACGGAGACTTGGTGGTGGAATAAGGAAGTGCAGAAGTGTGTACAAAAGAAGAGGTTAGCTAAGAAGAAGTGGGACATTGAGAGGACCGAAGAGAGTAAACAGGAGTACAGGGAGACACAGTGTAAGGCGAAAGTAGCAGTGACTAAGGCCAAACAGAGGGCGTATGATGACTTGTATGATAGGTTGGACAGTAAGGAGGGAGAAAATGATCTATACAGGTTGGCACAGCAGAGAGATAGAGATGGGAAGGACGTGCAGCAAGTTAGATTGATAAAGGACAGAGAGGGAAATGTATTGACTGATGACAGAAGTGTGCTGGGAAGATGGAAAGAGTACTTTGGAGAGCTGATGAATGAGGAAAATGAGAGCAAAAAAAGAGTAGAAGTGACCATTGAGGAGCAGGAAGTAGCAAAGGTTAGTAAGGGTGAAGTGAGGAGGGCACTGCAGAGGATGAAGAATGGAAAGGCAGTTGGTCCTGATGATATACCTGTGGAGGTATGGAAGTGTCTTGGAGAGGTAGCAGTAGATTTTCTGACAAGAACATTCAACAGGGTCTTAGAGAGTGAGCAGATGCCAGAGGAATGGGGGAGAAGTGTGCTGGTGCCCATTTTTAAGAACAAGGGAGACGTGCAGAGTGGTGGCAACTACAGAGGGATAAAGTTGATGAGCCATACAATGAAGCTATGGGAAAGAATAGTGGAAACTAGACTAAGGGCAGAGGTCAGCATTTGTGACCAACAGTTTGGTTTCATGCCAAGAAAGAGCATCACAGATGCAGTGTTTGCTTTGAGGATTTTACTAGAGAAGTACAGAGAAGGTCAGAGAGAACTGCATTGTGCCTTTGTGGGTCTGGAAAAAGCATATACAGGGTGCCAAGAGAACAACTGTGGTATTGCATGAGGAAGTCTGGAGTGGCAGAGAAGTATGTTAGAGTGGTGCAGGACATGTATGAGAGATGTAAGACAGTGGTGAGGTGTGCTGTCGGTGTGACCGATGAATTCAAGGTGGAGGTGGGACTGTATCAAGGATCAGCTCTGAGCTTCTTGTTTGCGATGGTGATGGACAAGCTGAAAGACGAGGTTAGACAAGAATCTCTATGGACTATGGTGTTTGCAGATGACATTGTGATCTGTAGTGAGAGCAGAGAACAAGTGCAGGAAAATCTAGAGAGGTGGAGGTATGCCCAGGAAAGGAGAAGAATGAAGATGAGCCTCAGAAAATCAGAATACATGTGTGCGAATGAGAAGGACCCAGTAGGAATGGTGATGTTACAGGAAGCAGAGATAACGAAGGTGGATGATTTTAAGTACTTCGGCTCAACAATCCAGAGCAATGGAGAGTGTGGAAAAGAGGTGAAGAAGCATGTGCAGGCAGGTTGGAATGGTTGGAGAAAAGTTTCTGGTGTGATGTGCGATAGGAAAGTATCAGCAAGAATGAAAGGAAAACTGAACAAAACAGTGATGAGGCCAGCGATGTTGTATGGCTTAGAAACAGTGGCGCTGAGGAAAAGGCAGGAGGCAGAGCTGGAGGTAGCAGAGATGAAAATGTTGAGGTTCTCTCTGGGAGTAACGAGAATGGCTAGGAACAGGAATGAGTACATCAGAGGGACAGCCCATGTAAGATGTTTTGGAGACAAAGGCAGAGAGGCTAGATTAAGATGGTTTGGACATGTACAGAGGAGGGATAGTGAGTATATTTGTCTTGCGGCTCAGGTCCTTCTTCACCACGACGGACCGGTACAGGCGCCGTTTAACAGCAGAGGCCGCAGCGATCCGTTTGTCGATCTCCTGCTCCATTCTTCCCTCACCGTGAACACGACCCAAATATACTTAAACTCCTCCACTTGGGGCAGGACCTCATTCCCGACCCGGAGGGTGCATTCCACCCATGTCCGACTGAGAACCATGGCCTCAGACTTGGAGGTACTGATCTTCATCCTGGCTGCTTCACACTCAACTGCGAATCGCTCCAATGAGAGCTGGAGATCCCAACTTGATGAAGCCAAAAGGACAACATCCGCAAAATGCAGAGACGGGATCCGATGGCCACCAAACCGGAGCATCTCAACACCTCGGCTGCGCCTAGAAATTCTATCCATAAAAATTATGAACAGAATTGGTGACAAAGGACAGCCTTGGCCGACTCCAACTCTCACCGGAAATTAATTCGACCTGTTGTTACCAATACGGACAAAACTCTGGCTCCGGTGATACAGCGATTGAATGGCCCAGGGTCTTCCTCATCTACCAAGGGCGTGTTGGTGGGATTGAGGAGGTCCTCAAAGTATTCCCTCCACCTTGACATCCCCAGTCGAGGTGAGCAGCTCCCCACCTCCTTAATGTTTGTGGAGAACTGCTTCCCTCTCTTGAGGCGTCGGATGGTGGTCCAGAACCTTTTTGAGGCCAACTAATAATCAGTCTCCTGGCCCTCACCGAACTCCTCCTACGACCGAGATTTTGCATCTCCGACAGCCTCGGCTGCATCACGTTTGGCCTGCCGGTACCTGTCTGCTGCCTCAGGAGTCCCACAGGCTAATAAAACCTGATAAGCCTCCTTTTTCAGCTGGACGGCACCGTTCACCACAGGTGTCCACCACTGGGTTCGGGGTTTACCGCCACAACAAGCACCAACGACCTTCCGGCCACAGCTATGGGCTACCGCCTCAGCGATGGAGATACGAAACGTGGCCCATTCGGATTCCATGTCACCCGCCTCCTCCGGGACATGGTTGTAGCTCTGCCGGAGGTGGGAGTTAAAGGCCTCTTGGACAGGGGACTTCACCAAACGTTCCCAGCAGACCCTGATTGCACGCTTGGGCCTGCCAGGTCTGGAAGGCAGCCTCCCCCACCACCGAAGCCAACTCACTACCAGGCGGTGAGCGGTAGACAGCTCAGCTCCCCTCTTCATCCGAGTGTCCAGAACATTCGTCCGCAAGTCCGATGACACAACTACAAAGTCAATCATCAAACTGCGACCTAGGGTGTCCTGGTGCCAAGTGCACTTATGGGCACACTTATGTTCGAACATGGTGTTCGTGATAGCCAAACTGTGACGAGCACAGAAGTCCAACAACGAAACACCATTCAGGTTCAGACTGGAGAGGCCGTAGCCACCGATCACACCCTTCCAGGTCACACTATAGTTGAAGTCTCCCATGACAACGAGTGAGTCTGCTGAGGGCGCATTCTACAACACTCCCCCTAAAGACTCCACGAAGGGTAAGTACTCTGAACTGTCATTTGTTGCATCAGCACAAATAACAGTCAGGACCCGTCTCCCCACCCGAAGAGAACCCCAACATTTGGGCCCCGAGATGGGGGCAACAAGAATACCCACACCGGCTCACCACCTCTCCCCTTGAGCAACTCCAGAATGGAATAAGGTCCAGCCTTTCTCGTGATGGATGGTTCCAGAGCCCAAGCTTTGCGTTGAGGTGAGCCCGACTATATCTAGCCAGTATCGCTCCGCTCCACCTCACGCACCAGATCAGGCTCCTTTCTCGCCAGAGAGGTGACATTCCATGACACGAGGGTCAGAGTCAGTAACTGAGGATTGGTCCGACAGAAACCATGCCTTCGGCTGCCACCCAACTCACATTGCACCCGACCCCTAAAACTCCTCCCACGGGTGTTGGGCCCATGGGAGGGCGGACCCATGTCTCCTTTTCGGGCTAGGTCCGGCCAGGCTCCATGGGCAGAAGCTTGACCACCAGGCGCTCGCCTTTGAGCCCTTCACCCTGGCCTGGCTCCAGGAGGGAGCGACTCCATTGACTCGCGTCTGGGCAAGGGAAATTGCATCCTCGTCTGTTTCTTAGTCATAAGGGTCTTCTGAATCGCACTTTGTATATATATATATATATATATATATATATATATATATATATATATATATCAGGGGCAGTGGTGGCCTCGTGGATAAGGTGCAGGATTGCTGCTCCTAAGGTTGGGTTAGAGTCCCCAAAGGGTAGTGACTGTCTCCCTCAGTGCAACTAACTGGGTTATCAAAAGCGGGCCATGTCTTTCACTGCCTATGGTCAGAGGCATGTAAAAGAACCATTGCTGACTTTCGTAAAGAGGAGCTGCAAAGCCGTCAGCGTGTTTCTGTACCTTGCTTAAGGGTTGTGACAGGAAGGGCATCCGATGTAAAAACTTATGCCAAATCAAATGTACGAATCAGATGATTTGCTGTGGCGACTCCTGAGAAAGGGAAAAGGCCGAATGGAAGTAAGAAAGAATATATATTTTGAATATATATATTCAATAAGAAAGATATATATATTCTTACGAAATTAATTCTTTGCAGAGCTTTTTTCGTTCCCTGGATTTTTTGTAAGTCAAGGCGCATTTTATATGTAAAATGCGTGATTCGTTCCAAGGCTTCCAATATTACCCCATAAACCCTTTAAAAATTCTAAAAGTACACCATTATTGTATGAAATATGTATGAAATATGTGTTCAAAGTAAAAGAAAATTATTTAATAAACCATTTAAACATTTTATTAACATATTAAACCATCTTATTAACATATTTTTAATTAAACCATTATTAAACATTTTTATTCACCAATTTCTTATTAACCAAACCAAACAATATTAAACATTATCAAACATTTGCGACGCGCTCCGCCAAGTGTGGGCAGTGCTGCGGCTGACACCAGAGCTTTTGGGGTGAAACACGGCTTGTCCGGACTTCCGATCTGTCAAGTAGGTAAGTGTGCTTTTGACTTGTTTAGTACAGTACTCAACATTCACTTGTTTGCCTGAGGGATCGGCGGTCCGGATGAACCGCTCCCCATCTCGGGCGCTCCGGTGTCGGTTGCGACGCTGCCCAAACTCGGTAAAGAGGTAAATTTCCCTCGTTGTGATCAGCTCATGTGCAAGAAGCCAAACAAAGCTGTCAAGCAAACACAAATGGACAGAATGAAAAAACTTCAACCTGCAGACCAGCTGATTGCCAAAACTTGGGATGCGCTTTCTGTCACATAAACACTGCAGTATGAGTACTGTCGTGTTGACCATGTTTGGCTCCACATGCGCACGCAGTAATGTAAAGTGACTCAACTAAGCTTCATGTAAACTGACCAGCCGTGAACCATCATATTCCACTTACAAGCAGAAAGATCGCATCATAGAGAATGTTAAAGGTTGTATTTGATACTGTGATGAGTGTGATTTGATATGTGATGAGTAAATTTGATTAATATTTATCTGTTTGAAATTATTTTTGCTTGAAGTTAATTTATTTGAAATTGTTGATATTATTTGATATATTTTATATTATTTTACAATGTTGTGTTGATAATAATTGATTTAGGACTTATGGGTTTTTTTCACCTTACGTTTGGCCATCCGGAACCAAACTAAAACGTAAGTTGGGGAGCGTCTGTCTTTTCTTCTTAAGAAATAACTTTGTTATAACAATGTTGTTTAAAATAAATTTTATTATACTCTAAAATTGTTGGTCTCAGTATTAAAAATATATATTTAATGCTTCAAAATCAGTGCTTTAAAAAACAGGAAAATAT
>CM045734.1:63311063-63358563 GCA_024760905.1 Plotosus lineatus
GAGGTTTTTATGTCGGATGCCCTTCCTGTCTCAACCCTTTTTAGCAAGGGACAGAAACACGCTGACGACTTTGCAGCTCCTCTTTACGAAAGTCACCAATGGTTCTTTTACATCAACCTCTCACCATAGACAGTGACAGACATGGCCCGCCTTTGATAACCCAGTTAGCCGCACTGGGGAGGGACAGTGACAACCTTGTGGAGAGTGGGACTCGAACCCCCAACCTTTGGATCAGCGATTCAGTGCTCTATACCACTAGACCACCACTGCCCACATTGAAGATAAACATGTAAAAACAATAAATAATAATAATAATAATAATGCATGTACATTAACATTAATAATAATAATGATTTTTGTTTTATCTAATGGACGTTTTGACTTTCAAGCTTGCCCTGGGAACAGATTAATTTCGTTACACGCGCGCGCACACACACACACACACATACACACACACACACACACACACACACACACATATATATATATATATATATATATATATATATATATATATATATATATATATATATATACAGACACGCCCCGACTTACGTTTTTAATTGGTTCCGGACGGCCGAACGTAAGTTGAAAGTGAACGTAAGTTGTTACTATGACGTATGACGTGTGACGTATGACGCTCATACTGTACTATACATCCATAAATACCATTACTGTATCTCATAAAACACCCCTAAATCAATTATTATAAACATAACATTGTAAAATAATATCTGGTTAGAAACTGGTCAGAACTGAGTGAATGATGGATGGTGCTAAATACAGGGAAATTCTTGTTTGAAGAGAAATTCTTGAAGGAGCTAGAAGAATTTGATTATGCTGGCATGCTACTGTTGTATAGAATTTTATAACTATCAGCATACTGTTGTTCTACACTGTACTATGTCCATGGCTAATATGCTCACTCACGTCAGTGATTAATACATACTTCATGCAGTTATCCTCCCCTCAGACTTTCTCTTCAAAACCTTTTAAAAAAAAATGAACACATGCGGCTATATAAGTTGCAAAATGCTATGCTATAAACATGAATGCCTTGTTTGCTGTATTAATTCAAACACGTCTGTTCCATAAACGTGTGTACATTTCAATCATACTCATTTCACCATCTCTTTAAATGCCAAGCTAATTCGTTAAACTCGAAACGCTACCTCTAAGCATTGTGTGGCTCTGAGTCTGATTTATGGTTGAATGTTTTTGCTCCATGGTCCGTTAATTCTCAGAGGTGGAAAATCCTGTACAGACACCACCTTGCCTCTGCATTTGTCTCTGCTTATCTTTTAAAAGGCATGTAACGACAGAGCAGGGGGCAAACGATTACACTGAATAGTGTTTAAGCTGCGGCTAATCAGTCTTCTTAAGCGGTTTTAGATAGTGTGTTACCTGAGATGTGATCTCACACTTTTTTCTCCAAATGTGACAGATTTCTGCGGAATGCTTTGAAACCAAAATGGGCCATTAGTACACAAAACAGCACCACGGACTTTCAGAGAGAGCTTCGTGTCAGATAAGATCAGATCAGAAAGGGCTCGGGATAAATAAAATACTTTGTTGCAGAAATGTGAAGTACTGTGGGCTGTGATGATCTTTCGGTGCGTGATGAAATATAAAACATAGCTAATACGAGTAAAGATTGGCAGGACGGTCAAATTCTCTCTTTTTTTAGACTCAATCTGAACCAGTGTTTTGTTTATGAATCAAACGGAGCTGTTTGTAGGGACTGTAGCTACATCCCAAACCACAATAAACTGCACTCACAAGTAACATACACTGCATCCTGCGGTACGTAAACTAAGTCATGTTCCAAACTTTTTAATCTTACACAGGTCATGGGGAAGCTGGTGCCTATTTCAGCTGGTTCTGTGTGAAAGCGGGAAAACACCCTGGACAGCTCACCAGTCCATTGCAGAGCCGACACACACACATACACATACCTACCCATACACACACACACTTGCAGGGGGAATTTGGAACATCTAATTAGCCTAACGTGTATGTCATTGAAATGTGGGAAGAACCTGGTACCCGGAGGAAACCCATGCAAGTATAGGGAGCAAACTCCAAACAGAAACGCCCCCCCTGAGCACGGGATTTAAACCTTTTACAGGACCTTTTATTGTGAGATGAACGTACCACTACATCGCTGTGTCACGACTACAGACACTCCCTGACTTACGTTCATTCATTTTACGTTTTTTTTTTAAATTTTAATTCAAATTTTGAGTTTAGCATGCTCTCTGTAGTACGAGATGTACCTACATAGTACGCATACATAGTACGCAATGGACGCCATGACGTAATGACGCTGCGTCCATTGTTTACAAATGACAGACGTGCCCCTCCTTCTTCCCAGTTTAGTAATGCGTGTTACCCTTGTGTTAAGACAGCGTCTCTGTGATCTTTGTGTTTACACTGTTTTGCGGACTTTTGTAAACCTAAGCAAATATGGCTGGTCAGAAACGTAAGCCTACTAGCATGGGTGCAAGTTTTCCGGCACATGTCGGAATTTCCGGTTTTCCCAAGCCTGAATTAACTATCTGCTCGGATTGGCACAATCTACCATGCATACTCAGTTAAGCAAAGAAAGTTGTAAAATAAATGAAAACCTGAATCCAGAAAAGAAAGAGAACTCTCCACTCTGCTGGTGATTCACATCAGTGCAGGCTGAGTACTAAGCGAGTATTCAACGGCGTTCTTGCTCACTTGAAAGACCGGCAGTCCGGATAACCCACCCTTTGTCTAAAGCACAGCAAGTACACTACTTTCGGTGGAGTGCCTCACATATTGTAAGTGTTGATTGGCTGTTTTAAGCTTCATGTTAAGTGACTCGGCTCAGCTTCATGTAAAGTGACGATCCGTCGACCATCAAAAACATTTACAAGCAGAAAGATTGCATCATAGAGAATGTTAAAGGTTATATTTGATACTGTATTTGATGAGTGAATTTGATTAAAATTTATCTATTTTAAATTATTTTGCTTGAATTTAATTTATTTGAAATTAATGTTGATATTATTTGATATATTTGATATCATTTTACAATGTTATGTTTATAATAATTGATTTAGGGGTGTTTTATGAGATACGGTAATGGTATTTATGGATGTATAGTACAGTATGAACGTCATACGTCACTGGAACTAACAGTAACAACTTACGTTTTTTTTTTGTTTTTTTTTTTGAACTTACGTTCGGCTGTCCGGAACCAAACAAAAACCTAAGTCAGGAAGCGTCTGTACATAAAGATGAAGAACAGAATTATAATTGCATGTGAGATACATAATCATTTTAGATTTATATTTAATAGCATATGTTTGTATCACTTTAGTGGCTATAACCAGCTAAATTTCTTCAAGAGAAAAATTAAAAAGTTACATCATTAAATATTCTATTTTATAAAAAGAATGGAGTCTTGAGTGACTCATGGATAAGGTGCACGACTATCACCCCTGAGACCGTAGGTTCAGATTCAGGTTGATATCACAGCAGGGGTTGGCATATGCTCGAATCCCTGTCGTGTGCCGTGATCACCAGCCAATCATGGGCGTTTGTGACAGCGGTTCCTAAAGATTTGGCAGAATCACATGCCAGAGAGGTGGTGCACGCTTGCTTGCTCAGACGTGAAAAATTGGGAAAATTAAAAATAATAAAATACCAGTCTGTAATGAGATGTTAATGTAGAATGTATGGAAGGAGGCTTCAGTTTCAGTGCTTTGCAGCAGTGAGAGATGAAAGTGTATTGGAGCTCAGAGGGGACATCAGAATTTCGTGTCCTTTTTAAGGAGTCATAATCAGGCGATTCTTCAAAACCCAGGAGTTCATGTTTTTGTGACTGAAGTAAAAATTCCTACAATACTAGTATATGGAAGCATTCTCTCATTCCTCTGTTGCACCTCTTCATGTTTATAAACTGTAGTTCGCATTGAATTAGCAACATCATCGTACAGAAGATTTGTATTTATTCACACTAGAAAGGGGTGTGTGTGTGTGTGTGTGTGTGTGTGTGTGTGTGTGTGTGTGTGTGTGTGTGTGTGTGTGTGTGAACGTGCGTGTGCGTGCGGACATGCATTTGTGTATATGTATGTGCGTATAGTAGGCCCTTAACTACTCGTGGTTTTGCACTCGCGGCTTTGCATATTTGCGGACTGCCGAGCAACTGTCACGTGATTCAAATTCAGCCAATGGCTGTACTCCTTCCTGCTGATTGGGTGAGATGATGTATATGCCCCTTTTTCCTCAATCACGCACAAGTTGTCAATGAGCCTTTTTTTTAGTGTGTTTTTATTTACCAGTTAATCTCTATGATGCCACTCAAACACCGGCGAAGCACCAGAAAAGGGTAATGACGTTGGATGTCTCTTCTGAAGAAATAAAACTTTCTCTGGAAGACATGACAGCTTCCTCTGAAGTGCTTGAAGAGGAATAGTAATCTGAACTGTTGTAAAACACTCCACTATTAAAGTTTTTTTCAATTATTATTCCAGTACAGTACCTAAGTTAATGTTTAGAATGTTTGTGTGTTATATTTTATGTACTGAGGTGTAGCATGTTTCTCGTTTTGTTTATAACATTTATTACATTTCTTGTTCTTTTGTGTCCTTTTTGTTATGGTTTGTGTTTTTGGGGGACTTTGATTTTGGCGGCTGTGCCTCTAACTGTTTTTTCCCGCTCCGGCTGAGGGGCGTGACTGTTCTGCACAGTGGCTCACACCTGAATTCACTATTCTCATCTACTCCCAATAAACAAAAGCACGCTTACCTCTGCGCCAGAGGATGAACTCGCATCACGTCACCACTTCTCTGTATTGTAATGCTCTGTAACTCTCTCACTCTAAAACTCTGTTTTCTATCCGCTCCGGCTGAGGGGCGTGGTTGAGCTGCTCGGACTGAATGCAGTTCATACCTGAATTCAGTAATCTCATGCCTCTCAAATAATGCAATGCCTTCCTCTTGTGGGCATTTTTGAAAACTACAGTGCTGTATGCTTCAAGGAAAATACATTTAAAGGTGTTCTTAAACTGTATTAATAAGTAAGACTGTCTATAGAATGTGTTTAAGAAGCATATTTTAGCGCATGTAATAGATACATAGTATTTTACTTTTGGTTGATTATTTGCGCATGTAATATGATACATGGGGTTTTACTTCCGGGTACAGAACTCACGGATTATCTTCATTCGCGGAAGGGGCCGGAACCAGCCCCCCGCGAATAACAAGGGCCTACTGTATATGTGTGTGTGTGTGTGTGTGTGTGTGTGTGTGTGTGTGTGTGTGTGTGTGCGCGCGCGCGCGCGTGTGTATGCATGTGTGTGTGTGTGTGTGTATGTGCATGTGTTTATGCATGTGTTTGTGTGTGCGTGTGTGTCTGTGTGTATGTGTGTGTGGGAGAGAACTTTGGAATGAATCTGATCCTCCTAAAAACATCCCCACGGCGGCGTCACACTGCTGCACCTCAATGGCTGTAAACTGACGGTTTGACAGGTGAAAGAAAAGCCATCCGTATCGCCGTTACACAGGAAACCTTGGCGAGCAGGCGCGCGCGAGAGAGAAATACAGAGAGAGAAGGAAAATGTAAGGGTTCTTTCAGCCCCTCGTCATGCCACTTGCTCCTGTGAATGATCTCCATTCATGCATTTCTCTCAGAGCTGAAAGCATCGCTGAAAGATCGCATTATATCCACTTACACTCACGCAGGTCTCCGCTCCAAACTGCGCCCTGTCACACCACCTTCCTCCCCCATGTGAAGCTGCCAGGACATGCCCACTGTCCAACATCTTGGTTTGAATGTTTACTTGATTATTTATTTGCTTAGATTTTCTTAGCGCTCGTATATACTTTTCCTGGTTTTCACTCAAACTTCTGTACTGATGTTAATTATAAGTCCCCTGGGACTGCTCACTTGTGACCACTCCCACTCCATAGTACTGCCTCGTCATCACTAGCTTCCAGGACACCTTACTAGTTACCCAGAATGCACACCTGAGAATCCTAAATGAAGCTGTTTGCTGAGATATCAGAGATAGTTTTATACAGCTTTGGCATTGGAACTCTGCTGTTACAACTGAATTTTCTTCTCTTCTTTTCCTTTCGGCTTTTCCCTTCAGGGGTCGCCACAGTGAATCATCTGCCTCCATCTCACCTGATCCTCTGCATCTTCTTCTCTTACACCAACTACCTTCATATCCTCCTTCACCACATCCATGAATCCTCTCTTTGGTCTTCCTCTAGGCCTTCTGCCTGGTAGTTCCATCCTCAGCATCCTACTACCAATATACTCACTATCCCTCTGTACATGTTCAAACCATCTCAATCTAGCCTCTCTGACTTTGTCCCCAAAACGTCTTACATGTGCTATCCCACTGATGTACTCATTCCTGATCCTATCCATCCTCGTTACTCCCAAAGAGAACCTCAACATTTTCATCTCTGCTACCTCCAGCTCTGCCTCCTGTCTTTTCCTCAGTGCCACTGTTTCTAACCCATACAACATCGCTGGCCTCATCACCGTCTTGTACACTTTCCCTTTCATTCTTGACACACCAAGTATTCTCCTACCTGTGTCCCTGATCACATAAGCTGTAGTTGTCTCGTCATCTGGAAGCACTTCCTGACCACCCAAAGCCTGTTTCAACTACTCCTTCAAGACAACCCGACACTCTTCCTTTTTCAGCTTCCACCATTTTGTCTTCTGCTCTGCCTTTGCCTTCTTCACCTTCCGCACCATCAGCAGCATCCGGCACCCCACCATCCTATGCTGGTTGGCAACACGCTCACCCACTACTACTTTGCAGTTACTGACTTCCTTCAAATTACTTGTTTAAATTACTTTTACTTGCTTTACTTGTGTGCTCCTACCTCCACTTTTATAAGTCACCCTATGCTCCTGCCTCTTCTGGAAGAAAGTATTCACCACAGCCATTTCCATCCTTTTTGCAAAATCAACCAAAATCTGTCTTTCTGCGTTAATGTCCTGGATACCAAACCTGCCCATCACTTCCTCGTCCCGTCTGTTTCCTGCACCAACATGTCAATTGAAGTCTGCCCCAGTGACCACTCTTTCACCTCTGGGGTTACTCTGCATCACTTCATCTAACTCACTCTAGAATCTCTCCCTCTCTTCTAGCTCACATCCTGTCTGTGGGGCATAGGCACTAACAACATTGAACATCACGCCTTCAATTTCTAACTTGAGACTCATCACTCGGTCTGACACTCTTTTCACTTCTAGAACATCCCTGACAAACCCCTCCTTCAAGATGACTCCTCCTCCATTTTTCTTCCCATCCACACCATGGAAAAACAGCTTAAACCCTGCTCCTAATCTTCTAGCTTTGCTACCTTTCCACCTGGTCTCCTGAACACACAGTATGTCCACCATCCTCCTCTGCATCATGTCAGCCAGCTCTCTACCTTTTCCTGCCATACATAGTTCCAACATTCAAAGTCCCTACTTTCAGTCCTAGACTCATGCCTTTCCTCCTCTCTGTCTCTGCCTACGGACATGCCTCCTGCCGCTCCTCGACCAAATGTAGTGCAATTTCCACCAGCACTCTGTTGGTTAATAGCACTGATGGCGGTCGTTGTTAACCCGGGCCTCGACCAATCCGGTATGACATTCTTTTTTGTGATTCGCATATTTTATTTGGCATTTGTTTTACGCTGGATGCCCTTCCTGACGCACCCCTCTGCATTTATCCAGGCTTGGGACCGACGTGAGGGAGAGACACTGGTGTGGAACCCCCCCCCCCCATCCCCCCTCACGACTGCATTTACAACTAAATTTTAATCCTTAGAATAATGAAATTTTGATATTTTATTTCCTAAGCTGGTCACAAGTTAGCAAAGCCTTTGACTTTTTAATACTTTAATACTTTAACTTTGATATTTAAATGCTTTCTTTATAATCATCATCATCATCATCATATTATTACATGACCAAAACTAAACTACTAAATTACCAAAAGGACTGGGCAGCATGGAAATTAATTAGTGTGCTAGGTGACGATTGTTTGGTGGAATAACTCATCAGCATTTATTATAACACTGTGTGTCGAATAGGTACCAAAATAATGATATTACCATCAGTAACGAACCTTGTGTTATGCATTCATTCATTCGTTCATTTTCTGAACCGCTTAATCCTAATTAGGGTAACAATGCCCATCTCAGCCAACTCCAGGCGAGAGCGGGGTACACCCTGGACAGCTCACCAGGCCATTGCAGCATTGTGTTATGATAATTATCAAATGTTAAGTTGTGTAATGGAAATTAGTGAATATCCCCATTTCACTGGAGCACGGCAGACTTACGGAAATGTCGTGTATTAAAATCAATTATTGGTTGTTTCAGACATTAAAAGATACCAATTACCTTGTGGAGGAAAACAACTTATTCATTGATCCAGCTAAGATGGAGTTCGCGCATGTGCCGTAGCCTACCAGCATCAAAGTCACATGAATACACAATACATGCACAGTAGCATCCAGACCTTTCAATAACATAAATACTCAACATTGTAAATGGAACATATACAACAGGAAGCAAAAATGTTGTCATCCGCAATTATTCCTTCATCTTCCGCGTGATTCCGTAGTTATTCCTCAAGTCTTCCTCCACTTCCGTATGTTTCCGGCAGGCCAAAATATTCCGTGAACGTGCTTTTGAACATGTTCAAAGCACGTTCACAGAAAAAAAAATCCGTGAGTGTCCCGTGGTCACTGGTTTAGGCTCTGTCAGGGGCTCAGGTCCCAGTACCATTATGTTGAGCCCTTGATCAAGGCCCATAAGCCTCCAGTGCTCATCATCATCATCATCATCATCTTCTTTCGCTTATTCCGGGGTTGTGTCACGGGGAAGCAGCCTAAACAATGAGGTCCAGGCATCTCTCTGCCCAGCCACCTCCACCAGCTCTTTCGGGGGAACACCGAGGCGTTCCCAGACAAGCCGAGAGACATATTCCCTCCAGCATGTTCTAGGTTGGCTCTGGGGTCTCTTCCTGGTTGGACATGCCTGAAACACCACACCAGGGAGGCGTTCGGGCGGCATTCTGACCAGATGCCAAAGCCATCTCAACTGGTCCTCTCAATGCAGAGGACCAGTGGTAGAGTTTCTCACCTTATCTCAAAGGGAGATTCCTGCCACCAGACGAAGGAAGCTCATTTCAGCCGCCTGTATCCATGATCTTGTTCTTTCCAAAGCTTGTGACCATAGGTGAGGGTTGGAACGTAGATTGACTGGTAAATTGAGAACTTTTCCTTGTGGCTCAGATCTCTCTTCACCATGACGGACCGGCACAGGCTCCACTTTACAGCTAAGACTGCAGCGATGCATCTGTCGATCTCCCGCTCCATCCTTCCCTCACTCTTGAACAAGACCCCGAGATACTTGAACTCCTCCACTTGGGGCAGGACCTCATTCCCAACTCAGAGGGTGCATTCCACCCCTGTCCGACTGAGAACTATGGCCTCTGACTTGGAGGTGCTGATTTTCATCCAGATGCTTCGCACTCAACCGCAAATCGCTCCAATGAAAGCTGGAGTTCCCGGCTTGATGAATCCAAAAGGACAACGTCATCCACAAAAACCAGAGACGAGATATGATGGCTACCAAACCAAAACTTCTCAATGTCTCAACTGTGCCTATAGAATTCTGTCCATAAAAATTATGCACAGAATTGGTGACAAAGTATAGCCTTGGTAGACTCCAACCCTCACCGAAAACAAATTCAACCTGTTGTTCTCAATACGTACCAAACTCTGGCTCCAGTGAGGCAATGATCAAATGGCCCATGTCAACGAGTCCAGAACACCGTACTCAGGGAGCACGGCCCACAAGATAGCTCAAGGGACACGGTCGAAAACCTTCTCCAAATCCACAAAACACATGTGAACAGATTCGACAAACTCCCATCGCCCCCTCCAGGATCCTGTGGAGCGTATAGAGTTAGTCAAGGGTGCCACGGTCAGGACATAAACCACATTGTTCTTTCTGAATCCGAGGTTCAACTATCTTTCGGATTCGGCTCTCCAGTATCCCTGCATGACTTTCCCTGGTAGGCTGAGAAGTGTGATCCCACAATAATTGGAACACACCCTCCAGTCCCCCTTTTTAAAAAAGGGGGACTACCACCTTGGTTTGCCAATCCAGAGGTACGGCTCCCGATGACTGCGCGATGTTGTAGCCCTCCAGTGCTCAGATGAATAAAAAAGTAATTCACTCTGGATATAGGCGTATACCAAAGACTGTAAATGTACTGAATGTTACATTGTCTTCTGAGAACTAGTGAAATGTTATTGTGGTGTCTAATGACAACTAGTGAAATGTTCTGTTGTGTTATGGTAACTGGTGAAATGTCATTGTGTTGTGTTATGATAACCGGTGAAATGTTCTCGCAGTGTGTTATGATAACTGGTGAAATGTTATTGTGGTGTATTATGATAACTAGTGAAATGTTACTGTGGTGCGTAATGATAACTAGTCAAATATTATTGTAGTGTGTTATGATAACGGGTGAAATGTTATTGTGTTGTGTTGTGATAACTGGTGAAATGTCATTGTGTTGCGTTATGATACCCAGTGAAATATTATTGTGTTGTGTTAAAATAACTGGTGAAATGTTATTGTGGAGTATTTGATAACTAGTGAAATGTCATTGTGGTGTGTTATGACAACCGTTAAAATGTTATTGTGTTGTGTTATGATACCCAGTGAAATATTATTGTGTTGTGTTATGATAACTAGTGAAATGTCATTGTGTTGTGTCTTGATAATTGGTGAAATGGCATTGTGGTGTTTTATGGTAACTGGTAAAATGCTACTGTGGTGTGTTATGATAACTGGTGAAATGTCATTGAGTTGTGTCTTGATAACTGGTGAAATTTTATTGTGTTGTGTTATCATAACCGGTGAAATGTTATTGTGGAGTGTTATGATAACTGGTGAAATGTTATTGCGTTGTTATGAAAATTATGTCGTGAATGAGGTCCTACCCCAAGTGGAGGAGTTTAAGTATCTTGGGGTCTTGTTTACGAGTGAGGGAAGGATGGAGCGGGAGATCGACAGACGGATTGCTGCAGCCTCTGCTGTTGAATGGAGCCTGTATTTGTCCGTTGTGGTGAAGAAGGAGCTGAGCCGCAAGGTGAAGCTCTGAATTTACCAGTCGATCTATGTTCCAACCCTCTCCTATGGTCACGAGCTTTGGGTAGTGACTGAAAGAACAAGATCACGGATACAATTGGCTGAAATGAGCTTCCTTCGTCGCTTCGTCGGGTGGTGGGGTTCTCCCTTAGAGATAAGGTGAAAAGCTCTACCATCCGGGGAGAGCTCGGAGTAGATCCACTTCTCCTCCGCATTGAGATGGGCCAGTTGAGGTGGCTCGGGTATCTGGTCAGAATGCCTCCCGAATGCCTCCCTGGTGTGGTGTTTTGGGCATGTCCAACCGGGAAGAGACCCCGGGGTCGACCTAGAACACGCTGGAGAGACTATGTCTCTTGGCTTGTTTGGGAACGCCTCGGTGTCTAGCCTGGAAGAGCTGGAGGAAGTGTCAGGGGAGAAGAATGTCTGCACCTCTTTGCTTAGGTTGCTGCCCCCGTGACCCGATTCTGGATCAAGCGGAAGATGATGATGATGATGATTAAAATTAGCGAATGTTACATGTTATGATTCAATCTTTGATGTTATCACAAAGTGAGAATGCAAAACATGTTCACCACCAAGAGTTTAGAGAATATAAATGTACAACAGACTCTCTATTTTTTTCTTTCTATTTCTTTCCCTTCCTTCCTCTCTCTCTCTCTCTCTCTCTCTCTCTCACACACACACACACACACACACACACACACACACACACACACACACACACACACACACACACACACCCTCCTCACTGTTCCCCCTGAAGCTTGTAAATCTGGTTGAAAGCTTTCCTGCTGTGTAGCAAAAGGCCTTTTGTGGAGTGTGTGAGGGCTTTCTGTAGCCGGATAAAGCCGACACGCCGAGACGGAGACAAATCCTGCTGAGACACAAAAGCTGTCAGAAAGAGAAAGAGAGAACAGGAGAACGCTGCATTTCTAGAATTTTCTCTGCTGCATTCTGTGTGTAAATCAGACGTTTTCTGTGTGATGTTTGATGTGTGTGATTCTGTCTGGGAAACAAAAACGTCAGAAGTCATTGGACTGTAATTCTGGAACACAGCCAGTAATGAATCTTGTTCTAAACACAAAGTGTTTTGCTGACAGTGCTATACTTTCATATCTCCACTTAAACAAAACATAAGTAAATCCTGGATATTTTACTGTATCTACATCCACATGGTGGTTTCAGGTGATTTTCTCACGTCACCGGGCAGAGAACGCCAGCACTATTTTATACTTTTGGGATTTGGGACACAGCCCATGGCATGACTGGGAGTCATTCTGTCTTAGTAGACATGTATACCATGTGTGTGTGTGTGTGTGTGTGTGTGTGTGTGTGTGTGTGTGTGTGTGTGTAAGGGTATGTATGATATTAGAACAGACAGTGGCTGTCTGCATTCGTCTGCGTAACTGCAGCCTTACGTTTTTCACCCTAATTGATCTGGACACACCCGACCCGCCACTAATTAACACTCAAGCTGATATGATGAGCTCGGGCAGCAGGATGGTGTGTGTGTGTGTGTGTGTGAGAGAGAGAGAGAGAGAGAGAGAGTTTGTGTGTGAGTGAGAAGTGTGTGAGGTGTTTTTGAGGGTCAAACTGCCTCCAACCCTGTAATCCTTATTTGCCTGCAGGGGTTGAAGGTCACATTCCAGGAGTGACAGGCCCCAATCATGATACATCCAAACATAATATCCAAAACCTACTCGGAGCACCTCAGAGGGAGATATAATTGTGTGTGTGTGTGTGTGTGTGTGTGTGTGTGTGTGTGTGTGTGTGTGTGTGTGTGTGTGTGTGTGTCACTAGTCTAGGAGCTGTCCAGATGTTCCTGGTGTTTGTGTGGTCTGAGATAAGGTCATAGGCCCCAGATGTAGTGACTCAGGAATTACAAATACAGAGGGAAGAAAAAAGGACAGTACCATTATGGCTGTAATTTTGGGGGTGGTGGAGTGGGGTACAGGGGCAGAGATGGCAGCGTTCCCTTTGGAAGCATCAGACTCGCCTCACAGTTTGACCTTTGACCCCTCCAGAGAATTAAGCAGCCTTAGGAAGCACTTGTTTTTATTGCATTATCCACAGGGAGTGATTTTACACTGTCTGCACTTTCAAGTGCTCTCCTAAGTCACATGGTGTGTGTGTGTGTGTGTGTGTGTGTGTGTGTGTGTGTGTGTATACTCTTGCTGTCCTGTCTCCGTCATTATTCTCTATTAGAATCATCATTAAAAATCTGGCGATTCTTGCACCGTCCGCCGGCCGTTTCCACGGTAACATGATCAGCAGGCGGGCGACATTCAGTCAGTGTGTCGTCTCTCATAGCTCACTCTTACTGCTGCAACCTTTATGCCTTTATAAGTGAGGTCAGGTGATTGTATCCACTAATCAAAGACAACACACAACAAACATCATGTTACACACAAAACACACGACATACAATACACACTATGGAAAACATACTACACATACGCTACATGGAATATACACAATACATACTAGCAGTGGTATGCAGTAATACACACTGCACAAAACGCTACACACAGTACACAGACTATACACAGGTGCATTACTGAAAATGCACACTTCATAAAATATACACTACTAGTATATATATATATATATATATATCTCCCAAGACTACCCCATAAACCCTGTAAAAATGATAAAAGTACACAAATTTTGTATGAAATGTGTTAAAAGTAAAAGAAAATTATTTATTAAACCATTTAAACATTTTATTAACATATTAAACCATTTTATTAACATATTTATTAATTAAACCATTATTAAACATTTTTTATTAATGCACACACACACACACACACACACACACACACACACACACAAAACACTGTCTCTCTCTATCTCTCTGTCTCTCACACACACACACACACACACACACACACACACACACACACACACACACACACTCACAATACACATTAAATTACAATACACACGCAGGATGCAGGAGCATTTAAAGACGGGGAATTCAAAGTGCATTTCCTGCTTGACAGACCGCAGGTCCAAACTCAACTTTAACGTGTTTCCTTGAGGGATCGGCGGTCCAGATGAGCTGTGTTTTGCTCACATTCGGCGAGCGTGCCCCATTTATTAAACATTTACTGAATTAAACAACTTAAAAAACTAAACTAAAAACTAAAGAGTAAAGCCTCCTTTCATCTCTGACTGACTCTGTAGGCAGTCTCTCTCTATCTCTCTATCTCTCTCTCACACACACACACAAACACAAAACTATGTCTCTATGTGTGTTTTGCCGAATGCGAGCTCCGCCCACACGCAACGCACAGCTGATGGAACAATTCTATTTAAATGTTTAAATGGATGGGATGTTTTATTTAAAGCGGAATTACAGTAACTGAAAGATCAGAGGTCCTCATTCAATATTCACTTGTTTCCTTACGACATCGGAGGTCTTGTTCAACGAAGCACTTCTGCCTCAATATCGTGCCGAAATAATTGCCTCCGTCACTGTATTTCCTCTTTAGGGTGTCCTTCTGCTTCAATATCGTCCCGATTGTAGAGGGGTTTCGGCAATAACAAAATATAACGCTGCGATAATCTCAAAACAAGCCAAGATACTTCATAGCCACAAGCCAAGATAGCCTCTTCAACTCTCCTCACACGTGTGGCGAACAAAAGGTATGGGTACAGTAACGGGTACATATCAGTTCCCTCCTGGCCAATGGGAGGCCAGCGGGGCGGGATGTTGGGACACAGCCAATGAGAGAGCAACTCGCGCATCGTGTGAAATTTTGATTGGTTCGTTTGAATTCTGAATGGCGCGTTTGGAGCTTTTCATAAGATGGGGTTCGTTTACAGAGGATGAAAACTTAGGAAAATGTTTTTCGTAACCCAGAGTTTTCGTACCCTGGGGGTTTCGTACGTAGGGGCCGACTGTGTATCAGTTTGCAGTACATACAATGCACATGACACGACAAACGATACACACCACACAACATACACAAAGCATGCAATACATACTACACACACTATACACAATGCACACTACACAAAATACACTCTGCATACAATCCACAGTACATACCCTATACACACAATATACAATACAAAATACTCACTAAGTACACAACACACAATGAACACAATAATACACACTTCAGACTTTACACAGTACAAGAATACACATTACTCTGCGGTATTAATCTCTCTTGCCTGCTCGCTCTCTGTCTCTCACACTGTCTCTCGCTGTCTTTCTCTCTTTCTCTGTCTCTCACTCTCACAGTTTCTCTCTCTGTCTCTCGCTCTCTCTTTATTTCTCTGTCCCTTTCTGTCCCTCTCATTCTCACACCCTCCGTATGTCTCTCTCTCGCTCTTGCATGCACATTGGGTTTCTGTCAATGATAGTTAATCGGCTCATGCTTGTCTGTAATTGGTTGATGTGATGTGACTCAATGAGTCAGTGAATCAATCAGTGAGTGAGTCAGAGTGAATCAATCGGAGCTAATTAAAGCTAAACGCCGATTTAGTGCGTGCACAATCGGCCGTGAAGTTGTTTCAATTGTTCTGTCAAAAGATATCACACACCCTTTGTTAATTCACGGTTCTCATCTGGATTCATCCCTCTGCCTCACTCTGTCTCGGTCTTTTTTCTGTCAGTGATGGTAAATAAAATAATCGTATGTGTTTATCTGTTCACAAATTGCTTTTTCTTGTTAACCTGAATTGCTAACCTCACTGACTAGAACACTCACACCGCCCTGCTGTGTCTCGAGGTTCAGAGTTCGTACACCATCTCTGTGAAATCATGGCAATTTGGGCTTTCTGTTTGTTGTGCAAGATGTCAGTTGGCAAAAATTAACATGACTGCGAGTGATATGACCTGCAAACCATGTCCTGTTAGATGGCACAACATTAGAGCAACCTGCACTCTGTAGAAACGTTCGCATGCATTAAGGTCAGAGTCATCTGCGGCCTGATGAGCTGTTTAGGTCACTCCATCCTCAACCAGAGTCTGCAGAGATGGGCACCAGCTTCTCTGTGACCCTAATTTAGGATTAAGCAGCTTCGAAAATGAGGTTTCTATGGTAACAACGTTCGGTCCACTTACGTTCAGCAAATATTGTGAAAGACAACAACTTTTATCAACTTCATACAGCTGGAGCCTTTTCTGAAAACACTATTTCTTCAGGGTGAGAGAGAGAGAGATTTCCTTTCGGCTTTTCCCCTTTATCAGGAGTCGCCACAGCGAATGATTCGCACGTTTGATTTGGATCAGAGCTTTTTACGTCGGATGCCCTTCCTGACACGACCCTTTTAGCAAGGGACAGAGACACGCTGACGGCTTTGCAGCTGCTCTTTGCGAAAGTCAGCAATGGTTCTTTTACATCAACCTCTCGCCATAGACAGAGACAGACATGGCCCGCCTTTGATAACCCAGTTAGCTGCACTGGGGGGGACAGTGACAACCTTGTGGGGACTCGAACCTCCAACCATAGGATCAGCGATCCAGCGCCCTATTATACCACTAGACCACCACTGCCCCCTTTAGGGTAAAGACCTTAAAATACCCCACGCTCCCTACCTCAGACTCTATTACTGAATTTAGCATGATTGTACTAACTGCATGTGATTTTTCCTTTTTGTGATCTAAACTTCACTCTTATTTCATCATCTCTCCTCAGCTGTGACGTCGAATGAGAGCTTCGAATCGAAGATCTGTGGCTCACCTAAAATCTCGGGTCTCCAGCGCAGCCAGGAACAGAGCACTGTTGTCTCATTTGCACCACCCACATCAAGTCCTGCCCATACAGGCAGCCCCATCCCTGCTACCACGGCAACACCCTTATCTCCTGCCTCAGTTACCATCAAGAAGGAATCCACACCTACTTCTAACTCTGACCCTGCCCCACACTTTATAAGGAACCAGTCAGATCTACAGGATTACAAAGTCACACCCCCGAGCCACCTCAGCCAACCAATCATCAGTCACCACCATCCACCAGCCCCCAGTCATTTGACGTACGGTCTTCAGGACATCAGGTGCAGGAATATTCCATTAGACATATACAGTGTACACGTGCCTTTCTTTTGATGCGACTTATATTTTTATGGAATTGTTATCTTTTTGCTAAATAATAATAATAATAATAATAATATTAATAATAATAAATATAAATAAAGACCAATTTATAAAATTATTCTGAATTAATAAAACATCGTATTCATCCAGTTTCCATCTGAGATGAGTTTGTCCCTGATACCGCACTACACGTTAATATTTTAAAAATCACACAAAGTTTGGAAACTCTGATTTTGTTAGATCCTCTTCAAATCCTCATTTCTGATTGGCTGAGAAGTATCTGTCATTAGTTTACTTGGTTCTACTAATAAATTGTGACAAGGCGGTCTAATGTAACCATGGCAACACGAGTCTTTAATGTCTTTTTGTTAGCAGTGCTGCTGATGAGATGTGTAAAGTACCGCACTGTGGAAGTTTTAAAGGTGAAGCGTGTTCATTAAAAGCGTGGAAGGATGTAACCATCGCAAAAATCATTTAATCATGGCTAATTAATATTCGGGTGGGGTGAGAGTGGGGGCAGAGACTTAAAATATAAATGAAAGCCGGAGAGGGTTTGTTTTAAGGACGTCTGTGCAGCGCCGTGTTGCATCGACACGTGACACATCTAATTAGTCTCCTGTTCAGTAATCACAAACGACAATAATAATTAACATAAACTGAGAATTAATCTAAAGGAAGGAGAGGGAAGAGCGGATGCCTTGGGCTTACTGCATTAGCATCAGCAAACAGCTCGTTAGTGGTGTTAACGGGATAATTAGCACTCCGTCAGTGATTCATTTTATCATTTGAATTTGTACTGTAATGTTTAAACCAAGTCTACTCAGTACGTTAATAAACCCCGATTCATTAGCGACGTTTGTTCTCGATATAAAGTAATATTTACACTGATTACTGCAGAATGTTCCGGTGGGAGGGAAATGTCGCGCTGGCTAAACTCGGGTTTGTTGTTGTAGTTAAAATTGAAAGCAGGTTATTTATTTTGGAAATGTTTAGGAATGTATATGTTAATGTCCGAATGTTTTTATCTCGTTACCCTGAAGTTCATCTCTGTAGGCGCGGTGAGTGTTGAAGATCCTGACTCGAGAGTGTCTTCTGTATGTTGATGGTGATGTGATGGTAAACTTCCCTGATTGCAATTGCTTATTTTCTCTCTTCTCGATTTTCAGCAACAGCCCCTCATCACTTCCCCCCAAACACCCCCTCCCCCCCTCCCTTGCTCCCCCCCTCCCTCTGTCCATTGCTGCTCTGTCGTCTCCTCATTATCCCCTGCGCTCCTCTTCTCATCTGTCTCCATTATCACGCCATCCGGCCATGTTTGCCCCCCCAGCTGCTCTCCCCCCTCCTCCTGCTTTACCCACCAACAGTCTGGTGGTCCCCGGACACCCGGCCGCCTCGCCCTACCCAGGTAAGAACATCAACATGACCAGCAGCACCTTCATCATCGTCACCTCTCCACTCATACACATAGGGCTCAGAGGAGCACCACCAAATTCTGCAGGGTTCTAGAATTATTAATGAGGTTCCAGAGCATGACGCCAATGTGTAATCTGTGATGTTGGTGTTAATATGACATCATCAGTGCTCTTATCTAGAGAATGTCATTAAAGGCCTGTTTTCATTCCAGTGGTTCTTGAGTTATCGCACCATCATTACGCTCTAGAATTTTTGTTTGGGCTCTGTGTTATTTTTTACTCGGCGAGGATTTGGAAATGGAAGGTCATGTGACCTGAGTGCATCCAGTAGAAATTGTGAGTTCCACTGCTGGAACTTCAACACTCAGGGCTCTACTCTAAAGCCTGGAGACTGCACGGTTCTAGAATAGACCTGAAGAACCTGAATTGACTTGTTTTTTTAAACAAAACCTTGTGAGGCTGCAACATATACAGGCTTCGTAATGAAAGATCAACGATCCAGTGCTGTTAGTTTTTCTGGAACAGAACTTGCTTTCAGAGTCACATCACCAGGTTGTGATTACAGACCAAGGGCTTATTTTAGGAACACCATCATTAATGGCAGAACTCTGAGGTCCCCCCCATCCCACACATCTCCCAGCAGTGTTAGCACTTGCACAACAACAACAACAACAACAACAACAACAACAACTCATGGATAAGACTACGCTTGCTTTTCTAAAAAAAGCTTTAGGAGGGTTTGTGGATTTTGATAGCCCCGCCCCCAACCCCTGATAGAAGTGCATTGAAACTATAGACCAGCTGTGTTGGTGTTGTTCTAGAACCCATATTCCTGACCGATAGTCAGTTCTTTTTCTGCTTAAAGATGACCCCGGATCTAACCCTGCCCTTGGCTCACTCTGGTGAGAAGAAGGGTGTGTCACTGTGACATCATCAGGGTTCATGGTTCAGGATATAAGGTTGGAACTATCTCTGAGGTTCTATGGTAGACCTCCATAATGGTTGTTTTTATTATTATTAAATTAATTTATACGCTGCAATTTTAATTCAGGTTCTAAAGTTAAATTCTCGATCACTCTCACAATATCATGAGGGTTCGTAGTTGAAGACCGCTGGGGCTGTAGTGCGGAACTCACTGTCAGATCAGGGTTCAATTTTCATCATCATTCTCACTGGGGGACTCTCATTGTGACAACATCTGGGGTTTTGATACTAAAAGTCAAAGGTCAGTATCATGTTCAACGAAACTTCCAAAGCTGTTCAGTATGAAAAATAAGTAAATAAGTTATTAGTAATAATAACAACTAAATGACAATAATAATAATAATAATAATAATAATAATAGTAATAACAGCAACATAATAATAACAATAATAACATTGACAACAATAATAGCAACAATAATAATAAAATAATAATAATTAAATTTCTGTAGAGGGCAGTGGTGGGCTGGCGGTAAGGTGATGGATCACATGATCTCAAGCCCCACTATCACCGGGTTGTCGCAGTCTCCCCAGTGCACTAACTGGGTTATCAAAGGCCGGCCATGTCTCTCACTGTCTGTTGTGGAGGATCATATAAAGGAGCCACTGCTGACTTTCCACAAGAGGAGCTGCATAGCCATCAGCGTGTTTCTGCCCGGCGATGGTCTGGTGAGCTGTGCAGGGTGTACTCTGCCCTCGGCCAAACTTGGCTACAGCCTCACTGCAACCCTAATTAGGATTAAATGAATGGATACAGGGCAGTGGTGGTCTAGTGGTATAGGGTGCCGGATCGCTGATCCAAAGTTTGGGGGTTCGAGTCCCACTCTCCACAAGGTTGTCACCCCCCAGTGCAGCTAACTGGGTTATCAAAGGCCGGCCATGTCTCTCACTGTCTATGGTGAAAGGCATGTAAAAGAACTATTGCTGAAAATTACTCCATTAGTCAAAGAACCATTACTCAAAACCGCAATCATGAATAAGACTGCTGACCTGACTGCTGTCCAGAAAGCCACCATTGACACCCTCAAGCAAGACGGTAAGACACAGAAAGTGTGAGGCATGTAAAAGAACCATTGCTGACTTTCGACAAGAGTAGCCGCAAAGCCGTCAGCGTGTTTCCGCCCTGCGATGGCCTGGCGAGCTGTCCAGGGTGTACTCTGCCCTCGCCCTGAGTTGGCTGGGATGGGCATCAGCCTCCCCGCGACCCTAATTAGGATGAAGCAGTTACAGAAAATGATGATGATGATGAATGTATACATTTTTGTGGATCATAATAACATACTTGTTGTTTTATGTGAATATTATTGTATAATAAGGTAAATGAAGAACCTTAGTGTGGTGATTAAAGTGTGTCAATGTCATTATTGTGGAGAATCGAGTTGTGCACTTTCGGAAAAATAAAAAATAAGAGGCCACTTCTGTTCCTGTCGCGCGTCTGAGACGAGTAAAGCTTTAGCGCTCGTCTCCGAAAAAAACCCGAGCGTCTCGTTCCCTCCCTGAGTGATGAAAACGCTAATTAATGTTAATGAAACGTAATCAGTTTGAAAGCTAAAGTAGCAGATGTTCAGATTAGAGTGTTTACAAACCCTGACACGGGAAACCTTCCTTCGTATCTTCATGCTTTCTGTCTTCGTTTGAATCCTAACTGAACTGCTGCCGTGCGCTCAAGTGAGATTGGCGTGTTCAGTCACACACGCCTCCAATTAACACTAAATTAGTGTTCGGAAACACTAAGTCATCATAAACATCAGTAATTGTACTGAGGGAGGGCAGCTCGTCGCCCCACCCTAAAGGTGGTCGGAAATTGTAATATTGACAGTAGACACTGGTAGCACGTGTGGTAGCACGTGGTAGCAGTGGTGGTCTAGTGGTATAGGGCGCTGGATCGCTGATCCAAAGGTTGGGGGGTTCGAGTCCCACTCTCCACAAGGTTGTCACTGTCCCCCCCAGTGCGGCTAACTGGGTTATCAAAGACGGGCCATGTCTGTCAGTGTCTATGGTGAGAGGTTGATGTAAAAGAACCATTGCTGACTTTCGTAAAGAGGAGCTGCAAAGTCGTCAGCGTGTTTCTGTCCCTTGCTAAAAAGGGTTGTGACAGGAAGGGCATCCGACGTAAAAACCTCTGCCAAATCAAAACGTGCGAATCAGATGATTCACTGTGGCGACTCCCGAGTAAAAGGGAAAAAGCCGAAAGGAAGACAGACAGACAGACACTGGTAGCACGTGCCGTTTAATAATATTTATATCACAATTGTTGGACATTTTATCAGCAGATTGGGTTTAAACGGCATGTTGACTGTAGCTTGCTGTAATTAATACATGTTTGTAACTAACATGGGACGTAAACGCAGGAAATGAACGAGTCACCAGTTTGAAATTCACAAACTGCACTTCACCTGTTAAAAGACAGAGGGTGTCATTTATAACACATACAGTATAATGAAAATTAATCTTTTAATAAGTAACAATTCTTAATCTAAACTTTATATTATAAATCCTTTTATAATCTGAATGAATGGTCCCTTTTTCATCCGTTTTTTCCCTGGATTTCTGTACTAAATGTTTATATTCATGTCTTTCCTGCGCTGTTAATAAACTCAGCAGTTATGGTTAATCTCCTCCGCAAAACACACCAGTAATGGAACGTACCGCTGTCCATGTTCAGTTTGTTGTTTGATATAATTTTTTGTTAATGTGAAGCTCCGCCCCATTGAACAGAAGTGGAATGTTTTTATTGTATTATCTGTTTCATGTTTCATGAAATTATTTATTATAATTTTTCTGAACAAAGTTTGAGCTAGAAATGAGAAGCAGCCTGGGAATATAAATCAATTCGCCTGGAAACACATTCATCATCATGATGTTGTTCGTTAAGCGCACTTTTATTTATTTGTTTCTTTAAATTAATTTTAAAATGACATGTTTCTAGTAAACATTACTGAAAATAATACTTTTACTGAGGTTAGTATAATAAGGTTATAATAAAGTGTAATAATAATAATTATTATTATTGTTATATTAAAACATCCATAGTTTAAATTTTAAAAATCAGGATTTGCTACAAAAGAAAGATTTTTTACCACAGCAAAAAAAATAAATAAATAAATCTTGGAAATCGCAGTAATGTATTTCTGTAGCTCTGACATGTATTAAAAAAAAATAAATATTAATTATATATTTATTATAGAATATAATATAACATAATATTTCTGGTTTATAGTTAAAGGTGAGTTTTTTAAAAAAGATATTCTGTGTTCAGATTATTACTTATTTATTATAAACAGCATTCAAAGATCAAAGAGAGTAAAATTATTTACATCATAATAAAATAATAATAATAATAATAATAACAGCCATTCTTACAGTCTGGGCAATGCAGAAGGCTGCAGTGTTGGGGAGTCTCTATATTCTCCGGAAAGTTCTTGGTGGGTTTGACGAGGCAGTGCTTCCTGGGAGAAGTCCCATTCGCTGTCTGGGCTGCGTGTGGAGAGGGTGAGAGCCCTGAGCTGATGATGAGCCTAACCAGCCTGACTGTGCCAGGATCACCCGATCCCTTGCTGCTGCATATAAATCTTTATTGTAAATAATAATAATAATAATAATAATAATAATGTCACTCTATATTACACTCAGTTAAAGTTAAAGGTGTTGTTCAGCCAAATCTGAAAGGCCACAATGTTCCCGTTATCCCAGTTGGAGTTGATTATTCTGGAGGTTTGTGTACGTAGCTGAGACGTCGCGGTCACTAACAGCCACCAGTTTAGTACGGTGTAGTAAATCTGTGCTCTTTTTTACTCAGTGGTGTCACACCACAATAATAATTTTTAACTGTATCATTGCATAGGTTCTCGCCTTTAAATATGAAGCCACACCCCTTTTGATTGAATTACATTAGGCTACACCTCCGGCCTGAATTTGATCCCTGAACTGGGTAACGTGAAACTCTGCACTGATGAAGGAAGCCCCCGATTTCACACTGTGCTCGTGTCTCACATCTGAAATTACTATATGATTGCTGTTAGCAGGTGTGTCCTGACAGGAGTATTGTCAATTGCTATGGTTACCCTGCAGATCCTGCTACAATAGAGATTTCAGACAAATCCACAAAGCAGCCTGAAGAGACAGGCCTGATTTCTGGACCCTGAGTTAAACAGCTAAACCGGTGGCTGTAAACCTTTGAAGCATGTTAGCGACGTTTGGGCCGACTGGCATAGTGGGGACGGTGTGTAAGCTTGGCTGTTGGCAGAACTACTCCTTTAATAAGGTGTGTGTGTTTTCTGCTGAGGTGACTCTCGGTTCTCTCTTGTCTTCAGATACCAGCCTGTTGATATCATTCAACCAACCAATCATGTATTGCCAGCCTCATTCGGGGATTCTGATTGGCACATTGTCACATGCAACACTTTTACCTCGACCAATGAGCCCTCACGTAGAAAACCCTCACAGCTTGAATTGGAGAAACAGAGAAAGCCAGGTGACTATCCTCTTTCTCTTCTTTTTCCCGCCGTTTGGTTAAACTCACTGGCCGCCCGTGCTTTTTTTTTTCCTTTCTTTTTTGTCTTCCTTCCCCCTTTTTTGTTTTTTTTTCCTCTTTCTTTTTTGTTTCCTCCCCCTCTTTCCACTCTCCTTCTTTCTTCTCAGAGCATCATGACCTCCTCCGGCAGGAGCTGAACAACCGTTTCCTGGTTCAGAGTTCCGAGCGGGGTCGGGGGTCGGCGCCGGGGGCGACCGGCTCTCCGTTGTCCCAAATGTCGCTCCTGAGGGCGGAGTTTCACCAACACCAGCACATGCACCAGCATCAGCACACGCATCAGCACACCTTCACGCCTTTTCCCGCCATCATTGGGCCGCCCACTGCACCGCCCATGGTGCGTACCGCAGCCAGAAATGTGAGGATAAGTAACGAAAACAACCAGATCAGATCGACCTCCTGCCCTTCCGCACCACGCTGGGGTCTACACATCTCCCTACACCCTACTTCCTACACCCTAATCCCTACTCCCTTCATGCACCCTGTGTAGCACACAAATCTAGGGAAGAAGTCTAGAGTGGGCGTGTACCAAACCGCACACTTTCTTTTCATTATTCACAATATAGAGCATGAACAACATCATTGTGACACTGTGGACGTGTCCCAGACCATCAACATAACATTCCCATTGGTCAGAAATCATAACATGAGCACCTGAACTTAAAATCAAAACATAAACGCTGATAAGCTCTTTGCGTGCTAACATCATATTTCTGTTTGTGGTTCACACACCCGACATGTCTTATTGCTTTTGTGTAACTCTAATGATTTTTTTTTTTTTTTGCATCTCCTTTTTGAAATTGGTGGTGACCTCACTGTTGATGACAGTCATGATATTAGCGAGTTAGTTTGATAACAGCTAATCGCTTCCATGTGCTGAGGTCATTAAGAGGGGAATGCCAGACATTAGCCATCAGAAAATTCAGACATTGCATACCTCACAGCATGTGTGTCTGTCTATGCGCAGACATGATCGAGAGAGAAAAATAGGAAATGATTTACTTTGTGTGTGGTTGGCTAACACAAGCTCGCATGCTAATATCACTGACAGTCCATATTTGTGAATGTCTTTGTCGGTAATGTTATAAAGCTAATGCTAATTTGACAGAGCGTCTCTGAGAAGCCTTATTCATATTTTAAAAAAAATTCCACAATCGTTACTGATAATGCTCGCTAGGAACCTTGAACAGACCAACCTGGCGCTGTTTGATTTAATGAAAACACTGCATTTACCAACAATTTTCATTTTATTGACAGTGTTCACAAGCGACATAACATGAGCTAAGCTGAATGAAATATTTATTTTTATTGATAGAAAGGAATGAATGATGAATGATTAGTTAGCTTGTTAACCTTTGCTAACCTGATTGGATTAGAAACTCGATGTTTATCAAATAGAAAGAAACCTGACAGAATTATTTACTATAGAAATGTTCATATTTTCACTCTTAATTTGTATTATCAAGCTCGTACATGCTGACTTGACAGGATTTCTAAGTCGTACCGATAGACATTAATATTGTACAGCGCTAAACGTCTCCACTTATGAATATCTGCAAAGCTAAAAGGATTTCTGACAGGACTTATTCATAAAAGCTCATCAAAAACATCTGGGGACACGTCCCGAACCACACATCCACACCCTGTGTAGCATACACACGACTACAGACGTCTCACTCTCACCGGTCCACTTGGGCTGTGTTCTAAATTAATCCAACTTCTCCTACGCAGTGACCGGTCGCTAATCTTACCTCCTTTTTTTCAGAGCTGATGTTGGCGTTGTGATTTTCTTCCCCAGCTGAAACTGCAGCCGGCACTCTCCCTCCGGCTAATCACTTTAATTAATGAAGATGTGTGTGTGTGTGTGTGTGTGTGTGTGTGTGTGTGTGTGTGTGTGTGTGTGTGTGTGTGTGTGTCTGTGTCTGTGTGTGTGTCTGTGTGTGTGTGTGTGTGTGTTAGAAAGAGAGAGAGAGCGAGAGAGAGAATGTGTGTGTTTTATGGTTATGGCTCGCCTGAGCAGCTGGCGTTCCACACGGAAACATGGAATACTCTTAATTGTTAAACGATGAAATATGGCGTCTTAATTATGGTCTTAATTAGTGCACACGGGGTGCAGTGGAGCTGTGTGTGGGTCAGAGTGTGTAACACACACACACACACACACACACACACACATACACACACGCACACACACACACACACATACACACACGCACACACACACACACACACACACACACACACACATACACACACGCACACACACACACACACATACACACACGCACACACACACACACACACACACACACACACACACATACACACACGCACACACACACACACACACACACACAGAGACACACACAAACAAACTCATACACACACACACATACACTCATGCACACACACATACATGCACACACAGAGACACACACAAACAAACTCATACACACACACACACGGACACAAACACTCAAGAGACACAAACACACACAGGCACAAACAGACACACACACACACACACACACACTGGCACAAACAGACGCGCACACACACACACACACACACACACACAGGCACAAACAGACACACACAGTCACTGTCTGAGATGAATAGGAAGAGTTGTGTGTGGCTCTTTTTTCTTTTGTCTTCTTTTCCATTCTTATTTTGTTACAGCCACTGTTTATCCAACTCTGTCTGTTTCTCTTTCAGTCTCTGTTTATTTCTGTCGGTTATTCTCTGTCTCAGTCTGTCTCCCTGTCTCACTCACTGTCTGTCTTTCTGTCTGTCTCTCTCTCTCTTTCTCTCTCTCTTTCTCTTTCTCAGTCTCTGTCTCTCTGTTTGTCTGCCTCATAGTGTGGCTCACTCACTGTCTCTCGCTCAGTGTTTCTCTATACTTTCTTTCTCCCTTATTCTGATTTTTCTCACTTTATTTATTTTTTATTTTCTCTCACTTTCTTTGAACTTGTGTGTGTGTGTGTGTGTGTGTGTGTGTGTGTGTGTGTGTGTGTGTGTGTGTGTGTGTTAGTTAAAGGGAAACAAATTATCAGAAGGACAACATTTTAAAACACACGCATGCCCAGCTCAGACTTGGCCTGCATTCGAAGCACAGTGTGGGGTTTGTATATTAGCGCTCGATCATTAATGCTTCTTTAGCGGTTAGCAGGTGGGATTAGCACAAGAGGGCACAGACGCTAAACATGTGACCTCCTGCTCTCTTTATGTTTTACACATTTTTATTTATGAACCTCGGAGCATTCTGGGTAATATGCATTCTCCATTGTAGAGTCTAAAACTGAATGATGAGGAAAAAATAGGTTTCAGGAATAGTGTTCAAGACGGAGCCTAAAAACCAGTAAAGTTCTTGTAAGAACCGCGAGCATCTGAAACAGAACCCCAGACTGACAGGGCCTTCGAATAAAGGAAGGTCATCAGAACCACATGACCGCGTTTGAGACGGAGCCCTTTGTTCTCTGTGCCACTTGATGAAATCATCAGTCTCGACCATGCACTCAGGACATCGGCATTATTTTGCGAGTGTTTGTTCAGTGTAACGTATAGAATCCTTTGATTGCAGCGTAATTACATCAGAGCTTCTTTATCGGCGCTCTTTGTTTTTGTGCTCCGGGTGTTTGATGTATCGCCGGCCGGCTGTTTCCCTGTGTAATGCTGTAATGCTGTAATGGTGTAATTGTTTGAGCGAGCGAGGGAAATTTGTTCGCTAAGCTCAGTCTGGTTCTCATTGTGCTGTGTAAACACGCCGCTTCCTCTCGGCCTTTACGCAGCTCTTTCATCTCCTGTTTGGTCACACATGTTTTCTATTTCCACACCATAGTGCTGATGTGTTTTATTTCTCTTTCTCTCTCTCTCTCTCTCTCTCTCTCTCTCTCTCTCGCTCTCTCTCTCTCGCTCCCCTCCCTCCCCCCTTTCTCTCTATCTCTCCCCCCCTTCTCTTTCTCTCTATCTCCCTTCTTTCTTCTCTTTCTGTCTGTCTCTCTCTCTCTCTCTCTCTCCCTTCTCTCTCTCTCTTTCTCTCCCCCCTCTGCCTCTCCTCTTGCAGTTTGACAAGTACGCTCCAAAGCTGGACAATCCCTTCCTGCGGCAGTCAAGTGTAAGTGTGAAAGCCGAGGATCCGAGCAGCTTTACGGATTAAGGATTATGCGACGCGGCGCTCTGTACAGAGCCATAAACACTCACACCTTTATTTCCGCTCTGTCCACGAACAGGATAATTTTCTTTTAATATCAAGGATAGAAAAACAACAGGAAATATTGTATATTTTTATAATAAAGTCATTGACTTTCCAGACATGTCATTACCCCGGGACTAATTACGCATTACACTGGGGTACGTTATTCACTCTTAATAACGCTCCAGATCTACCACAGAGAGGGTCTGACAGTATAGAACCAGAGATGCATTCGTAAACTGTAAGCTGCCTGTGCAAGGGGCAAGTGGATGATTGTAACCTGGCATAAGTTATAGTAAAGGGAACGTTTTTCTGTATATTTAATGGGATAAGCATTCTTTTGTGATTTTGGGAATGATTTCAGCCTGATTTCGTGAAGGAATCACCTCACATCTTTCATGGTTGCTTTCCTGGATCACACCCTACTCTAGGATGACCTTTTGAGATATTTTGCACAGCAAACACACCAACACAGGTGAAACATCACTTCCTGGAAGAGATAATAAATGATTACTGTTGAAACTGAACACAGATCTGATAAACACACACCTTTCCAGGTGGGATCTCCTGGAATGGAGTTTTCTCTTTCTGCCCACATGCACAAAGTATGTAAGTTTTCAGTATAAAAAAAAATCTTTTCTGAGAGGAAAAAATAATTTAATACAACCTTGTCAAAAAAATTAATTTCAGAAAATATTTCTGTAATGAAATCACGATTCATTGAAATCAAACACAATTTCCTCCAGGATCAATAAAGTACAATGGTACCTCACCTTTCGAAATTAATCCGTTCCAGAAGTCATTTCGTAACCTGATTTTTTTATAGGTTGAGCCGTATTTTACATTTAAAAGGCCTGATTCATTCCAAGGCCCCCAATACTACCCCCTAAACCCTTTAAAAATTATAAAAGTATACCTTTTAAGGCCTCCTTCTGCTTCAATATCGTACCGATGGTCGACGGGTTTGGCCATATTCCTTTGCAATATCACTCAACCGCATGCCACAAGCCTGCTTCTTCTTTTCACTCGCACCGGGAATCGCTTTCACCGGGAATCACACGCGTGTGTGTGTGTGTGTGTGTGTGTGTGTATGCGTGCATGCGTGTGTGTGTGTGTGTGTGTGTGTGTGTGTGTGTGTGTGTGTGTGTGTGTGTGTGTGTGTGTGTGCACACGCATGTGTGTTGACCATGTCTTCTTAGCAGAGTCATCAAAAGAGGAATTTTAATTGAATTTTACGGTGAAACAGAATGAAGTTGCAGCAGCAGGACTTATTTTGTTCTTTTTATTTGATGTGAATGTTAATTGTACATCACAGACCGATCAGCATGTTAAGCTCATTCATTTTCTAGACCACTTAATCCTAATTATGGTGACAGGTGCCCATCTCAGCCAACTCTCGGCAAGGGCTTTTTACACCCTGGACAGCTCCCCACACCACCACAGGGCCAACACTCATACGGCCATTGACACTCACTCTCATAAATAGGGGCGATTTGGAACAGTCAATGAACCTACTCTGTATGTTTTTGGACTGTGGGAGGAAACCGGAGTACACAGAGGGAACCTACACAAGCATGAGGAAAACATGTAAACTCCACACAGAATCACCTGAGCTGGGAATCGAACCCAGGACATTTTTGTTGTGAGGTGGACGTACAGCCGTTTGTTAAGCTACTTATTGTAATTATAATAAAACATTATAAGAACAGGTGTTGGTGTGTGCTGTAGTGTTTAAAGACAGAGATAATTTAATTGTGTGTGTGTGTGTGTGTGTGTGTGTGTTGTAGTTTTTCTCCTCGTATCCTCCAGCCATGTCAGGAATGCCTCCTCTCCTCCCGCACCCCGGTCCTTTCAGCTCACTACAAGGAGCATTTCAACCAAAGGTCAGAACCCGACACCTCATCACCAACAACTGTCATCATTAATATTATTGTTTTTATCAATATTATTAATATTATTATCATTATTATTATTATTATTATTATTATTATTGTTTTTATCACTATTATTGTTGATAATGTGTGAGGCGGTCCACCCACTGTAGGCGCTTGTCACAAGTGACGTTTGGTGCTTGTGAGACAAAGCGCGGCTTAACCGGCCTTCCGATCTTTCAAGTGAGCAAGTGAAGGTTTGCAACAAGCGCCTACATTTGGTGGCGCGCCTCACGTATTATTTAGTTTTAATTTTAAGTCTTAATAAATGATGTGCTGATTTAGCTATTCAGTTTGGATGATGCTAATTTGCTAGTATCTGCATTATAATATATTTATTTCTATTGAAAGCCTTGTAAAACTGTTTTATTGTTTTTCTTTTAGGCCTCAAACCCCATTGATGTAGCAACGAGACCAGGAGCAGTTCCGCACACTCTCCTACAGAAAGATCCTCGGGTCAGCCAATCAGAACACAGCATACTCTTTTCACCCAATCAGAACACATCACACTCCTCTCAGCCAGTCAGAACAGATCACACTCCTCTCAGCCAATCAGAACACATCACATTCCTTTCAGCCAATCAGAGTGCATTATCCGCCTCTCAGCCCGTAACACACCGTTGGGACTAACGTTTTGATTAACAGTTGTGTTTTTCTTTCCGGCAGCTATCTGACCCATTCAGGACCTCAGTGAGAGTAAGTCTTTAATTTTATGATTATCATTATAGTGTATAACAGAGTATAATGGTTAATAAAATATAATTAGTATAGGATTGTACATAATAAAGTGTAATAATTATTCTTTTGAACCCGAATGGTGTTTCATTGTTGGACTTCTGGGCTCATCACAGTTTGTCTATCTCAAACACCATGTTCGAACACAAGTGTGTCCATAAGTGCATTTGGCACCAGGACACCCTAGGTCACAGTTTGATGGTCGACTTTGTAGTCGTGTCACTGGACTTTTGGGCGCATGTTCTGGAAATTCGGTTTAAGAGAGGAGCTGAGCGGTCAACCGATCACCACCTGACGGTGAGCTGGTTTCAATGGCGGGGGAGGCCGCCCTCCAGTCCTGGCAGGCCCGAGCATGTAGTTAGGGTCTCATGTGAACCCGGTGGTGGATACCTACATTGAAGGGAGGCCTATTGGGTTTTATTCGCCTGTGGGACTCCCAAGGCAGCAGATAATGTACTGACAGGCCAAACGTGCTGCAGCCCAAGCTGTTACCGATGCAAAATCTTGGGTGTGGGAGGACTTCAGTGAGGGCCTGGAGAGTGATTATCGGTTGGCCTCAAAAAGGTTCTGGACCACCATCTGACACCTCGAGTTGCAGTTCTCGACAAATACTGTTTAAAGTGGAAGTGGGGACTTGCTCACCTCGATTGGGGATGTTGTCGGGAGGTGGAAGGAATATTTCTAGGATTTCTTCAACCCACTAGCACGTCCTCTGTGGAGGAGGAAGACTCTGGAGGTTTGGGTGGCGGTCCACCCATCAGTAGAGCTGAGGTCGCTGAGATAGTGAAAAGGCTTGTCAGGCTCCAGGGATGGATGATATCAACCTTGAATATCTCAGGGCTCTGGATGTTGTAGGACTGCCTTGGTTGATACGTCGCTGCAACACTGCGTGACCATCGGGGGCCGTACCTCTGTATTGGCAAACCGGGGTGGTAGTCCCTCTTTTTAAAAAGGAAGACGGAGGGTGTGTTCCAATTATCGTGGAATCACACTCCTCAGCCTAGCCAGGAAAGTCTATGCAGAGGAGCTGGAGAGGAGGATCCGACCGATCGTTGAACCTCGGATTCAGGAGGAACAATGTGGTTTTCGTCCTGCACGCGACACTCAATGCTCTACAGGATCTTGGCCGGGGCGATGGGTGTTTGCCAATCTGTCCACAGCTATGTCCACATTAGTAACAACAGGTCGAATTGGTTTCTGGTGAGGGTTGCATAATTTTTATGGACAGAATTTCTAGGTGCAGCCAAGATGTTGAGGGGTTCTGGTTTGGTGGCCATCAAATCTAGTCTCTGCTTTTTGCGGATGACGTTCTCTTTTTGGCTCAATCAATCCGGGACCTCCAGCTCTAATGGGAGTGATTTGCAGCAGAGTGTAAAGCTCCCAGGATGAGATAAGAATCAGCACCTCCAAGTCCACAGCCATGGTTCTCAGCCGGGAAAGTATGGAATGCACCCTCCAGGTCTGGAATGAGGTCCTGCCCGAAGTTGAGTTGTTTAAGTATCTAGGGTATTTGTTCACAAATAAGGAAAAGATGGAGCAGGAGACCGACAGGGGGATCGCTGCAGCCTCTGCTGTAAAGCAGTGCTTGTACTGTTCCATCGTGGTGAAGAGGGAGCTGAGCCGCAAAGCAAAGCTCTCAATTTACCAGTTGATCTATGTTCCAACCTTCACCTATGGTTATGAGCTTTGGGTAGTGACCGAAAGAACAAGATCACGGATACAAGTGGCTGAAATGAGCTTCCTTCTCAAGGTGGCAGGGCTCTCCCTTAGAGATAGGGTGAGAAGCTCAGCCATTCCCGAGGAGTTCGGCGTGAAACCGCTGCTCCTCCACATTGAGAGGAGCCAGTTGAAGTGGTTCGGTCATCTTGTTAGAATGCACCCGAATGCCTTCCTGGTGTAATGTTTCAGGCATGTCCCCAGGGTCAGTCTAGAGGGATTATGTCTCTCGACTAGTCTGGAAACACCCCGGTTTCCCACCGAAAGCACTGGAGGAAGTGGTTGGAGAGAGGGACGTCTGGACTTCATTGCTTAGGCTGCTTCCCCCACAACCCAACCCCAGATTAAGTGGATCAAGGATCATGATGATGAAGTATTCTTTTATATTATTCTATAAACACCACAGTGTTAAATAGAGTTTTCTGTGTTTTACAGAAGCCAGGTAAATGGTGTGCAGTTCATGTACAGATTGCCTGGCAAATCTACCACCATCAACAGAAGATGAAGGTAATAAACCTTCACATACGATTTGTTTATATCTGAACAAGCATTGCAGTTACCTTCAGAAAGAAAACACCAGTCTCTGCATTTAAGAATCATGTGAAGCCCACCCACCAGAATCATGCCTTATATCACAATATCCTCGCCCACCTGAGTCATATTTTATATCACATTAACTCTGCCCAGCAGTCTGACACTTTATAATCGACTAACCCTGCCCATCAGTGTCCATGGGAGTTATATTGCACTAGACCTGCCCTCCAGATTGACATTTTATATCTCACTAACCAAGCCCACCATAGTTTGATTTTATACGACACTGATCCCGCTAAATAGAGTCATGCTTTATGTCACAATAACACAACCCACTACAATGAAACTTTATATTACACAAACCCTGCCCATTAGAGTCATGCTTTATATCACATTAGCCCAGTCACCCAAATGACACTTTATATTTGTTTCCCTGAGTACTAGACTCCTGTTACTATGTGTACAGTTATTTCTACAACGAACTAATTCTTCTCATTAATTATTTTATAAACTAGTACTGTGGTTGTCTCTGAACTTCCTGAACCTTTTGCGTCATGTGATTGATGGGTGTGGTTTCATGTGATATTTAATAATTCATGGGTTCTGCTATCTCAGTATGATTATTTATTGTATTAAAATTGATTTGCGAGGTTAGTGATATGATTGTTATATAGCGATATAACAGTTGAATTGAACAGAGTGTAAAATGTAGATGTGAAAATATTGGGGGGAGGTGGAGATGGTGTATTGATGTACTGATGTTTTTTTTTGTCTGTGATCGTGCAGCAGATGCAGTTGGATCCTCATAAACTGGATATAACTGGTAAACTGGATTTGTTCAGCAGACCACCGGCACCTGGAGTGTTCCCTGGATTTCCTTATCCTCATGATCTTGCTAGACCTCTCTTCCCATCTACAGGTACAGAAAGGGACCCTGAATACTGTTAAAACCTATTACCCCACACCACTGCTGATTATCACTACCATCATGATCACCTTCTTCATCATCAACACCACCGTCACTGAATCATAGAGATACGATAAGATAAGATTATGAGACGGCGGGACGCTGGTGTAGTGGTTCACACGTCCACCTCACAACAAGAAGGCCTGGCTGGGTTTGGCATTTCTGTGTGGAGTTTGCATGTTCTCCCCGTGTTTGTGTGGGTTTTCTCCAGGTATTCTGGGGTTTTCCAATAGTCCAAAAAAACATGCACAGTGGGTTATTTGGCTGTTCAAAATAACCCCTAGGTGTGAGAGTGAGTTTGAATGGTTGTGAGTGTTGGTCTTTGAGGGCCTTGCGAGCTGTCCAATGTGTACCCCGCCCTTGCTCATAGTTGGCTGAGATGGGAGCCAGCCTCCCCATGACCCTAATTAGTATTAAGAGGTTCAGAAAATGAACGAGGGGGCAGTGGTGGTCTCGTGGTATAGGGCGCTGGATTGCTTTTGTTTAGATTATAAAAAGAAAATACACAAAAGACAACAAAGAAATTACACCAAGTAATACATGTTCATATACCTACATAAACATATACACACATATATCCTACATACACTTGTATACACACACATATGTACAAACTGGATTCCAAAAAAATTGGGACAGCATACGAATTGTGAATAAAAACTGAATGCAATGAATTGGAAGTGCCAAATTTCAATATTTTATTCTGAATAGAACATAGATGATGGGTCAAAAGTTTAAACTGAGAAAATGTATCATTTTAAAGGGAAAATATGTTGATTTTAAATTTCATGCTGTCAACAAATTTATATATTTATTGATGTGCAGGGATCACTCACTTTCTGCAGTTGATTGGGACCGAGATCCCCACGCGACCATCGAAATCTGCGAAGTAGGACTTTCAAATTCAGACAGATCTCTTCGTAAAATGAATGTATATGTGTATATATATATATATATATATATATATATATACACACACAGTGGTAGTGGTACCTCAATTTAAGAAATCAATCCGTTCCAGAAGTGGTTTCGTAACCTGAATTTTTCTTAAGTTGAACTTCATTTTACATATAAAACGTGTGATTTGTTCCAAGGCCCCCAGTACTACCCCCTAAACCCTTTAAACATTATACATTATAAAAGCATACCTTTTAAGGCCTCCTTCTGCTTCAAAATCGTACCGAATGTAGACGGATTTGGCCATATTCCTTTGCGAAATCACTCAACCGCATACCACGAGCCCGATTCTTCTTTTCACTCGCACTGTGTGTGTGTGTGTGTGTGTGTGTGTGTGTGTGTGTGAGAGAGAGCACGCGTCTGTGTGTGCGCGCGTGTGTTGACCATGTCTATCTAGCAGAGTTGTAATGTTACAAATGTTTATGCAAGGTTAAAAGCCTGAGCCAAATAATAAAGTTGCAATGAGCACACTTGAAAAACTCATGAACAGGCTGCTGCTCAATGGAGCTGCGTCATCCCTCCTAGCCAGTGGGAGGCCAGCGGGGCGGGATGTTGGGAGATAGTCAATGAGAGAGCAACTCGTGCATTGTTTGAATTTTTTTTTTTTTTTTTGCATTGACCATGTTTTCTTAGCAGTTATAATCTTACAAATATTTATGCAAGGCTAAAAGCCTGAGCCAAAAAATAAAGTTGCAATGAGCACACTCGAAAAACTCATGAAACAAGCTGCTGCCCAAGGGAGTTGCGTCATCCCTTCTAGTCAATGGGAGGGCAGCTCGTGCATTGTTTGCATGTTTGAATGGCGCATTTTAATGTTTGAATGGTGCGTTTGAATGGTGCGTTTCGCACGTTTCATAAGGAGAACTTGTTTCGTATACGGAGACAAAAAATTTTGGAAAATGTTTTTCGTAACCTGGATTTTTCATTTTTGCTGAGACTATCGTAAGGTGAGGTACCACTGTGTGTGTGTGTGTGTGTGTGGGTGTGTGTGTGTGTGTGTGTGTGTGTGTGTGTGTGTGTGTGTGTGTGTTATCCAACAGAGGGGCAGTGGTGGTCTAGTGGTATAGGGCGCGAGATTGCTGATCCTAAGGTTGGGGGTTCGAGTCCCCACAAGGTTGTCACTGTCCCCCCCAGTGCAGCTAACTGGGTTATCAAAGGCGGGCCATGTCTCTCCCTGTCTATGGTGAGAGGTTCATGTAAAAGAACCATTGCTGACTTTCGTAAAAGAGTAGGCTGCAAAGCAGTCAGCGTGTTTCAGTCCCTTGCTAAAGGGTTGTGTCAGGAAGGGCATCCGATGTAAAAACCTATGCCAAATCAAAAGTGCGACTCATTCGCTGTGGCGACCCCTGAAAAAAGGGAAAAGCCAAAAGGAAATCTCATATATCCGACAGAAGGGGCTATCCGACACAGTTGATACCAACTTGGCTACAGGAGTTGCCGAGAGGTGCCGCTACGCTAGGACCAACCGCCTTCAGAATTCCTCTCTGAATTTTCTTTGTCACTCCCATGATGACCACAAGACATTGGTGCTATTTGCCCATAGCTGGGGGTTGTAAGTCAGAGTTGTCCTTCTCTTAGTCTTTACCTCAAGGGCTTTATCTGCAAGGCAGCAGATGGTTGACTAGTGAGTACCAGGGCATGTCCACATGCCGGTGGGCCTGCATACTGTACCTCTGGGGCTCAACCTCCTCCGAGATCCCTCACATATTTAGCCTGGGACCGTAAGGTGTCCAGTTACCAGGGTGTGCCGCGAGGAGGCAATGTGAGAGTCTTAACTTAGCAGAAGCTTTGTACCATCAGGAAGGACTTACGCACTTGGCCTTCTTTTCACTCAATGAGCTAGATGGTGGCTGCAGATGAAGCTGGAAGCTCTGCAACACTGGCACTATATTAAGTCCTGTGCAATGCACCAGCTAGGCTGAGAAGGGAGCTCTGTCGACTGGGCATCTTAGTTCCTCCACAACTTCACCCTGGCCTGTGCCCTGGAGAGGTCACTCCAGTGCCGCCTTCTGCGGCAGCTCAACATGGGGAGATACAGTTACTGGTTAAAAGCCCAGGGCTAATTGCCATAAGCTCGGGTGCCTAGGGCTATCTCCCGATGGTGGGAGGGATCATCGAGTCCCACTGGCCAGCTACCGCCTTTAGCTGGGCGGCCCCGAGCCAGTAAGGTGCTGGCCCGACACAGCCCGCTTACTTCAATGGGTGCTTGACGTGGAGGCCAAAAGCCAAAGCATGGTCTGTAAACACTGCACCAGGCAATAACAAGAAACCAAAGCAACCAGTGCTGAGTCTGGCAACCTGGAACGTCAGAACAATGTGTCCTGGCCTCTCTGACGACCTTCAGCAAATCAACGACGCCAGGAAAACTGCCATCGTCAACCGTGAGCTGAGGAGGCTCAACATTGACATTGCAGCACTGCAAGAGATACGACTCCTGGGCAGTGGCAGCGAGAAGAAGAAGGATTATACATTCTTCTGACAGGGACGGGAGCCTGACGAGCATCGCTTATATGGTGTTGGATTTGCTGTGCGAAACTCCTTTCTGTTCTTTGTTGAACCGCCGTCCTCAGGCACTCTGTGAGTCCACTCTTTCCGTCTCACAACCAGCTACCATCATTAGTGTATATGCTCTGACGCTTTACTCTCCAGTTTAAGTGAAGGATGCATTCTATGATGCGCTCAAAGCCAGGATCCAGCAGATCCCTGCCAAGGAACACTTGTTTCTGCTCGGCAACTTTAACGCATGGAGAGGGGTAGATCATGACTCCTGGCCCCGCTGCATTGGCCGCTTTGGCATTGTAAAGCTCAATGAGAATGGTCAACGCCTTCTTGAGCTCTGCTCCTTTCATGACCTCTGTCTGACCATTACATTCTTCTCCACCAAGTCCTGTCACCGAGTGTCCTAGAGACACCCAAGGTCTCGCCACTGGCATCAGCTGGTTTTCGTTATCACCAGGAGATCCCTGCTGAACCAATTGCTGGTCACACACAGTTTCCACAGCGCTGTCTGTGACACTGACTATCCCCTGGTCACCACCAAGATACGTCTCTGCCTCAAACGTGTCAACTGCTTCAAGCAGAAACCCCGGCCCCGCATCGACACAGCTATGACTGCAGTGCCTGAACTGCGGGAACGCTATGCTGAAGCCATAAATGTAGCCCTGGCAGACTGCCCCACTGACTGTGCTACTGTAAGGTGGAACCATATATGCGAGGCAATGTTTGAGACCGCCATAGGCACCTTTGCGAAGAAGGTGGGAAGGAGTGCGGATTGGTTTGAAGCAGGAGCGGCTGAGATGGAACCTGCCATTGCCACCAAACTTGCAGCCCTAAGCACTCACAAGAAAGAACCCTCTGTGCGAATGCTTGCTGTACTACGCGCTGCAAGAAGTAATGCACAAAAGATTGCATGGCGTTGTGCCAACAACTACTGGCGTAACCTCTGCCAGGACATACAGCTTTCTGCAGATCTTGGAAACGAGCACAAAATGTACGAAGGCATGAAGAAGGCTTTCGGTCCCAGTGCCATCAAGAGAGCCCCACTCAAATCAGCTGCAGGCGACATCATCAAGGATCGTGGCAAACAAATGGACAGATGGGCTGAGCACTACCAAGAGCTCTTCTCGAGAGAAACCACAGTCTCAAACACAGACCTTGAGAACATCTCTCCACTGTCTGTTATGGATGAGCTTGATGCTCCACCCGCCATCGAGGAGTTCAGCAATGGAATAGACTCCATCTCAAGCGGCAAGGCTCCAGGCAGTGACAACATCCTGCCTGAAATCGTCAAAACTGCAAAGGACAGCTTGCTCTTGAAACACCTCTATGAGCTCCAACTGCAGTGCTGGGATGAAGGGGCTGTTCCCCAAGATATGCGAGATGCCAAAATCATCACCCTCTACAAGAACAAGGGGGAGAGAAGTGATTGCAAAAACTATCGTGGCATCTCACTCCTAAGCACAGTTGGCAAAAACTTTGCCCGTGTCGTCCTCAACAGGCTCCAACTACTTGCCGAACATGTGTATCCAGAGGCGCAGTGTGGATTCAGGGCAGCCAGGTCAACCATAGATATGGTCTTCTCTGTGAGGCTGCTGCAAGAGAAGTGCCGGGAGCAGAGACAACACCTCTATTTGGTCTTCATCAACCTGACCAAGGCTCAGACTTCTTCCAGCGAATTGGATGTCCCCCCCCAAGCTTTTGAGCATGATCAAGTCATTACACCAGGACATGAATGGCATCGTCCAGTTTGATGGATCATCCTCAGACCCTTTGCCGATCAAGAACGGTGTGAAGCAGGGTTGTGTCCTCGCTCCAACCCTTTTTGGCATTTTTGGTCTTATTGCACAGAGCACTCTGCTCATGCTCCTTCTGTTTCAATCGCTTCTTCTTTTCTTTTTGGCTGTTCCCTTCAGGGGTCGCCACAGCAAATCATCCGCCTCCATCTCACCCTGTCCTCTGCATCTTCTTCTTTTACTCCAACGACCTTCGTGTCTTCCTTCACCACATCCATAAATCTCTTTGGTCTTCCGCGAGGCCTTCTGCCTGGTAGTTCCAACCTCAGCATCCTACTGCCAATATACTCACTATCCCTCCTCTGTACATGTCCAAACCATCTCAATCTAGCCTCTTTGACTTTGTCTCCAAAACATCTTACATGGGCTGTCCCAGTGATGTACTCATTTCCTATCCATCCTCGTTACTCCCAGAGAGAACCTCAACATTTTCATCTCTGCTACCGCCAGCTCTGCCTCCTGTCTTTTCCCCAGGGCCACTGTTCCTAAGCCATACAACATCGCTGGCCTCACCACCGTCTTGTACACTTTTCCTTCCAGTCTTGCTAATACTCTCCTATCGCACATCACACCGGACACCTTTCTCCAACCATTCCAGCCTGCCTGCACACGCTTCTTCACCTCTTTTCCACACTCTCCATAGCTCTGGATTGTTGAGCCTAAGTACTTAAAATCCTCCACCTTCGTTATCTCTGCTCCCTGTAACATCACCGTTCCTCCTGGGTCCTTCTCATTCACACACATGTATTCTGATTTTCTGAGGCTAACCTTCATTCCTCTCCTTTCCAGGGCATACCTCCACCTCTCTAGATTTTCCTGCACTTGTTCTCTGCTCTCACTGCAGATCACAATGTCATCTACAAACATCATAGTCCATGGAGATTCTTGCCTCACCTCATCTGTCAGCCTGTCCATCACCATAGCAAACAAGAAGGGGCTCAGAGCTGATCCTTGATGCAGTCCCACCTCCAGCTTGCATTCGTAGGTCACGCCGACAGCACACCTCACCACTGTCTTACATCTCTCGTACATGTCCTGCACCACTCTAACAAAGTTCTCTGCCACTCCAGACTTCCTCATGCAATACCACAGTTCTTCTCAGCTCCTTCTGTTTCAATATCATGCCAAAATAATCGCCTCCGTCACTGTATTCCCGCTTTAAGGTCTCCTTCTCCTTCAATATTGTCCCGATTGCAGAGGGGTTTCGGCGATAACAAAATATAACACTGCAATGATCTCTAAACAAGCCAACAGTCCTGTTCAACTCTCGCGTGTGGCGGACAAAAGGTATGGGTACAGTAATGAGTACAGTTCAGCTGCCTCGTGGCCAATGGGCAGCCAATGAGAGAGTAACTCGCAGATTGTGTGAAATTTTGATTTGGCGTGTTTGAATTTTGAATGGCGCATTTGGCGCTTTTCGTAAGAGGGGGTTGTTTTCATATACAGAGGACGAAAACTTAGGAAAATGTTTTTCGTAACCTGGAGTTTTCGTACCGAGGAGGTTTCGTAAGTAGGGGGCCGACTGTATATACTAGTCCTCAAAAAAATTAGCATGTTGTGATAAAGTTCATTATTTTCGGTAATGTACTGATACACATTAGACTTTCATATATTTTAGCATATTTCATCCGACCAATTGGGGCAGTGGTGGTCTAGTGGTATAAGGCGCCGGATCGCTGATCCAAAGGTTGGGGGTTCGAGTCCTACTCTACACAAGGTTGTCACTGTCCCCCCAGTGCAGCTAACTGGGTTATCAAAGGCCGGCCATGTCTCTCACTGTCTATGGTGTGAGGCATGTAAAAGAACCATTGCTGACTTTCAACAAGAGTAGGCTACAAAGCCATCAGCGTGTTTCCGCCCTGCGATGGCCTGGCGAGCTGTCCAGGGTGTACTCTGCCCTTGCCCTGAGTTGGCTGGGATGGGCACTGGCCTCCCCGTGACCCTAATTAGGATGAAGCGGTTACAGAAATGATCATCCGACCAATTTTAAAAAAGTGTTTTTAATACAAAAAAGTCGACCTTCAAATAATTATGTTCAGTTATGCACTCAATACTTGGTCGGGAATTCTTTTGCAGAAATGACTGCTTCAATGCAGCGTGGCATGGAGGCAATCAGCCTGTGGAACTGCTGAGATGTTATGGAGGCCCAGAATGCTTCGATAGAGGCCTTAAGCTCATCCACAGTGTTGGGTCTGGTGTCTCTCAACTTTCTCTTCACAATATCCCACTGATTCTCTATGGGGTTCAGGTCAGGAGAGTTGGCAGGCCAATTGAGCACAGTAATACCATGGTCAGTACACCATTTACCAGTGGTCTTGGCACTGTGAGCAGGTGCCATGCCAGGTCATGCTGAAAAATGAAAATCTTCATCTCCATTAAGCTTTTCAGCAGATGGAAGCATGAAGTGCTCCAAAATATTCTGATAGCTAGCTGCATTGACCCTGCCCTTGATAAAACACAGTGGACCAACACCAGCAGCTGACATGGCACCCCAGACCATCACTGACAGTGGGTACTTAACACTGGACTTCAGGCATTTTGGCATTTCCTTCTCCCCAGTCTTCCTCCAGACTCTGGCACCTTGAGTTCCGAATGACATGCAAAATTTGCTTTCATCCGAAAAAAGTACTTTGGACCACTGAGCAACAGTCCAGTGCTGCTTCTCTGTAGCCCAGGCCAGGCACTTCTGCCGCTGTTTCTGGTTCAAAGGTGGCTTGACCTGGGGAATGCGGCACCTGTAGCCCAGTCCACCGCTTCCACAGGTCCTCCAAAGTCTGGAATCGGCCCTTCTCCACAATATTCCTCAGGGTCCAGTCACCTCTTCTGGTTGTGCAGCGTTTTCTGATACACTTTTTCCTTCCCACAGACGTCCCACTGAGGTGGCTTGATCGAGCACTCTGGGAACAGCCTATTCGCTCAGAGATTTCTTTCTGTGTCTTACCCTCTTGCTTGAGGTTGTCAATGATGGCTTTCTGGACAGCAGTCAGGTCAGCAGTCTTATTCATGATTGCGGTTTTGAGTAATGGTTCTTTGAGTAATGGAGTAATTTTCAGCAATAGTTCTTTTACATGCCTCTCACCATAGACAGTGAGAGACATGGCTCGCCTTTGATAACCCAGTTAGCCGCACTGAGGGGGGGACAGTGACAACCTTGTAGAGAGTGGGACTCGAACCCCCAACCTTTGGATCAGCGGTCCAGCACCCTATACCACTAGACCACCACTGCCCCATATATATATATATATATATATATATATATATATATATATATATATATATATATATATATATATATATATATATATATATATATATATACACACACACACAGTGATACCTCTGCTCACGAACATAATTGGTTCCCAGAAAGTGTGTGTAAGGCGAAAAGTTCGTCTTCCGAACATTTATTTCCCATAAGAAACCATTAAAATGAGAATAATCCGTTCCCAGGTCCCCATAAAACATAATTTTCTACTAAATAAGCCTTAAAACTACACAAAAATATACCTTATTTTATGTATAATAAATGTGCTCTTGTATTGTAATTAAAGAAATAAACTGTACTGTATAATAAAGTCGTTTTATTTACCTTTGTGATGGTAGTTGATGGCTTGATGGAATGGAGTGGGAGGAGGGAGGGACTTACTGTTTGGAAGGAGAGTTTGGAAACGCCTACTGTTTGGAAACACCCTTAGCCACACACGCACCCTTAATAGCTTCCTTGTTCTTAAGGATGGGAGCAATGGTAGACTTAGCGTACTGGTACTGGGACGCTAAGTCACACAAACGCACACCTCGTTCGTGTTTTTCAATGATCTCCGCCTGTGGTGGGGTCTTTTTCGGTCCCATAATAGCAAAAGTACACTCAATATGGTCCAAAATGTCTAGCAAACACAAACCACTTCCGCATTCAAAGAAAGGGGGTGACGAACTGTGACGCCGTGAGCGCAAGGCGTCAGCTTCTCGTGGCGCCACCGTGGCGCTGTTCGACCGCGTGGTTTGATTCGTCCGCCGAAAAACTAGTTCGTCAGCAGAGACTATATGCTCGCAAATTTAATGTTCTTGAGGCGAAAAGTTCGTGAGCTTAAGCGTTCGTCAGCGGAGGTTTTACTGTATATATATATATATATATATATATATATATGTGTGTGTGTGTGTGTGTGTGTGTGTGTGTGTGTGTGTATAATTCCACTGACTCTCCTCTGAATTCCGTCAGTGTAGATGTCCTGAGGGGGTTAGTGTAGTTCCAAATACCTGCTCCTCACCACCCGCGACAAGGTCTTCCTGTCCTCTGCAGTACAGCTGCTGAACCACATTTTACAGCAGTAGGTCAGGAGACTCTCAATGGCAGGTCGGTAAAAGTTCATCAGTAGGGCTCGGGGGAAAACGGGCTTGTCGTAGCTTCCTGAGAAAGTACATCCTTTGTTGTGCTTTCCCCACCTGGTGGGAGATGTTTGTGGTCCAGATGAACAGATATCTGGACTCCAAGAAACTTGAAGTACTCCAAACTCTCTAACTTCTCTCCATCAATGCAAAGGGCAAAGTGTTCCGCTTGTTCCGATCTCATGAAGTCCACTATCATCTCCTTAATTTTGTATGTTTTTAGTTCCAGGTTGTTGTCGCACCATCTCTGCAGATGGCAGACCTCCTTCCTGTAGGCTAACGTGTTGTTATCCCTAATCAAATATAGGATGGTGGTGTCATCAGCAAATTTGACAATGGTGTTGCCCTTGTGAGTGGGTGGACAGTCGTGAGTAAAGAGCGAGAAGAGGAGGGGACTAAGAACACACCCCTGTGGTGTTCCGGTGTTCAAGATTAAAGTGGAGGAAACGTGTTCTCCTATCCTGACGTTTTGAGGACTGTTGCTGAGAAAGTGCTTTCTCCAGGTGCACAGTGAGCTCCCTCGGCCCGGATTTCCCAACTTCTGAACCAATTTATGTTGAAAGCGGAGCTGAAGTCTACAAACAGCATCCTCACATAGGAGCTGCTGCTGTCCAGGTGTGTGAGGGCTGTGTGGAGGGCTGTACTGATGGCATCCTCTGTTGACCTCTGGGCTCTGCATGCAAACTGATGTGGATCAAGATCAGCAGGGACGGCAGCCTTGATGTGAGACAAGATTAGTCTCTCAAAACATTTCGTCAAGCGATATTCATTTAGGTAGCATGCTGTGCTCTTTGGCGCTCGAATGATGGTTGCTGTTTTGAGGCAGGTGGGAACCGTACATTGCAGCAGCAAGAGTTTAAAGATGGTGGTGAAAACCCCACTAGTTGATCTGCACATGTTTTAAGTTCCCTTCCTGTTACTCTGTCTGGACCAGTAGATTTCCTCGTGTTGACTCTGTGCACAGTGACTCTGATCTGGTGCTGCTGCAACTGGATGGTGTCGTTGTCCCTTTCTGGAAGAGTACGGCAGGTGTGCGCCTCTCCGTTGTGTTGATCAAAGAGAACAAAGAACTGGTTCAGGGATTCTGGTAGGGTGCTTCTGACGTGTGTGTGTGTGTGTGTGTGTGTGTGTGTGTGTGTGTGTGTGTGTGTGTGTGTGTGTGTGTGTGTGTGTGTGTCATTGTAGCCAGTGAGTATCTTGACTCCCTTCCACATGTTCCTGGTGTTGTTTTCGTTAAAGTGCTCCTCAATGAGTTGTTTATAGTGCCACTTAGCTTTTATGAAGCCATTTTGTAAGACCTCTTTGTCAGCCTGCTGCTTCCATGACTTGAAAGCATCATCCCGTGCTCTAAGCAGGGTGGGCACCGCAGCTGATGTCTGACTCTCCAGGTCTGTCTCCTCTGCTAATATTTCCCAGTCTGAATAATCACATCGAGGGTGGTACGGTGGTGTAGCGGTTGGCACGTATGCCTCTCAGCAAGAAGGCTGGGGTTCAATTCTAGGCCTGGGCTTTTCTGTACGGAGTTTGCATGTTGTTCCCGTGCTTGCATGAGTTTCTTCTGGGCACTCCAGTTTCCTCCCACAGTCCAAAAACATGCACAGTAGGCTAATTGGCTGTTCTAAATTGCCCGTAGGTTCGCATCGTGCAGAAGGCAATGGTAAACCACTGCACTATCCTTGCCAAGAAAACCTCCATGAAGATGATAATCAAGGCGTTATCCTTCATGGCAAGTCGCTAAGAGTCGTCCTACGACTCAGAAGGTACCATACCAGAGCAAAATCAGAGCAATCCTGTACAGCTGCAGTGGCTTCCTCAGTCTCGACCTGGACTGTTTTAACTGCTAGTCTTTCTTCTAATCTTCAGTCACCTTCCTCTCCCTCTTATCACCATCATCATCATTAACATCATCTTCACCACCACCATCATCATCATCCTCATCTTTATAGAATTTAGGTTGTTTATCATTAAAGAAAACTGTTGCTTGTGGTAGCCACTGCTGTGTTCCTTTTGTATGCTGTGAAAGAAATTTTTCTAGTCATTACCCCCTACTGGTGTTTTCTGCATAGCGTTACCGTTTCTGCGTTTCTGGGTGGAAGACGAATTTGTGTGACACTGATAAGAGAATTTGTTTTGTTTTGTTTTGTTTTGTTTTGTTTTGTTTTGTTTTGTTTTGTTTTTGAGAATCGAGTATCACTTCATATCTGCTGCTGTTTTGACCTTGTTTACAATTCATCCCTCCAGCACACACGACACATTATTCACATTACCATTGCTATCTTCCCTTACTAATAAATCTGAATATTGTGTAGCCCCACCGGCGAGGTGATTTGTGTGTTGTTATCTCCGTTGTCACTGCCATGAATATAAATGTCTCCACCTAAGCTAATTGACGGCAAGTCCTTGGTTGAAGGGCGACGGGAATCCGAGTGGCCTTTAGCACGCAATTATCTGCTATTGTGTCCCAAAACAAGGCTGTAATTGCCTCGGTCATTAATGACTCACACGCATGGCTCGTGGTGCGGGCAAGGGCCAGCCCCTTCTTCACCCCAAAGTCAGACGGGCGAATCCAAATGTGTCTGTCATACTGATGAGCATCACAAACATGTCATTAAAAAGCGTGTCGTCACGTCTCGCTCAGCATCTCATTCCAACACAGACACAATTCTGCTTTTTAAACAGTGTCACCTTTTTTCATTCAAGCTAGCTCGGTGTAACAATAGCAATGGCCTTCAGAGTCAGATACTGTAAATCACCTCAGTTTTAATCATAGTACAGCATGTAGTATAACACTGTTTCACATCATTGTTGAAAGTTATAGAGGTTGGGACTGTGGGCAGAGATGGGGGGGAGAGAGAGAGAGAGAGAGAGAGAGAGAGAGAGAAGAACAGACAATAAGAAGAGAGGGAGTGAAACATGCAGAAACACATACAGAGAAACAGGAAGAGAGAGACAGACAGAGAGGGCTGGTAGCGAGGAGGTAGAGATTGACACAGGAGATAGAGACTTAGGCATAAAAAGTGGGAGACAAGGAGGTAGAAGGACAGGAAGAGACACAGGGTGAGTGGGAGACAGGGATAGAGAGAGAATGGAAGATAGCTACACATTGTGAATGGAACACAGAGTGGAGAAAGAGAAAAAAGAGACACATAGAGTCAGGAAGAGAGACCCAGTTAGTGGGAGGCACTGGAAGAGAGACACAATGGGAGCGAGGAGATAAAGGCAGACAGGAAGAGAGAGACAGGAAGTGGGAGATGGTGTTGAGAGACGAACAAGAAGAGAGAGAAACACAGGGGGTGGCATCAAGGAGATAGAGAGACATGAAGTGGGAGTGATGAGATGGAGAGACAGAAAGAGAGAGAGTCACATGCGAGGAGGGAGAGAGAGACTGGAAGAGAGACACAGGGAGGGGTGAGGAGGTAGAGAGAGAGACAGGAAAAGAGACACGGGGAGAGACTGAGGAGGTAGAAAGACAGGAAGAGAGACACAATGGTATTTATATAAATCTACAGAGAATTTGAGATGTTAAAATAGAGATTTGATTAAAATGTGTTTATTACACTGCTGCTGATTGGATAATCTGACTGACCATACTTTCAATTTCATCCAATAGGATCCGGACATCCAGCCACTTCACCATATGGCCCCGTCCCTCATCACAG
>CM045734.1:63361063-63378563 GCA_024760905.1 Plotosus lineatus
CACACATGTATTCTGATTTTCTGAGGCTAACCTTCATTCCTCTCCTTTCCAGGGCATACCTCCACCTCTATAGATTTTCCTCAACTTGTTCTCTGCTCTCACTACAGATCACAATGTCATCTGCAAACATCATAGTCCATGGAGATTCTTGTCTCACCTCGTCTGTCAGCCTGTCCATCACCATAGCAAACAAGAAGGGGCTCAGAGCTGACCCTTGATGCAGTCCCACCTCCATCTTGAATTCGTCGGTCACACCGACAGCACACCTCACCACTGTCTTACATCTCTCATACATGTCCTGCACCACTCTAACATACTTCTCTGCCACTCCAGACTTCCTCATGCAATACCACAGTTCTTCTCTTGGCACCCTGTCATATGCTTTTTCCAGATCCACAAAGGCACAATGTAGTTCCCTCTGACCTTCTCTGTACTTCTCTGTTAACATCCTCAAAGCAAACATTGCATCTGTGGTGCTCTTTCTTGGCATGAAACCAAAGTGTTGTTCAAAAATGCTGACCTCTGCCCTGAGTCGAGCTTCCACTATTCTTTCCCATAACTTCATCGTATGGCTCATCAACTTTATCCCTCTGTAGTTGCCGCAACTCTGCACATCTCCCTTGTTCTTAAAAATGGGCACCAGCACACTTCTCCCCCATTCCTCCGGCATCTGCTCACGCTCTAAGACCCTGTTGAATGTTCTTGTCAGAAAATCTACTGCTACCTCCCCTAGACACTTCCATACCTCCACAGGTATATCATCAGGACCAACTGCCTTTCCATTCTTCATCCTCTTCAATGCCCTTCTCACTTCACCCTTACTGATCTTTGCTACTTCCTGCTCCTCAATGGTCACCTCTTCTACTCTTTTTTCAGCTTTCTTCTCAGCTCTTCAAAGTACTCTTTCCATCTTCCCAGCACACTGCTGTCATCAGACAATACATTCTCCTCTCTGTCATTTATCAAACGAACTTGCTGCACATCCTTCCCATCTCTATTTCTCTGCTGTGCCAACCTGTATAGATCATTTTCTCCCTCTTTACTGTCCAACCTATCATACAAGTCATCATACGCCCTCTGTTTGGCCTTAGCCACTACTACTTTCGCCTTACGATGTGTCTCCCTGTACTCCTGTTTACTCTCTTCGGACCTCTCAATGTCCCACTTCTTAGCTAACATCTTCCTTTGTACACACTCCTGCACTTCCTCATTCCACCACCAAGTCTCCTTATCGACATTCCTTCCAGAGGACACACCAAGTACTCTCCTACCTGTGTCCCTGATCACATTTGCTGTGGTTGTCCAGTCATTTGGAAGCACTTCCTGGCCACCCAAAGCCTATTTCAACTCCTCTTTGAAGACAACACCACACTCTTCCTTTTTCAACTTCCACCACTTTGTCTTCTGCTCTGCCTTTGCCTTCGTCAGCTTCTCACCATCAGCGTCATCCTGCATACCACCATCCTATGCTGTTTGGCAACACTCTCACCCACTACTTTTCAGTCACTGACTTCCTTCAAATTACATCGCCTACACAAGATGTAGTCTACCTGTGTGCTCCTACCTCCGCTTTTATAAGTCACCCTATGCTCCTGTTCCTTCTGGAAGAAAGTATTCACCACAGCCATTTCCATCCTTTTTGCAAAATCGATCAACATCTGTCCTGTGTTCCTGTCCTGGATACCAAACCTGCCCATCACTTCCTCGTCCCCTCTGTTGTCGGCACCAACATGTCCATTGAAGTCTGCACCAATGACCACTCTTTCACCTCTGGGGGTACTCTGCATCACTTCATATAACTCACTCCAAAATCTCTCCTTCTCTTCTCGCTCACATCCTGCCTGTGGGGCATAAGCACTAACAACACTGAACATCACACCTTCAATTTCTAACTTGAGACTCATCACTCTGTCTGACACTCTTTTCACTTCTCGAACATTCCTGACAGACCCCCTCCTTCAAGATGACTCCTACTCCATTTCTCTTCCCATCCACACCGTGATAAAATAGCTTAAACCCTGCTCCTAAGCTTTCAGCTTTGCTACCTTTCCACCTGGTCTCCTGAACACACAGTATGTCCACCTTCCTCCTCTGCATCATGTCAGCCAGCTCTCTACCTTTTCTTTGCATAGTTCCAACATTCAAAGTCCCCACTCTCAGTCCTAGACTCATGCCTTTCCTCTTCTCTCTCTGCCTACGGACACGCCTCCCACCTCTCCTTCTTCAACGTCTTCGACCAACGGTAGTCCAATTTCCATCAGCACCCTGTTGATTTACACTGATGGCGGTCGTTGTTAACCCGGGCCTCGACCGATCCGGTATGGGGGTAATACTTCTGATTTGCATCATAAAAGTTTGGCATTGGTTTTACGTAGGATGCCCTTCCTGACACAACCCTCTGCATTTCTCCGGGCTTGGGACCGGCATGAAGGGGGAGACACTGGTTAGTGCCCCCCCCCCACCTCATGGCTGCATTTTAGCATTGAATATGTGTTTATTGGTATTATATACACATATACATGTACATTTATGGAGGGGCAGTGGTGGTCTAGTGGTATAGGGCGCTGGATCGCTGATCCAAAGGTTGGGGGTTCGAGTCCCACTCTCCACAAGGTTGTCACTGTCCCCCCAGTGCAGCTAACTGGGTTATCAAAGGCGGGCCATGTCTCTCACTGTCTATGGTGAGAGGCATGTAAAAGAACCATTGCTGACTTTCGTAAAGAGTCGGCTGCAAAGTCGTCAGCGTGTTTCTGTCCCTTGCTAAAAAAGGATTGTGACAGGAAAGGCATCCGACGTAAAAACCTCTGCTAAATCAAACGTGCGAATCAGATGATTCGCTGTGGCGACTCCCGAGTAAAAGGGAAAAAGCTGAAAGGAAGACAGACATACATGTACATTTATGGATGTGGTGAAGGAGGACATGAAGGTAGTTGGAGTAAGAGTAAAAGATGCAGAGGATAGGGTGAGATGGAGGCAGATGATTCACTGTAGCAACCCCTGAAGGGAACAGCCAGAAGGAAAAGAAGAAGAAAAAGAAGATACATTTAAGATATATATATGTCAGTCGGGGGGGGGGGTCGATCCTACTTCGGGGAAATTGGCGGGGGGGGCTCAGTTCCCACGAACCACGGAAAGTGAGGGATTCCTGTATGTACAGTAGGCCCTTGACTGTTCGCGGTTTTGCACTCACGCCCCAGCATATTCGCGGATTGCTGAGTAACTGTCACGTGATTCAAATTCAGCCAATGGCTGTTCTCACTCCTGCTGATTGGTTGAGATGCTGTATACGCCCCTTTTTTCTCATTCGCGCAAAAGTTGTCAATGTGCATTTTTTTTTTTTTTGCATTTTTGCACTGTAGTATTGAAGTCTTTTTCAATTATTATCCCAGTACAGTACCTCAGTTAATGTTTAGAATGTTTGTGTGTGAGATTTTATGAACTGTGCTGGAACATGTTTATCCTTTTGTTTTGTTTATCCAATTTATTATTCTTCATGTTATTTTATGTTCTTTTGTTATGGTCTGTGTTTTTGGGGGACTTCGATTTTGTTGGCTGTGTTGTCTAAATCTCCCCGCTCTGGCTGGGGGGCGTGGCTGAGCTGCTGGGGCTGATTGCAGCAGCGCACACCTAAATTCACTCCTCTCATCTACTCCCTATAAACACAAACCGCATACTCACTTCTTAACCAGAAGATTGTTTTACATCACGTTCCTGCTTCCTTGTGTTTTTCCTGACTTCTGGTTCCAGTGTTTAATGTTGTTTGTGTTTTTCTTCGTCTTCAGTACAGTATTTAAAGTGTGTGCGCTCTGCTTAAGTGCTTCCCCTTTGAATAATAAATCCACTCTGTGCCATCTCACACTGCATCCTGCATTTTGGGTTCATGACATCATTACGTCACACTTTATGTATATATATATATATATATATATATATATATATATATATATATATATATATATATATACATACACTACAGCACACTTCTGTCATCAGACAATACATTCCCCTCTCTGTCCTTTATCAATCGAACTTGCTGCACATCCTTCCCATCTCTATTTCTCTGCTGTGCCAACCTGTATAGATCATTTTCTCCCTCTTTACTGTCCAACCTATCATACAAGTCATCATACGCCCTCTGTTTTGCCTTAGCCACTGCTACTTTCACCTTACGCTGTGTCTCCCTGTACTCCTGTTTACTCTCTTCGGTCCTCTCAATGTCCCACTTCTTCTTAGCTAACCTCTTCCTTTGTACACACTCCTGCACTTCCTCATTCCACCACCAAGTCTCCTTATCTACTTTCCTTCCAGAGGACACACCAAGTACTCTCCTATCTGTGTCCCTGATCACATTTGTTGTGGTTGTCCAGTCATCTGGAAGCACTTGCTGACCACCCAAAGCCTTTTTCAACTTCCACCACTTTGTCTTCTGCTCTGCCTTTGCCTTTTTCACCTTCCTCACCATCAGCGTCATCCTGCATACCACCATCCTATGCTGTTTGGCAACACTCTCACCCACTACTACTTTTCAGTCACTGACTTCCTTCAAATTACATCGCCTACACAAGATGTAGTCTACCTGTGTGCTCCTACCTCCGCTTCTATAAGTCACCCTATGCTCCTGTTTCTTCTTGAAGAAAGTATTTACCACAGCCATTTCCATCCTTTTTGCAAAATCGATCAACATCTGTTCTTCTGCATTCCTGTCCCGGATACCAAACCTGCCCATCACTTCCTCGTCCCATCTGTCCCCATTGAAGTCTGCCCCAGTGACCACTCTTTTACCTCTAGGGGTACTCTGCATCACTTCATCGAACTCACTCCAGAATCGCTCCTTCTCTTCTAGCCTAGCTCACATCCTGTCTGTGGGGCATAAGCACTAACAACATTGACCATCACGGCTTCAATGTCTAACTTGAGACTCATCACGCTGTCTGACACTCTTTTCACTTCTGGAACATTCCTAAAACTCCTCCTTCAAGATGACTCTAATTCCATTTCTCTTCCCATCCATACCATGAAAAAACAGCTTCAACCCTGCTCCTAAGCGTCTAGCCTTGCTACGTTTCCACCTGGTCTCCTGAACACACAGTGTGTCCACCTTTCTCCGCTGCATCATGTCAGCCGGCTCTCTACCTTTTCCTCTCATAGTTCCAACATTCAAAGTCCCTACTTTCAGTCCTCGACTCATGCCTTTCTTCTTCTCTCTCTACCTACGGACTCGCCTCCCAACTATCCTTCTTCGACCATCAGTAGTCCAATTTCCACCAGCACCCTGTTGGTTGACAACACTGATGGCGGTCGTTGTTAACCCGGGCCTCGACCAATCCGGTATGAATTTCTTTGTTTTGACTCACATATTTTATTTGGCATTGGTTTTACGCCGGATGCCCTTCCTGACGCAGTCCTCTGCATTTATCTGGACTTGGGACCGACGTGAGGGTGGACACTGGCTTGTGCCCCCTCACGGCTGCAAAACATAACATTGTAAAATAATATAAAATATATGAAATAATATCAACATTAATTTAAAATAAATTAAATTCAAGCAAAATAATTTCAAAGATAAATTTTAATCAAATTCATTCATCAAATATCAAATACAGTATCAAATATAACCTCTAACATTCTCTGTGATGCGATGTTTCTGCTTGTAAATGGTTCCGATGGTCAACGGAGCCATTTGGAAGAAACATGCCACATTCACATGTTTTTCACCAGCATCAATTTTCTTGATAATAGCTATCTTCGTTTCCAACGAGATGGCTTGCCGCTTTTTCGATTACCACTATCATTAGTACATGGGAGACCTTGCCAGCGATGTCAGATTTCTTTATGAAACTCGCCAAAGGTTTCAATATGTTCTGAGTCTGTTTGCCGATTTTCACCTCAAATTTTACAATCTTTTCGAGCCGTTCCCACTTAAACTTATTATTAACATCCTTATCTATTTCTGACACGTGGGATTTCTCTTCTTTCACTAAAGTTCGCACCATTTTAAACACAACTGTATGTATTCCTTTCGGCTTTTTTCCTTTTACTCGGAGTCGCCACAGTGAATCATCTGATTTGCATGTTTGATTTGGCAGAGGTTTTTACGTCGGATGCCCTTCCTGTCACAACTGTCCTGTCAGAACATGGTTCTTTTACATGCCACTCACCATAGACAGTGAGAGACATGGCCCGCCTTTGATAACCCAGTTCGCTGCACTGGGGGGGACAGTGACAACCTTGTGGAGAGTGGGACTCGAACCCCCAACCTTTGGATCAGCGATCCAGCACCCTATACCACTAGACCACCACTGCCCCACCATTTTAAACACAACACGCTGCAAATTTCCATTGAGCCGAGTCACTTTACATGAAGCTAAGCCCAATCACTTTACATTAAGCTTAAAACAGCCAATCAACACTTACAGTATGTGAGGCACTCCACCGAAAGTAGTTAATTTGCTTGTGCTTGAGACAAAGCGCGGGTTATCCGGACTTCCGGTCTTTCAAGTGAGCAAGGACACCATTGAATACTTATTTAGTACTCAGCCTGCACTGATGTGAATCACCAGCAGAGCGGAGTGTTCTCTTTCTTTTCTGGATTCAGGTTTTCATTTATTTTACAACTCTCTTTGCTTAACTGAGTATGCATGGTAGATTGTGCTGATCCGAGCAGATAGTTAATTCAGTGTTGGGAAAACCGCCATATGCCTGAAAACTTGCACCCATGCTAGTAGGCTTACGCTTCTGACCAACCATATTTGCATAGGGTTACAAAAGTCTGCAAAACAATGTAAACACGAAGATCACAGAGACGATGTCTTCACACAAGGGTAACACGCAGTGAACTGGGAAGAATTAAGGGCACGTTCAGTCTGTCGTTTGTAAACAATGGCTGCAGCATCATTACGTCATTGCGTGATTACGTCAGAGTACTACATAGGTACATCTCGTACTACAGAGAGCACGCTCAACTCAAAATTTGACATAATTTTTTTTTTGGAAAAAAACAATGTAAAAACGAGAAGAAAAAAAGTAAAACGAATGAACGTAAGTCGGGGAGCTATATATAGATATATATGTATCTATAATTTTTATTAAGTTACATGTTTTCTTTACAAAATGCAATTCATACTCATGACAACTTCAATAATGTTCTAACCAGCGCTCATAAATCCCGTATTCGACGTAATAAGCGACCTGGTCCAATTAGCGCACACACCCCCACCCCCCAGTGTTTTTTTTTTTTTATCTTACATCTAATAACCACCCATGTGTACTGGGAGCAAAATGGTAGATCAAACTTACCAATTTTATTGGATCAGTCCCTGTAACAGTAAAATGAGGCGTTCACTGTCTGTAAAAGTGAGTTTACACTGTATTTCAAGACCCCTCGCCACTGGGGAATATCTATAATGTTCATCAGTAACAACACATTTGATTGTTCCGCCGTGCTTTAAAAAACAGGAAAATATTTTGCTGTGTTCTCTTGGTAAATGTCCAACAACCGATGAACCATTAGAAACTTCTACAGCAAAACTATGAGATGCTCTGAATGAATGGAGAGATGAGCCAGATATGGACCTATCAGAAAGTGATGAGTATTTTTCACCGGATTCTCCTGCTCACTAACTTCATACATTTAAAGACGTTCCTGGCCATGTGCTTTTCAGCGTGCCATGTGCTCAAGTTGACATTCATGTTGATTAGCTCGATTTTACATCGGGGGAAATATTTAAAGGAACAGCACTGGGAGGGAAAATTAAAGGGTCTTTTTCTCTTAATTATGCTGTTTTCTGTTTATTTTCAGCTTTCATGTAAGTAATTTGGTTGGTAACATAAATACTATTAAAAAGCTCTGGGCACTTGTTACGTCGAATACGGTAATAATAATAAAACCAATAATCATTAGAGCCAGTGCAGAATTGGACTTGTTATAATGAATATCTTTCTCTCTCTCTCGCTCGCTTTCTCTCTCTCTCTCTCTCTCTCTCTCTCTCTCTCTTTCTGTCTCTCTCTCTCTCTCTCTGTCTCTGTCTCCCTCTCGCTCGCCCTCTCTCAGGTTCCAACAGTGTGTTTGGACCTAAAGATGGCCCAGCACTGCCTGGATTCAGTAGTCCGAGCCAGGACTCATGGAACCGCTTGCACAGAACGCCACCATCTTTTCCTCAGTGGCCCAAAGTTAGTGACAGTGAGAGGAGCAACTCAGCTAACAGCCACGAACGAGAGAAAGAGAGGGAGAGAGAGAGGGAGAGAGAGAAAGAGAGAGAGAAACGAGACTCATCTATTGGGAAAGACGAGAAAGAAAAAGACAGGTGAGAGTTCATCTGTTCATCCCATTTCATGTATTACATTCCTTCCTTCTTTCCCTTTCACTCTTCTCACCATCCTTTCTTTTATTCTCATTGCTTTATCCTTTCACCCATTGACGGTGTGTGTTGTTGCATTTGGTTGTGATGAATGTGGTGTTTGTCTTCACTCTTGGCATTACCTCTTTGTAGTCTTTCTGCTGAAACTTCTCAACCAATCAGAGGAGGGAGAAGAATTTTGTAATCAATTCTTCTTTTCTTACTGTTTTTCAGGGACAGCCGCCACTCGAATCGTTCCTCTCCTGCCTCTGCTCCTGTCAGTTACCAGATCAGTAACCTAATCCGCTGCAGCAGCGGTGGAGGAAGTGACACGGGCCGGAACTATAGTGACCGTCCCCGCTGTGACCCCGACAGGGAAGGGGTGGTGATGTCTGAGATGAGAGCGAAGGATCACAGCCGTTCCCCGACGAAAGATTGCAGCGAACGCAGCGCCTCATCTTCCTCTGTTGACTCATGCAAGCCCATCCTTCGCTCGCCATCTCCGTTCTCCAAGAACAAAACTGAGCCGCTAGGACTCACCATGTCAGACAGGAAGCTGGCGTCGCCGGGGGTGCCGATCCACAAGCTCAAAAATGACACGACAAAGATCAAAGAGGAGCGCAAAGAACAGGAACAGGAACAGGAAGTGCTAGTGCTGGGATCCGAGCCTCCTCTTCCTCAGAATCCGAATCAAAACCAGGCTCCACCTCTTCCTCCTCATCATCAGGCTCCACCCCCAACAATCCCACACTCTCTGCCGTTTGTGCACCAGATGGGCGGGCTGAATGTGCTGGACCGTGCTCGTCTGGCTCCATTTGTGGGCGTCAGCCATTTTGCGGCAGCAGCAAATCGTGACCGATTTCCTCATCCGGCCTTCTCTTGGGATCCTCTCCGTGAGGCATATCGGAATTTGGACCTCCAGCGGAGAATGGACTTCCAAATCCGGTCTGAGACAGGGAACCGATTCCCGGGGATTTACGAGCCAGATCGGAACTACCGGGACCGAGAACCGCACGAGTACTCTCACCAGGATCACTTGATGGAAGTACGCAGGGAGCAGGAGAGGATGAGGCAGCAGGCTGAGGAACGAGAGCGACTGCACTTGCGTGACGAATTGGAACGTGCTCGACTTCACCAACTCCACCAGTCTCCAATGGAGGGGCACTTACCTCACATGCCCCCCTTTTTGCCTCACCTAGGGGCAATGCCATACCGCCCTCCCCCGACAGCAGCGCTGAGCGCACCCCCACCTCTCGTCCCCTCAGTCCGTCCCAATTCTCCGAGACGGACTACGCAGGACACGCGGGAATTTTCCCCATCTCGTAATCCAAAAGAGGTGGAGGCGCGATAACATGGCGGAAAGACTTGGTTTGATGTGCACTTATGTATTATTTGTACAAAAGAAAGAATTTGTACCTGGGATTAAAAAGCACACAGTAATGCTCGTATTTTATATTGACATGGACGAGGATGAGGTCAAAAATGGGGACAAGCCACGAGGAGTTTGATATTAACGTTAATATATTAATCTGATGGCCTTTTTATTTTTCCCGCGTGATGACGTGACAATGCATTTGTACTTCTTTTCCTATTTGTTTTTGCGTGTATAGACCTTGTTATTTTTTACGGATTTGCGTTCGATCTGGCGTCACCCCACCGTATTTAACCCCAGGTCGCTGTTGGAGATGTTATGGATGTTCACTGGAGAAGTCGGACGGATATTCCTGTGGGAGAACAGTGGGAACAGTACTCATGGACAGTACTGAGCATGTACGATGTTACATAAGAAGTTCTCTCTGTTTTTGCCTGTTTTACTTTGCAGACGAATATTGTATTCGAATATTTCCCATCCGCTTTCTGTAAGTTATTGTACATATCTTGTTGATATTACCTTGAAACGAAGGTTGGCATTGTACATTTATTAGACTTTTTAAATGTTTCTAGAAAAAAAGGCGGCGGTCAAATTCCATGGACACAAATCTGTCTGATCAGAGAGTGGAGAGGCGTGGTCACGAGGCGAGCTGCCATCTATGCAAAGAAGATCTGAAGGCTCCGATTGAATGATTTCTGAAATGGAGTATTACATTTGATCTTTAGGAGTAAGACGGACGTCGGAGGGTCAGCGCCGTGGGTTCTCTCCGACGAAGAGCCAAATGGAATAAATCTACAAACCATCTCAGTGGAACCTTATAAACTGTTCCAGATGAATACTGATGGCGGAAGCAAGTGGACGGACACTGGGCTGAGGGACTGTCTCTGTCGACCTTGTGGTGTTGTGCAGTTGTTCTTTTCTTAGAATCTTGTATACAGAACAAGTAGAGTTTTAGGCGTGAAATTAAACAAAATTGAACTTTCATGGTTTAAAAATGTACGGAATAAAGGTTGGACCTTATATCTGCATCACCGCTGTCTGGATTGGTTGATTAATTAATATTCATTCATATTTATATTCTTCAGTAAAAAAAAAAAAAAAAAAAAAAAAAGATTTAAGTTTCAATTATTTATTTATTTGTTTACATGTTGATTGACTGCAGTGTTTATTTCCTGCACCAAAAAGCTTGAGTGTTCACGCTCTGTATACTGATGTACCTTAGCCTTCACTCAGTTCCTAAACTGGATGGTGGATCCTATCTCAGCCAGGTCTGGGTGAGGGAGAGGTACACCCTAGCTCACCTGTCCACCACAGGGCCAACATACACAACCGTTCACTCTCACTCTCCACCTGTGAGTCATTTGGAACAGCCAGTACGCCTGATGTGCATGTGTTTGGACTGTGAGAGGAAACCAGAATCCGCACACAGAAACACCCTTGCCGAGCCGAGGACTCGGTCCTGGGATTTATTTTTGTCTGGGTCCTGGGACACCATTTATTTTTATAGCACAAATGGTGACATGATCATTTAATAATTGTGACGCCTGACATGACTCACATGTAAATCAGAAATCACTTATTAATTTAACAAGGAAATGTGTAATATTTACTGCGATAGATGATTAGCTCATTTAATATACTTAATAGAATTAAATAAAAACAGGAAATGATGTCATTATTTGGCGCTGCAGTGTTGTGACTGTTGCTTTAAACTCCAGAGTTCATCAGTTGTTTTGTTTAACGTTCCTTTCTGAAACTTTACTCAGTAACGTGAACCAGGTGTGAGATGAGGACTGACAAGTACAGATTGATGTGATCATCTCTTCAGCTGAGGCGTTAGCATGTGACGTGGACGGAAGTACATGATATGCCTGTGAGCAATGGAATGTTCGGCTCTGGATACGGGTCGGATCCACTGTGGTCATTTCATTTCTCTTCAATAATCACATAGGAGAATTTCATTATCAGGCTTCAGTACAAGAATAACATACTATATGTCAAGTTGTTCGCGAAAAAACGTGCAAGTGGAGAAGAAAAATTCCAAAATGTCAACACTAACTGAAACATGAGAAGCACTGTGTAAACGCTGCCATTTTTAAATTCTGTATGGAGTTCAATCAGCATCTGGTCTTCTGATCTTCTCGTGTTTGGCAAGGTTGGGTCCATATTCGCTGTACAGGAGAACGACAGGAACGTGGTGTGGTCATCAACATATGGCCTGGCTCATCTCAAGTTTCATCATGTGTTCGGAGATGCTTTTGGTCTTATCACAGGTGTACAGAGTGATTATGTCAGTTTCTCTGGGTGTATTGTTCTGTCGGAAATCAGAGGCTGTTCTACTCTGATTCTCTTCAACAAGGTGTTCTGTTGATTGAACACATCTGAGTTGAAGTGATAAATGTTATTTTTCCAAGAATTCTTCAGATTACTTTAGATTGAGATGGTTTGGACATGTACAGAGGAGGGATAGCGAGTATATTGGTAGTAGGATGCTGAGGTTGGAACGACCAGGCAGAAGGCCGAGAGGAAGATCAAAGAGATTTATGGATGTGGTGAAGGAGGACATGAAGGAGGACATAGAAGGTACAGTAAGAGAAGAAGATGCAAAGGATAGGGTGAGACGGAGACATGATTCACTGTGGTGACCCCTGAAGGGAACAGCCGAAAGGAAAAGAAGATCCCAGAGTCCTTCTCCTGGTCTTCTGTTGATTTGAAAATATAGACCATCAAACACTTATGTAAACATGTCATCTTAATCTAGCTCAACACTGCACTCACACAGGTAATACCTACTACAGTCTATGATAGTCTCCAGTTTATTAAAGTATTCAGCACAACGACAGAATTTAATTAACAGATACAGTAAAAATGAACCTTATTTCCAACAGATGTTGGTACAGAGGTGTGTTCAGCATTGTGTTCCATCACCTTTCATTTTAATTACACTTTTTACTCATTTGGGAAATGACGATAATAATTGTTAGAATTTTGCAATTTCAGAGATTTTTCCTAATACAAGACTTCAGCTACTCAACAGTCCATGTTCTGTCCTCTTCATGATGTGCTGTACATGATCAAGATCAGACCTGACATTGACATGTTGAATGAAACATGGACTTCCTGGGAAGAGAAGTTACCTTTAGTAGTGAAAAATCTCAATATACACTTCAATGGGACATTCAGGCACATAAATCTCACCTGCATCCCAATAGCATCACAGGTGCTGGAAATTGCACTTTCTACTGCTAATAATTTGGGTTGGTATTTTCATCCCTGTGGCAGATAATTTGTTGTTTTTACTAAAAACTAGCTGAACTGTGGATTCATCTGATATCAGCATATGGTTCTAGTGTCTTTTGGCTGATGTGTGGCTTCCTCTTATTGTAAAACAGTTTCAGTTTGTATTTCTGGATTCATCAGCAGACTGTTCATAGATAGCAGTTTTCCAAAGTACTCCTGAACAAGGTCAGGTCAGGTCAGGTATGAGGGCATGCGCCGGGACGGCACTTCACTGCGTCCACCAGCCGCCTTCACTAATCCGGCCATCTCCTGGTGATCGACCAGGCCTGCGCAGGGCCCATACCCCCCCCCCCCCCCCCCCGGCAGGGCAGCCCTCAGGTGCGACAACCACGTCGCACGCGGTCGTCCCTGCAATCAGCTCCAGCCCCTAGGATCCCGAACGGACAAGATCCGGTGTGCTGAGTCCGAAGGCAGGAAACGTGCCAAGTGCCCATAGAAGCGCAGCTGACGGTCGCGGATCAAGCAGGTTACTCTTACCATCCCCGCATCCATGAGCACCTTCCAGTTGGTAACAAAGTCCCACCAGCGGTATCTGAAGATGCGGCAAAGGGAAGTCGTAGTCGTCCAAGCTCAACCGTGAGCGTCCATGTCTCGCTCGAGTAGAGCAAGACAGGGAGCACAAGGGAGCGAAAGACTTTTGGCTTTTGTCCGCCTGCTCAGATACCTCAACCGCCACACGGTCCTGTCCAGCGAATTCATCGCCCAGTAGGCTAGGCCAAGTCGACAATTGATCACGGCCCTGCAATCAGTGGAACGATGGACCATGCTGCCAAGATAAGTGAAAGACTCCATGATCTCTACTCTTTCACGACCCACAGCGATTGAGTCAACAGCAGCATCCAAGAGGTTGCCGAAAGCCTCGATCTTGGTTTTGATCCAGGAGACTCGCAAACCAAGCGGTTCCTCCTCCTCACCCAGCAAACGGAGAGTCTCCGTCAGGACATCCACCGTCTCCGCGAAGATCACTACGTCATCAGCAAAGTCCTGATCAGTAATCTGAACGACGCCGAACGACACACTGCAGGCTGATCCACCCAATACCACCGCCATGATCCAGTCCATTGCAGTACTGAAGAGAGTGGAGGCCAGAACACACCTGCCTCACTCCAGTCTCGACCGTAAAGAAGTCAGAGGTGGAGCCCCCACACCTCACAGCACTCTCTGTCCCAGAATACAGCGACGATATCAGCCAGACCAGAGCCGATGGGATCCAACGTAGATGAAGTATGCCCCAGAGGGCCTCCCTATCCACCGAGTCGAACGCCTTGTGAAAGTCTATATAGGCGGCAAGGAACCCACTATCAAACTCACGCAAGCGCTCAGATAGGACACAGAGCGCCAGGATGCGGTCAACGGTAGACCTCTTTAGTGTAAACCCGGACTGTTCAGGGCGCTGATGTGCTAGAAGCTGCTGTCGGATTCTGTCCAGTGGAATTCGTGTGAAGACCTTGCCCGGAACTGAGAGGAGAGTAACCCCCCCGGTAACTATTGCATTCTCGGGTATCACCCTTCTCCTTCCAGATCGGGACAACGATGCCCTGTTTCTAGTCAGTTGGGATGACACCAGTGCTCCACACAGAGCACACGAGAATGAACAGCCTCCTGAGGACGGCCTCACCTCCCACCTTAAGCATTTCTATGTGGATACCACAAACTCCAACAGATTTGCCATCCGCCAAGCGCCACACCGCCCTCCGAGTTTCCTCAAGAGTTGGCGGGTCGCAGCCTGGGGGAGGGTCGGCAACAAGAGTTTCAGCATCCCCGACAGCCAGGCTCTGGGCGGGAGGGTCAGCACGATACAACTCCTCAAATACTCAGCCCAACGAGTCCTCACTTCAGATTCCTCGGTAAGGACACTACTGTCTGCAGCTTTCACCGTCTGGCATCACGATGTGGGCTGAGAGGAATGGAGACTCCGCAATGCCCTGTAAGCCAGGAGAGAATCACTCGAATTCAAGTGGCCCTCGACCGTCTCACAGAGATCGCAGACCGCAGCCTCCCGATCTCTTCGCACCGCCTTGACGGCTTCGCGCTTCAGGTCCCTGGCCAGTCCAACTCTGTCAGACAGGCTCGACTCCTGAACCCATGTGACTATATTTGTCACAGTAACATGATGGGTTCTCAGACAGTGCCACCCCAGGGCTTGGAATTAAGATGTGACTATTTTAGATTGTGTACTGAATATGAAGTCCAGTGGATGTTCATGTTGATCTGATTAGATTAGATTTAATTCAAATTTATTGTCATGACATGTATAAATACAGAATAATGAAATACAGTTTGGAATCTAATCAGAACTGCAGCGGACAGAAAGTGCAATATATATATATATATATATATATATATATATATATATATATATATATATATATATATATATATATAAGCAGTCATGTACAGATGAAGACAGCATATAAAGTGAGAATAAATTAGCATTAATTTTCATAGGAGCATTATACATGTTCTATATTATTACGGAAGAGCAAATATAGAGATGTAATATACAATATACAGTATTTAATATATATATATATATATTATATATATATATATATATATAGAGAGAGAGAGAGAGATACTATATATATACACACACACAGATGAAATATGGACAATATACAGATGTGCTATGTGTGTGGTTTATTTGGAGGGAATGTCTGTGTTGAATGTTGAGCTGAAGCCAAAACACAGCTTCTTGCATACATATTCTTGTTGTCTTGGTGTGAATAAACATAGTGCCATGCTGTGGTTATAGCATCCTCTGTATTCCTGTTGCTTTAGTATGGAAATTGATGTGGGTCTAGTGTAGGAGGCAGACTTCACATGAATTTTGCCAGGACCAGTTGCTCAAAGCACTTCATCACAATGGGTGTTAGTGCAACAGGGTACTAGGTCATTTGGGCACGTCGGAGAGGAGTGTTTCAGCATTCGCACAATAGAAACTGTCTTAATGCATGCTGGTACTGCTGCTTGGACGAGAGACAGGTTGACTATGTCTGTGAAGATCCCTGTGAGCTGCTCAGCACAAGCTCTGAGCACTTGACTAGGCATTCCGTCAGGGCCAGCAACCTTACGTGTGTTGATTTAGCTCAGTGCATTCTGGACCTCTACGGGGGAGAGTGTAAGGGTCTGCTGGTCATTCAATGGCTTGGTCTTTATGGCCTTGTCCTTGTTGTTCTTGTCGAAATGAGTATAAAAGTCATTCCGCTCAGTGAGGAAGGACATGTTCATTGCAGTTGGTGTGGAGTTGCTGTGTTTGTGATTGGTGACGGCTTGAATGCCCTCCCATATGCGTCTGGGGTCAGAATCAAAGAAGTATTCCTCCACCTTTAGCTTGTGGTCATGTTTGGCCTTTTTGATACCCCTCTTCAGCTCCGCGCTGGCTGTACTGTAGGCATGTGTGTCACCTGATCTGAAAGCTTTGTTGCGTGATTTCAGCAGAAGCCGCACTTCCCTGTTGATCCATGGCTTCTGATTCAGGTACCTGATGATCGTTTTCTCTGTGGGAACACTGTCGATCGTGGTGTTGATGTAATCCAGTACTGAATGAGTGTACAAGTCAGTGTCTGTGTTAGAGAAACGGGTGGCCTGAGAGGCAAACGTACTCCAATCCGTGTCATTTAACCTGTCCTGGAGTACAGATTCTACCCCTACTGGCCAAACCTTGATGGTCTTTGCACAGTCAATGACTGGTGTGTACTTGGGGTAAGAAACAAGGAGAGGTGATCATCCGGAGTTTTATATATATATATACACTACTGTTATTGTTGTGGAAGAAAAGACCCTTGGCAGAGAGGTCTAAACTTAACATAAGAAACTCTAGGTTAGCCGAGCAGTGTCTTCCAACAATGACAGAGTTTGCACACCAAGCCTCATTGACATAAATACACAATCCTCCACCTTTCGTCTCACCGGAGTCCTCTGCTGTTCTGTCTTCTCGGAGCAGGTGGAACCTGACTAGCTGGATAGGGTTGTCGGATATTCCGCTATGCAGACATGTTTCCTTGAATATCATGGCATTGCACTTCATTAGTCTCGTGTTGTCTGTGATCCAAATTCGTAACTCATCCATTTTGTTGACCAAAGACTGCACATTAGGAAGGAAAATGGTGGGTAAAGAAAGCAGGTGCAGTGTTAGCTTTAGCTTCACTCGGCCCTCCTCACTTCCCTCGCCTTTGTCTACGGTCTCTATGTCTCCTCCGAGCGCTTCCGGTCAGTCAAGTGGATTGCTTAGCATCAGGTGTGAACTCCAGGATCTGATGGAGGTTGCTGATAAAACAGTCGGAGTTTTGTAATACACTATCCAGAAGCTCTTGTCATGTGTAGGATGTAAGCAAGAACCTATGAGCAGAGCCGAAATGAGCAGGAACATCACGGCTAAATTACATAATCTGAAGAGATGCTGAGCCTCGCATTGTTCACCTGATGCCATCTTCTGATCAACTGATGAGTCTCTCTGATTGAAATATTCTGTAAACATTTGGGTCTTATT
>CM045734.1:63381063-63393563 GCA_024760905.1 Plotosus lineatus
ACTTTGATATGTCATGATGTTATAAAAACACACTTCCATCTAACCAGATTTTTTTTTTGTAAATGTTAAATTTATGTCTATAATAAGATGTCTGCGCTAGCTGGAGGTTTGATGTTTCTGTACATTTTTTATCAAGTGTTGCTGAAGTCACATCCTGTTTGTTTTGGATAAATTGGGGCAGCGTTAATTCCTCCTTATTTCTGCCAGGTGTTAAAGAACCTCTGTTTGCTCGGGTTTGGTTGTTTACAGATTGTTTGCAGATAGTGTCATTTTTCCAATGTACTGAAATACTACAGTGTTCTTGATAGCACTATGGCTAATGCTAATAATGTTAGCTCGTATCTGATGGTGAGGAAATGTTTTGCAGGTGAAACGAGCAGCTGCATGTGAGAGATCAAAAAGTCAAGCGCTATCGAGGTTAGATTTCAGAGATGATGTTAAATAAAATATGGTTAGTGAGCTTTTTGAAGTGAAAAGCACTCAGCCAGATTTTTTTTCATGCTATTTGATAAAGCATGAACATATGGACAGAATTTCTCTCCTAGGTTTCATTCCTGAGTCCCGTTGACCCGGGAAGTCGTTTTGGATTTTATAGCGACACATCTGTGTTGTTTTATGCTCGAAATAATTTCCATCCTGGAGGACATTGGATACATAATAACAATCACATCCATCATGATGACATTATACAAATTCCTCTTGGATCCACAAAGTATTCTGATTCTTCTGTTTAATTTATTAAAAAATAAATTAATTAACTGTGCTCCAGTTAATAAGTGTCTAACTTATTTTTATTATTTAAGTGTTTAACTTAAACTCTTTAATCACATCCTTGAAGATAATCTGAGCAGAGATCACAGATCCAGTAATGCTCACATGCTCATTTTTTCTCATTCCAGAAAAGTAAAAACAGACCGAATTACATAATTTACATCGTTAGATCTGTTCTGTTAGATCTGTACAAATTCACTTAAATTTCCAGCATTAAAATACATTTACATTAACTAATTAGCATCTGGTTAGCATTGGCAGCCCTCACACAAAATCAGCTGGTCTAGCAATAAAACTCTGATGCTAATAGAGCTAATGATGGAATAGACTCAGCCCCCTACTTACGAAACCCCTTGGGTACGAAAATTCTGGGTTATGAAAAACATTTTCCTAAGTTTTTGTCCCCGGGATATGAAAACAACCTCCTCTTACGAAAAGCGCCAGATGCACCATTCAAAATTCAAACGCGCCAATCAATATTTCACACGATGCGAGAGTTGCTCTCTCATTGGCTGTCTCCCAACATCCCAACCCGCTCGCCTCCCATTGGCTAGGAGGGATGACGCAGCGAATGGGATCCATACTTCCTGTATTCATACTTCCTGTTTGTCACATGCGTGAAGGAGAGTTGACTGTTGGCTTGTTTTGAGATCATTGCAGCGTTATATTTCGTTATCGCCGAAACCCCTCTACAATCGGGACGATATTCAACCAGAAGGAGACCTTAAAGCGGAAATACAGTGACGGAGGCGATTATTTGGGCACGATATTCAAACAGAGTGCTCCGTGGGAAAAGACCTCCGATCTCGCAAAGAAGCAAGTTAATATTGAATGAGGACCTCTGATCTTTCAAACAGGTAATGTCATTCCGCTTTAAATAAAACATCTCATCCATTTAAACATTTAAATAGAATTGTTCTGTCAGCTGCACATTTAGTGTTGGTGTGGCCTGAGTTTTGTGTGTGTGTATGTGTGTGTGTGTGTGTGTGTGTGTGTGTGTGTGTGTGTGTGTGTGTGTGTGTGTGAGAGAGAGAGAGAGAGAGTGAGAGAGAGAGAGCAAGAGAGACAAAAGGAGGCTTAACTCTTTAGTTTTTAGTTTAGTTTTTTAAGTTGTTTAACTCAGTAAATGTTTATTAAATGTGGCGTTAAATGTGGAATCAAGTTAAAGTTGAGTTTGGACCTCTGATCTATCAAGCAGTTAATGTACTTTGAATTCCACATCTTGCTCAGGCGTCTTGCTTGTGGGCGTGGCCCGCAGCACCACAATAAACATTTAATGTGTATTCAACACACATTTAATGCATACTGTATTGTGTGTGTGTGTGTGTGTGTGTGTGTGTGTGTGTGTGTGAGAGAGAGAGAGAGAGAGAGAGACAGGTGTGTGTGTGTGTGTGTGTGTGTGTGTGTGTGTGTGTGTGAATAAAAAATGTTTCATAATGGTTTAATTAATAAATATGTTAATAAAATAGTTTAATATGTTAATAAAATGTTTAAATGGTTTAATAAATAATTTTCTTTTACTTTTACCACATATTTCATACAAAATTGATGTACTTTTACATTTTTAATGGATTTATGGGGTAGTCTTGGGAGCCTTGGAATGAATCAGGCGTTTAACATGTAAAATGCAACCCCTACTGACGAAACCCCCGCGATACGGAAAGGGCTGGGGCCGACTGTACTAATATTTTCCTGTGTATACAGTTGAAAGAGTATGAACCTATTTTTGTCGAAAGTCATTTATCTCTGTCATTTACAAGCTAACAAATGCTAGTAAGTTAGTAATAGTGTCTTATGGAGTAGTAAATTACTTCTGTCTGAGTCCCCATCAGATGTTTCAGACCTTTCTGAAGGTATTTGTGAATTATTGGGAGGTGTTTAAATTCTAAAAAATCAAATTGTCTTTTTGTCTTGTATCATTATATAAATAAATGATAAACAATAAAACAAAAATAAATTAAATCCGATCAAGTTGAAGCTTAGAGACTACAGAGTTAAAATGATGGTGCGTGGAGATTAGTGGCACTCGTCCGCCTCTCCTCTTTCTCCGAAAGCTGATTCCTTCCATTCTCACAGATTTAACTCCCAAAAGATAAACTCTGTATTTAAGATAAGAGCTTAAAGCAGATCAACTTGCGACAATCCTGAATGTTGGGTTTGGACACAAAGATGTGATCAGTCCTCCCATTTGCATAGAAAAATTAAATAAAATAAAAGAGGAAACTCAGGTTGAAGAATCTGAACAGAAACAGAAACAATATTTTCTTCAGGTGAGTAATTTAGCATTCACGTCATATTTAACTTTATATTTGGTAAAGGTAGAGGTAAGTCTGTTGGGCTTTTACAATGAGCCTACAGGGTTCAGGGTGGAGTTTCTGGAGTGTTAAGTGACTCGGAGTTCAACTCCTCCACGATGGGACGCTAGTCCGTCACAGGTTACCTTCCCAGTATCTTCACTGGCCTCTGTTAGTACTGCTGGGTAGACAGAGTGCACCTGTGGTTAAGACCTTGCCCAGTGGCCTTAGCATAGTGGCGGCATCAACAAAGCACCCTAACCACTAATTTTCATTTTTAATTTAATTAAAATGGCAAGAAGGTTTAAGGTGAGGCTTGTTGGGCCTCACGGAGGCGCTCGAGGACAGGTAGACGAGACTGGTCCGCTCATCCCGGGATCTAGCCCTCTCTTTCAGCCGGTTGTCCAGCCTGGTAGTCAAGGCGATCAAATCCTCAGGAGTAGTTGTCTCATCTCGTGCCGCGAGCTTGTCCTTCAGCCTCTCATTCAGACCCCGCAGGAGAGCCCCCGGAGTGCGGGGTCGTTCCAGCTGCTTTCTATGGTGAGATTCCGGAATCTGATTGCATAATCTGCCACTGACTGCGAGCCTTGCTTGATTCGATGGAGCTGAAACTGCCTCCTCCCCTTTTGCTGGACGATCAAAGACCTTTTTCATTTCCCACACGAACTGGTCAAAGTGCGAGCATAATTCCGGGGTATGAGTGGTGACCGCTAGCGCCGAGGACGAGGCTTGCTCCATGAGTAGGCTCATAACAAAGGCGGTCTTAGCTTGATTGGTGGTGTATATGAGCGGCTGTTGGCTGAAGACGAGCGAACACTGATGGAGGAACTGTGCGCAGGAGCCGATCGTGCCCGAATACCTGGCTGGCGTGGGGATGAGCGGTTCTCAGCGCATGGGGAGTATAGCTGGCACTGCTGTGGAAGCAGAAAGTGAAGGGTGAGTGGGCAGGGTCGTGGCGGCGAGTTTGGTAGCGATGGCGTCCATCCTTCCGCCGAACTGCACCATGCTGGTGGTTATATGCTGGAGGTTGTCCACAATTTGGTGCTGGGTGGAGTCGTGTTGTTGCAAGAGGACCCTTTGGTGGGATAATGCCTGCCGGAGTTGGGCGGTCTCTGCTGGGTCCATGTTTCCAGTCAGAAGATTTTGTGACGGCGGGAGCATATGAGTCGGACCCAAAGATGCAGGAGACCATGTACTAAGATTCAATGACTTTATTTTAGCACTGGGAAAACCAAAATCACTGGAAATAATTCTTAACGGAAAACTGGTCGAGCACTAAGTAGAATACCAGGAGTCAGAGAGATCACGGGGAACGGAGTCACATTGAAAGGACAAACTTCTTAGTGCGCTGCTCCTATTTATAGCTCGCTGATTGCTGAGTGAATACAGGGGCACTCTCTGGATTTCGCCTGCAGGTAACAGACACGCCCCTTGCCAGCACCTGCAGTGTATGGAGAGAGAGAGAGAGAGAGAGAGAGAGAGAGAGTTAAATGCCGCCAGCAAGCACAGACCATAACTGGATGGATGGATGGATGGATGGATGGATGGATGGATGGATGGATGGAGAGGTGAGAGAATGGATGGATGAATTGATAGATGGGTGAATGAATGGATGGATGGATATGAAATAATGAGTGGATGGGTAGATGACTGAATTCATGGATGGAAGAATGAATGAAAGAGTGAGTGAATTGCTGGATGGATGAATGAATGGATGGGTGAAATAATGAATGAATGGGTGAAAGAATTCATGAATGGATGGATGGATGAATGAATGGATGGGTGAAATAATGAATGGATGAAAGAATTCATGAATGGATGAATGAAAGAACAAATAGATGGAAAATGAATGGATGACAGGATGGATGGATGGATGGATGGATGGATGGATGGATGAAAATATGAATGAAGGGATGGATGCATGGAAGGAAGGAATGGATGGGTGGATGGATGAAAGAATGAATGGATTGGTAGATGAATGAATGGATGTATGGCAGGATGAAAGAATGAAGGGATGGATGAAGAGATGGATGAAATTATGGAAGAATGAATAGATGGCAGAAATGGATGGCTGGATGAAAGAATGAATGCATTGATGAATGAATGAATGAATGAATGAATGAATGAATGGATAGATGGATGGATCGATGGAAGAATGGATGGATGCATGGATGGATGAATTGATGTCTGCATGAATGGATGGATGGATGAATGAATGAATGGAAGGCTGGATTTAAGAATGAATGAATGATGGATGGATGAATCAATGAATAAATGGGCAGGTGGATGAATGAAGGGATGTCTGGATGAATGTGGAAATGGATGAATGGGTGAATGAATGGAGGGATGAATGAATGGATGGGTGTATAGATGGTTGGATAGATGGATGTATTTAAGAATGAATGAATGGATGAATCAATGAATGAATGGATGTCGGGATGAATGGGTGGGTGGATAAACGAATGGATGTCTGGATTAATGAGTAAATGGATGAATGAATGGATGGATGGATGGATGGATGGAAAACTGAATGAATGAATAAATGGATGAATCAGAGTGAGTGAATGAATGGTTGTGTTATGGTCTGTGCTAGTTGGTGTGTTTAGCTCTCTTTCTCTCTCTTCCTATGCACTGCAGGTGCTGGCGAGGGGCATGGCGATCATGCGCAGGCAGAATCCAGAGAGTGCACCTGATTCCACTCAGCCATCAACGAGCTATAAAGATGAGCAGCGCACTCCCCTCCAGCGTCAGAGGATTGTGCCCACCATGCGATTCCGTTTCCCCCATAATTTCCCTGACTTCTGGTTCCCAGCTCCGTGCTCGACCAGTTCCCATGTTGATATTCTCCCAGTGATTTTGGTTTTCGTGTTTTTCCCTCACTGCTATGGTGATAACGATTTCTTGTACTCCAGTGCTTCCTTTGTGCTCAATAAAAGTTATTGTATCATTGTACTTGGTCTCCTGCATCTTTGGGTCTGACTCGTGTGCTCCCGGCTTCACAGGGTGGATAGATGAATGGATGGATAGATGAATGAATCTATGGCTGAATTTAAGAATGAATGAATCATTGGATGTCTGAATGAATGGGTAGATGGATGGATGAATTAACTAATGAATGTTTGGATGAATAAATAGATAAATTACAAATGAAAGAATGCACTGGTGAGTATAATAATATTTATATAAATGAATTATCGTGAAACGGTGGGACAGTGATTAGCATGTATGCCTCACAACATGAAGGTCCTGGGTTCGATTCCCGACCTCAGGGTGTTTCCGTGGGAAGTTTGCATGTATGTTCTCTGTTCTCCCTGTACTTCCATGGGTTTCCTTCAGATACTCTGGTTTCAGTCCAAAATCATGCATAGTAGGCTAACTGGCTGTTCCATAACACCTCTTGGTTTGAGTGTTTGTCCTGCAATGGCATGGCTAGTTGTCCAGGGTTTAACCCATCCAAGTCAGCTGAGATGGGTCTCCCTGTCACCCTAATGAGGATTAAGTGGCATAGAGGATAAAGGAATGAATGAAAGCATGAATCACGATTTCTCTGCGGAGGAGATTCTTTACGATGCAGAGCAGAGATGTTTTATAGTGACTCACTCAGTTTTATTTTCACAGGAAACTTTCTGTTCCGTTTCTCTCACTGCATGTTGCCCTTTCCTGATATTCATCAACAGACCGGTGTTTAACTCCTGCAATAATGATCAGATGTGTACAGTACTCCAGATGTACAGCAGGCATTTGACAATTCGCGGTTTGCACTCGCACCTGCGCATATTCGCGGATTGCCGAGCAACTGTGATTCAAATTTAGTCACTTGCAACAAGCGCCTACATTCTGTGGAGCACCTCAAAAATAATGCAATTCCTCCCTCTAGTGGGTGTCTGATAAGCATTTTTAACCATTAATGTGTTGTACAATTTATATATATATATATATATATATATATATATATATATATATATATATATATATATATATATATTGTATAATGTTTATATTTTATATACAGTACAAAATGTAAAAGTTTTTCTTTATCATTACTACATTTTACTACATTAATACTGTATTAATGAGTAAGACTGTCTGTTGCAAGGGTCACCAACCTTTTTGAAACTGAGAACTACTTCTTGGGTACCAATTAATGCAAAGGGCTACCAGGTCGATACACACTTGTGACATTACAAATTTACTCAATGTACCTTTAATTATATGTTATTATTAATAATTAATGATATTCATATGTCAGGGGTCGGGAACCTTTTTGACTAAGAGAGCCAAAAAAATTTTTTTTAATCTAATCATCCTCATCTTCATCTTCTTCCACTAAGTCCAGGGTCGGGTTGCAGGGGCAGCAACCTAAGCAAAGAGGTCGAGACGTCCCTCTCCCCAGCCAGTTCCTCCAACTCTTCTGGGGGGACACCGAGGCGGTCCCAGACAAGCTGAAAGAAATTGTCCCTCCAGCATGTTCTAGGTCGAACTCAGGGTGTCTTCCGAGTTGGACATGCCCGAAACACCACACCAGGGAGGCGTCTGAGGAGGCATTCTGACCAGATGCCCGATCCACCTCACCTGCCCCTCTAAATGTGGAGGAGCAACGGATCTACTCCGAGCTCTCCACGGATGGTAGAGCTTCTCACCTTATCTCTAAGGGAGAACCCCGCCACCAGGCGAAGGAACCTCATTTCAGCCACTTGTATCTGCAATATTGTTCTTTCAGTCACTACCCAAAGCTCGTGACCATAGGTGAGGGTTGGAACGTAGATCGACTGGTAAATTGAGAGCTTCGCCTTGTGGCTCAGCTTCTTCTTCACCACAACGGACCGCTACAGGCTCTGTTTAACAGCACTCTGTTTAACCGTCTGTCGATCTCCCGCTCCATCCTTCCCTCACTCGTGAACAAGACTCCAAGCTACTTAAACTCCTCCACTTAGGGAAGGACCTCATTCCTGACCCAGAGGATGCATTCCAGCCTTGTCCAACTGAGAACCATGGCCTCGGACTTGGAGGTACTGATCTTCATCCCAGCTGCTTCGCACTTGGCTGTGAATCGCTCCAATGAGAGCTGGGGGTCCTGACTTGATGAAGCCAAATGGACAACATCATCCGCAAAAAGCAGAGATGAGATCTAATGGCCACCAAACCAGAACCCCCTCAATGCCTCGACTGTGCCTAGAAATTCTTTCCATAAAAATTATGAAAAGAATTGGTGACAAAGGACAGCCTTGGCAGACTCCAACTCCCACCGGAAACAAATTCGACCTGTTGTTACCAACACAGACCAAACTCTAGCTCCGGTGATACAGCAACCGAATGGCCTGTAGCAACGGGTCCAGAACTCCGTACTCCCAGAGCACGCCCCACAAGGTTGTTCGAGGGACACGGTCGAAAGCCTTCTCCAAATCCATAAAACACATGTGGACAGATTGGGCCAACTCCCATGCCCCCTCCAAAATCCTGTGGAGCGTAGAGTTGGTCAAGAGTGCTACGGCCAGGATGAAAACCACATTGTTCCTCCTGAATCCGAGGTTCAACTATTGGTCGGATCCTCCTCTCCAGTACCCCTGCATAGACTTTCCCAGGTAGGCTGAGGAGTGTGATTCCCCTATAATTGGAACACACTATCTGGTCCCCCTTCTTAAAAACCGGGACCAACACCCCAGTTTGCCAATCCAGACGTACAGCCCAAGATGACCACGCGATGTTGCCGCTCCCTGAATCGCCACCTTATCGTGGTGGAGGGGTTTGCATGACCGAATGGTCCTAGGAGCTATGTTGTCAGGGGCATAATGCCCCTGGTAGGGTCACCCAAGGCGAACAGGTCCTCGGTGAAGGTCCAGACAAAGTGCGATTCAAAAGACCCATATGACTGAGAGACATAAGGGGAAGCAGTCTCCCTTGCCCAGATGTGGGTCACCGCGGTCCCCCCCCTGGAACCAGGCCCGGGGTTGAGGCTTGAAGGCGAGCGCCTGGTGGTCAGGCTTCTTTCCATGGAGCTTGGCCGGGCCTAGCCCGAAAAGGAGACATGGGTCCGCCCTCTCATGGACCCACCACCTGTGGAAGGAGTTTAAGGGGTCGGATGCATTATGAGTTGGGTGGCAGCCGAAGGCATGGGTTCTGTCTTATGCACCAAATGACAGTTCAGAGTACCCACCCTTCTTGGAGTCTTTGGGGGTGCGTTGGAGAACGCTCCCTCAGGAGACTCACTTGTTGTCTTGGGCGACTTCAACGCTCATGTGGGCAGTGGTAGTGTGACCTGGAAGGGCGTGATCGGTAAGTACGGCCTCTCCAGTCTGAACCCGAGTGGTGTTTCATTGTTGGACTTCTGTACTCGTCACAGTTTGTCTATCACGAACACCATAAGTGTGCCCATAAGTGTGCCCATATTCGAACACAAATGTGCGCATAAGTGCACTTGGCACCAGGACACCCTAGGTCGCAGTTGAATGATTGACTTTGCAGTCGTGTCATTGGACTTGCAGCCATATGTTCTGGACATTCGGGTAAAGAGAGAAGCTGAGCTGTCTGTCGATCACCACCTGGTGGTGAGTCGGCTTCAGTGGTGGGGGAGGCTGCCTTCCAGACCTGGCAGGCCCAATCGTGTAATCAGGGTCTGCTGGGAACGTTTAGTGGAGTCCCCTGTCCGAGAGGCCTTTAACTCCCACCTCCGGCAGAGCTACACCCATGTCCCGGAGGAGGCGGGTGACATGGAATCCGAATGGGCCATGTTTCATGCCTCCATTGCTGAGGTGGCAGCCCATAGCTGTGGCCGGAAGGTCGTCGCTGCTTGTCATGGTGGTAACCCCCGAACCCAGTGGTGGACAGCTGAGGTGAAGGGGGCGGTCCAGCTGAAGAAGGAGGCCTATCGGGTTTTATTAGCCTGTGGGACTCCCGAGGCAGCAGACAGGTACCGGCAGGCCAAACGTGCTGCAGCAGAGGCAGTTGCAGATGCAAAATCTCAGGGGTGGGAGGAGTTTGGTGAGGGCCTGGAGAGTGATTATCAGTTGGCCTCAAAAAGGTTCTGTACCATCATCTGACCCCTCAGGAGGGAGAAGCAGTTCTCCAGAAACACTTTTTACAGTGGAGGTGGGGAGCTGCTTACCTCGACTGGGGGTGTCGTCGAGAGGTGGAGGGAATACTTTGAAAAAAAAGTGCTTCTTACTATTAATGTGACTTCTAGTGCTGCATGGTGTTGCTGATGGCATTGTAGTCTGATTGATATGTGCTGAGGTTCAGCTTTATGCAGGCGTTTAGGCTTCCATCGATTACTTGACCGCAGGTTGGTCTTGATACTTTTCAGGTGTGAGAAGGACTGCTCATGTGCACATGTGGAGCCAAACGTGGTCAATACGATAGTACTCATACACTGCAGTGTTTATGTGACAGGAAGCACGTCCCAAGTCGATCAGCTGGTCGAAGTTTTTTCATGTCGGTCCATTTGTGTTTTGTTTGCCAGCTCTGCTTGGCTTCTTGCACATAAGCTGATCAAAACAAGGGAAATTTACTTCTTTACCCAAAAACAACTCGCGCAGGCTTCTTCTTCTTCTTCTTCTTCTTCTTCTTTTCCTTTCGGCTTTTCCCTTCAGGGGTCGCCACAGCGAATCATCTGCCCTCCATCTCACCCTATCCTTTGCATCTTCTTCTCTTACACCAACTACCTTCATGTCCTCCTTCACCACATCCATAAATCTTCTCTTTGGTCTTCCTCTGGGCCTTCTGCCTGGTAGTTCCAACCAAAGAATCCTACTACCAATATATTCACTATTCCTCCTCTGTACATGTCCAAAACATCTAAATCTAGCCTCTCTGACTTTGTCTCCAAAACCTCTTACATGTGATGTCCCTCTGATGTGCTCATTCCTGATCCTATCCATCCTTGTTACTCCCAAAGAGAACCTCAACATTTTCATCTCTGCTACCTCCAGCTCTGCCTCCTGGCTTTTCACCAGTGCCACTGTTTCTAAACCATACAACATTGCTGGCCTCAACACCGTCTTGTACACTTTTCCTTTCATTCTTGCTGATACCCTCCTATCACACATCACACCGGACACTTTTTTCCAACCATTCCAACCTGCCTGCACACGCTTCTTCACCTCTTTCCCACACTCTCCACTGCTCTGGATTGTTGAGCCTAAGTACTGAAACTCCTCCACCTTCCTTATCTCTGCTCCCTGTAACCTCACCGTTTGTCTTGGGTCCTTGTCATTCATACACATGCATTCCGTCTTACTGAGGCTAACCTTCATTCCCCTCCTTTCCAGGGCATACCTCTACCTCTATAGATTTACCTGCACTTGTACTCTGCTCTCACTACAGATCACAATGTCATCTGCAAACATCATAGTCCATGGGGAATCTTGTCTAACTTCGTGTGTCAGCCATCACCATAGCAAACAAGAAGGGGCTCAGAGCTGACCCTTGATGCAGTCCCACCTTCACCTTGAAGTCTTCTGTCACGCCGACAGCACACCTCACCACTGTCTTACATCTCTCATACATGTCCTGCACCACTCTAACATACTTCTCTGCCATTTCAGACTTCCTCATGCAATACCATAATTCCTTTCTCGGCACCCTGTCATATGCTTTCTCCAGATCAACAAAGGCACAATGCAGCTTCATCTGACCTTCTCTGTGCTTCTCTATTAACATCCTCAAGGCAAACACTGCATCTGTGGTGCTCTTTCTTGGCATGAAACCAAACTGTTGTTCACAAATGCTGACCTCTGCCCTTAGTCTAGCTTCTACTATTCTTTCCCATAACTTCATCGTATGGCTCATCAACTTTATCCCTCTGGAGTTGCCACAACTCTGCACGCCTCCCTTGTTCTTAAAAATGGACACCATCACACTTCTGCATTCCTCTGGCATCCTCTCACTCTCTAAGACCTTGTTGAATGTTCTTGTCAGGAAATCTACTGCTACCTCTCCTAGACACTTCCATACCTCCACCGGTATGTCATCAGGACCAACTGCCTTTCCATTCTTCATCCTCTTCAATGCCCTCCTCACCTCACCCTTATTAATCTTTGCTACATCCTGGTCCTCGACGGTCACCTCTTCTACTCTTTTTTCTCTCTCATTTTCCTCATTCATCAGCTCTTCAAAGTACTCTTTCCATCTTCCCAGCACACTTCTGTCATCAGTCAATACATTTCCCACTCTGTCCTTAATCACTCTCACTTGCTGCACGTCCTTCCCATCTCTATTTCTCTGCTGTGCCAACCTGTATAAATCATTTTCTCCCTCTTTACTTTCCAACCGAGCATACAAGTCATCATATGCCCTCTGTTTGGCCTTTGACACCGCTACCTTTGCTTTACGCTGTGTCTCCCTATACTCCTGTTTACTCTCTTTGGTCCTCTCAATGTCCCACTTCTTCTTAGCTAACCTCTTCCTTTGTACACACTCCTGCACTTCCTCAGTCCACCA
>CM045734.1:63398563-63446063 GCA_024760905.1 Plotosus lineatus
GACAACTACAGCTAATGTGATCAGGGAGACAGGTAGGAGAATACTTGGTGTGTCATCTGGAAGGAAAGTAGATAAGGAGACTTGGTGGTGGAATGAGGAAGTGCAGGAGTGTGTACAAAAGAAGAGGTTAGCTAAGAAGAAGTGGCACATTGAGAGGACCGAAGAGAGTAAACAGGAGTACAGGGAGACACAGCGTAAGTCAAAGGTAGCGGTGTCAAAGGCCAAACAGAGCGCGTATGATGACTTGTATGCTCGGTTGGAAAGTAAAGAGGGAGAAAATGATTTATACAGGTTGGCACAGCAGAGAAATAGAGATGGGAAGGACATGCAGCAAGTTAGAGTGATTAAGGACAGAGTGGGAAATGTCTTGGTGTGTCCTCTGGAAGGACAGTAGATAAGGAGACTTGGTGGTGGAATCAGGAAGTGCAGGAGTGTGTACAAATGAAGAGATTTAAAGGCCAAGCAGAGGGCGTATGATGACTTGTATGCTAAGATGGATGATCAGGAGGGGAAAAAATGATTTGTCACAGGTTCTTGAGAAGCAGTTCATTTAGTGCTGGATCTGCTGCTCTGTGCTGGCGTTGAGCACGCGGTCATCTGTCTTCTTCAACTTGGTAACAGCCTGCAGGCACCTGAGGTTGAACAGTCTCCGATCAATCCTCTACCTGACATGCATCCCATCCTGGCAATCATGGAAAGCATCTTTAAGTATGGCTTAAAAGACCATGCTGAAGAGAATTGGGGCAAGAATGCAGCTTTGTTTCACACCGTTTGTCACTGGGAAAGCCTCTGACTCATCTCTATTATGCAATACTTTCACGATCATGCTGTCATTGAACTGCCAGAGAATCATGATAAACTTCCTTGGGCAGCCAAACTTCTCCATTATGTTCCATAAACCATCTGTGCTGACTGTGTTGAAAGCCTTTGTCAGATCAACAAAGGTCACAAAGAGGTCGCTATGCTGCTCTTGGAATTTTTCCTGGAGTTGGCATGCAGCAAATATCATGTTGACTGTTCCATGTTCGGCACAAAAGACACACTAACTTTCTGGAAGGAGACCCTGCTCAAGATGCTGGAGGAGATGGATGAGCAGGACATGGGTCAAACACACAAATGTATACAGCTGCCCCATGCTCTCACTCAGAAGTTTTCTGGTATTCCTGAAACTTCTGCGGGTTGAGGAGGGAGACAAACATCAGTTTTTTGTGGTCTTGAAATCTGGTCTGTCTCTGGCAAATAACATTGTCCAGAACCCTTCCATGGAGTTTGTGGTAGTGCACGCGAGGATCTTGCGCTTGACCTCTTTGTGCGCTCGGAGCGCTTGCTCTGCGTTCAGTGGCCTTGTAGATTTCCTTGTATCGGCTCCTCTCTCGTTCAACTGTCACAGAATTCCTTTAACCCTGCCAGAAAAAACTGTACATCTAGTTTTTTGTACTGTAGTATTGAAAAAAGCACGTCTGAATGCTCAAAAATCCCATTAAATGTGTGAAGCAAAAAACAAAACTCAAAATCATCCAGATGTGCTTTAAATCCATCAGCACAGCGCACAGACCCCTCGTCATACTCGTCATGATGCTCAAGGATGTGATGAAACAATTCGTTTAGAGCATCTCTCTTCTCAAATACTGCATTGACCTCTCTGGATGTGTACTGCCACCGTGTTGGTGCCACACGAAGGAGATGCTGCTGGCAGATTTCGTCCAGTAGCTGCGTCCGCCGAGGCGATCTAGAAAAAAATGCAGTAAGGCCATTGAGGTGGGCGAAAAAGATCTTGCATTCTTTATGCTTTGAGGCCCCCTGAGTCAGTACTAAATTGACCTGATGTGCATAGCAGTGTATGAATAAAGCCAATGGTGCTCTCTAATTAACTTTAGCCTGCACCCCAATTAATCCAGAAGACATGACCGCTGCACTGTCAAAACACTGTGCCACAACTTTACCCAGACATTCATTTTCCACTGAAAATTGAATGATAAGACCTGCAATGTCATCGGCTCGCTTCCCACTGGTCACATCTTCAAATCTGACAAACCGCTCCTTGACACCTGGGGCCGTTACATAATGCGGAACCAGTGCGAGCTGTGCTGCATTACTCGTGTCTGTTGTCTCATCCACCATAACAGAGAAAAACAATGCTTTATTAACTTCCCTTCTGATCTCTTCCCCCCCATCACTTCAGCAATAGCACTGATCAGGTCATTTTGTATTTTGCTCGACGTCCTACTAAACACTTTATTAGTGAACAGGTGGGAATGTAAATCCGTGTTGCTCTCAGTAATGAGAGAAAAAGCTCCACATAGTTTCCTTTGTTTTTGGATTCAGCGCTTTCATCGTGTCCCCGAAATGAAAGTTCCTGCATGCCCAAAAAAATGACATGGTCTATCAGTCTTTTTAAGATTTTCCTATTTTTCTTCACCTTTTCGTTGTGGAGCTCCGTTTCCCTGCGCACTTGTTCGCTCAGCTGTAGATCCACTCTGGTTTCCCCAAAACTTTTAGAGAGCACCGTTGCTTGTAAGTGTCCAGCAGTGCTTTGGTGTCTCGTTGCTGCCTTGGTTAGGCAAGTCAAATTTACAAATCCAGTGTTGTTCCGAACACCATGTCGATTACAAGCACTCCCAGCAATACAATTTGCAGTGTTCCTCGGAGCCTGTGATCCAGGGGGACCGCTCGAAGTTAGTGGACTGAAAGTGGCGGACAAATCCTTTTCCCGGTTGTGACAGGCTTGCTTCTTCGGAGTTCCCTGACCTTTCTTACCGATGTCCAGCTTTTCTTGAAAAGTCCGTCTTGAAAATGGCTTTGACAGTAAATCTGCAACCAAATCCATTTCTTCTCCTCCTTCAGCCATTGTGGGTTGACAAAACCGCTAATAAATCAACACAACAATATATTTACTTGTGCAGCTCGCTACAGATTCAGTTTGCTAGCTCTGGCAAGTACACTCTCTCACTATCCAATCATAGGGTGTGAAAACGCTGACGTTTCCGTACGCATGCTAGAAGGCCTTGGTGTCACCAACTCTAAATCTGATTGGTTAAAGCAACAGTTTCACTGACACTTATTTTATGCTACAGGGCCCGCAGAACTGATTATGAAGGCCTCCAGGTAGATTTCTGACCCTGGCAACAAATAATGGCTGAGATGTGATTGGTTAAATGCTTAAATATGAAAACACATCTGGAAGCAGCACAACCAGGGGAAAAGACAGGAGGCAGACCTGGAGGTTGCAGAGATGAAAATGTTGAGGTTGTCCTTGGGAGTAACAAAGATGGATAGAATCAGGAATGAGTACATCAGAGGGACAGCAAAAGTAAGAGGTTTTGGAGACAAAGTCAGAGAGACTAGATTGAGATGGTTTGGACATGTACAGAGGAGGGATATATTGGATATATTGAATATATAGGTAGTAGGATGCTGAGGTTGGAACTACCAGGCAGAAGGCCTAGAGGTAGACTGGTGTGTAGGATGATGCTGATGGTGAGGAATTGCATGCAGCTCCCTCTGACCTTCTCTGTACTTCAAAGCAAACACTGCATCTGTGGTGCTCTTTCTTGGCATGAAACCAAACTGTTGTTCACAAATGCTGACCTCTGAACGTAGTCTAGCTTCCACTATGCTTTCCCATAACTTCATCATATGGCTCATCAACTTTATCCCTCTGTAGTTGCTACAACTCTGCACGTCTCCCTTGTTCTTAAAAATGGGCACCAGCACACTTCTCCTCCATTCCTCCAGCATCTGCTCACTCTCTAAGACCTTGTTGAATGTTCTTGTCAGGAAATCTACTGCTACCTCTCCTAGACACTTCCATACCTCCACCGGTAAGTCATCAGGACCAACTGCCTTTCTAGTCTTCATCCTCTTCAATGCCCTCCTCACCTCACCCTTACAAATCTTTGCTACATCCTGGTCCTCAACGGTCATCTCTTCTACTCTTTTTTTCTCTCTCATTTTCCTCATTCATCAGCTCTTGAAAGTACTCTTTCCATCTTCCCAGCACACTTCTGTCATCAGTCAACACGTTTCCCACTCTGTCCTTAATCACTCTAACTTGCTGCATGTCTTTCCCATCTCTATTTCTCTGTTGAGCCAACCTCTATAAATCATTTTCTCCCTCCTTACTGTCCAACATATCAAACAAGTCATCATATGCCCTCTGTTTGGCCTTTGACACTATCACCTTTGCCTTACGCTGTGTCTCCCTGTACTCCTGTTTACTCTCTTCGGTCCTCTCTATGTCCCATTTTTTCCTATCTAACCTCTTCCTTTGTACACACTCCTGCACTTCCTCATTCCACCACCAAGTCTCTTTATCTAATGTCCTTCCCGAGGACATGCCACATACTCTCCTACCTGTCTCCCTGATCACATTAGCTGTAGTTGTCCAGTCATCTGGAAGCACTTCCTGACCACCCAAAACCTGTTTCAACTCCTCCTTAAAGGCAACACAACACTCTTCCTTTTTCAGCTTCCACCACTTTGTCTTCTGCTCTGCCTTTGCCTTCTTCACCTTCATCACCATCAGCATCATCCTGCACACCACCATCCTATGCTATTTGGCAACACAATATGACACGCTTCCTTTTTTAGCTTCCACAACTTTGTCTTCTGCTCTGCCTTTGCTTCCTTCACCTTTACCTGGGTCCGGGCCGTTTAATAAGTCCGTAACAGACTTTTCGGGGCCCTTCTTGTCTTTTAGTTATTCGATTTTTCCTTCAGTCTTTGGTGCAATATATGGTGATGCTTCTTCAATTCTTGTATATATGGTGCATTGTAACTTGCAAAACTTGAATCCAAATTGATATTTTTGTGCGTATGTGTAAAGTGCAGACAATAAGAAATTTCTTCTCAAGTAAATGATTCGTCAATCTTTGTGCAACTTAATACTGTGTATCCGCACAGCTATTTAGTTTACTTGTTAGCAGCATAAAAAAAATTATAATATGAATTTATATTTTATTAAAGATGAAAAAAAATTCCCATTCCCTGTAATCAGTATTTGTTTCTGAGATAAAATTACGTTATCAAAACTGTCCGAAATTTCATAAAACTATTGCCAGACTACTATTTTATTTTATTTTCTATCCTGACTCAATTATCTAATATCCTAACCAATTATCACATACTACTAAGAATTTTCTTTATTGTTACATAAATTTTTCCTCATGTTATGCTCTACCATAAAATTAATGTTACTGGATATATTATAGCATTCCCATAGTGACACAAAGGGCCTATGAGAATAGTAGCTACTATATTTCTCTAAATTTATCTATACAAGAGGTATTATCTAACATGGTTGCATCAGCTCTTCAAAGTACTCTTTCCACCTTCCCAGCACACTTCTGTCATCAGTCAATACATTTCCCTCTCTGTCCTTCTTCACCTTCCTCACCATCAGCATCATCCTGCACACCACCATCCTATGCTGTTTGGCAACACTCTCACCCACTACTACTTTGCAGTCACTGACTTCCTTCAAATTACATCACCTGCACAAGATATAGTCTACCTGTGTGCTCCTGCCTTCACTTTTATAAGTCACTCTATGCTCCTGTCTCTTTTGGAAAAAAGTATTCACCACAGCCATTTCCATCCTTTTTGCTAAATCTATTAACGTCTGTCCTTCTGTGTTCCTGTCCTGGATACCAAACCTGCCCATCACTTCCTCGTCCCCTCTGTTTCCTGCACCAACATGTCCATTGGAGTCTGCACCAATGACCATTCTTTCACCTCTGGGGTTACTCTGCATCACTTCATCTAACTCACTCCAGAATCTCTCCTTCTCTTCTCGCTCACATCCTGCCTGTGGGGCATAAGCACTAACAACATTGAACATCACACCTTCAATTTCTAACTTGAGACTCATCACTCTGACACTCTTTTCATTCTAGAACATTCCTGATAAACTCCTCCTTCAATATGACTCCTACTCCATTTCTCTTCCCATCCACACCATGAAAAAACAGCTTAAGCCCTGCTCCTAAACTTCTAGCCTTGCTGCCTTTCCATCTGGTCTCCTGAACACACAGTATGTCCACCGTCCTCTTCTGCATCATGTCAGCCAGCTCTCTACCTTTTCCTGCCATAGTTCCAACATTCAAAGTCCCTACTCTCAGTCCTAGATTCATGCCTTTCCTCTTCTCTCTCTGCCTACGGACACGCCTCCCGCCTCTCCTTCTTCGACGTCTTCAACCAACAGTAGTCCAATTTCCACCAGCACCCTGTTGGTGAACAGCACTGATGGCGGTCGTTGTTAACCCGGGCCTCGACCGATCCGGTATGTCATTCTTTCTTGTGATTCGCATATTTTATTTGGCATTTGTTTTGCCCTTCCTGACGCAACCCTCTGCATTTATCTGGGCTTGGGACTGGCGTGAGGGAGAGACACTGGTTTGTATTATTTATATTTTATATTTTGTTGTTTTGTTCTATTAACTCAAGGATGTTACACCTTTCTAAGCTATTTTTGCACCCCCTACTGATGGTACTTCAAGAGCCTGTAACAGTGAATTTCTCCATTGTGAGATCAATAAAGCTGTATCTTATCTTATCAAGACAATTCTTCCCAGGTGTGTGTTTTATAGTGGGCAGGGCAGCTTTAAGCCACTCATCAGTGATTGGGCACACACCTGACTTAAATCGTTTGGTAAAAATTGGTTTCAATTGCTCTTTAAGTCTCCTTAGGCAGAGGGTTCAGTTACTTCTTCCTCCCCCTTCTGTCATTGATTTCATGCTATCCTCATTAAAATATGAAAACCTATAAATGTTTGAGTGGTTTTAGTTAAAGCACAAACTGTTTTTTCATCTGTGTGATTTTGACAAAGATCAGATCACATTTGATGGTGATTTTATGCAGAAATGTGAGAAATTCCAAAAGGTTCAGATACTTTTTCATAGTAAGAGAGAGAGTGCCCACAGGAAAGTGCTTCAGACCAAAACAACAAGATCTACGATCGCTGCCTGCAAAGAAGCTAATAGGATACTCCAAATTTACCTGTGTGACCTAAAATCTAAGTGGTGGGAAAGGAAGGCTGAAACTTCTACATTGGACTCAAGGAAGTATGGGGACCACAGAAAAGGAATCCTTTCCTGCTGAAGTCAGCCGATGGCCTAACGACATTCTCAGACAGTAAACAAACTCTTGAAAGATGGAGTGAGCACTTCCAGAGATTGCTCAATGTCCCAGGAGAAATAGCACAGGAGACTTTTCACACCATCAAATAGCGACCTATACTCGAGTGCCTTGATGATGTTCCAACAATGGAAGAAGTGTCAAAGGCAATCCCTTCGTTAAAAAATGGCAAAGCCCTTGGAGCAGACGGGATTCCAGCTGAAGTATGGAAATATGGAGGCTCAAAATTGCATCAGAGATTACACCATCTGATCACCAAAGCCTGGATGGAAGGCACTGTTCCTCAAGCATGGAAAGATGTAAGCATAATCACCATCTACAAGAAAGGAGACCGAACTGACTGTGGTAATTACAAAGGAATTTCTCTCCTGTCCATAGCTGGAAAATTTTTTGCAAGGATCCCTTTAAACCGACTAACCATCCACATCACACCCGATATTGTTCCAGAGACGCAGTGTGGATTCAGATCAAATCGGAGCAAAAAGGACATGATATTCTGTCTCAGACAACTCCAAGAAAAGTGCATCAAACAAGATCAACTGCTGTATATAGTCTTTGTCGACTTTACAAAGGCTTTTGATACTGTTGGAAAGACCGGTCTCTGGCAAATATTGAGAAAGTCCGGATGTCCCGAAAGATTCATCAAAATGATAGAAGCCTTACATACACGAATGATGGCACGGAATCCTCAGGTACATTCAGCGTACCAAACGGTGTGAAGCAAGGGTGTGTCCTGGCTCCCACTCTCTTTTCCATCTTCCTGTCAGCAATGTTAGAAGAAGCTTTTTCAAACACGGATGAAGGTGTGTACATACAGTCAAGACAAGACACTGACCTGTTCAGTGTAGCCCATTTCAGAGCAAGTACAAAATCCACTCTTCATGTTATGAGAGATTTGCTGTTTGCAGACGACAGTGCACTTCGTGCCCACTCTGCAGAAAATATCCAAAGTATAGTGAACGCTTTCTCTGATGCATCCAAGAAGTTTGGACTAAACATTAACATCAAGAAGACTGAAGTACTGTTCCAACCAGATTCTACAAGAAGTCTAGAAATAGACATCTTGATTGATGGAAACAAACCGAACTCTTTCCCAGAATCTACATATCTTGGCAGTACAGTATCGAAGGATGGACGAATCGACACAGAGTTACAGAAATAAATGGTTAAGGCTAGTGCGTCCTTTGGCAGGCTTAGGCAGTGACTCTGGAACAACCATCATGTGTCATTATGGGTAAAAGGCAAAATCTACAGAGCAATAGTTACATCTACTCTTCTGTATGGAGCGGAGTTATGTAAACAAATTTCATGCCTTCATGATGCGACACCTTCGTTCTATTATGAAAATCACCTGGAAGGATAAGATCACAAACAGAGTTTACTCTCTTCGGTCCTCTCTATGTCCCATTTTTTCCTATCTAACCTCTTCCTTTGTACACACTCCTGCACTTCCTCATTCCACCACCAAGTCTCTTTATCTAATGTCCTTCCCGAGGACATGCCACATACTCTCCTACCTGTCTCCCTGATCACATTAGCTGTAGTTGTCCAGTCATCTGGAAGCACTTCCTGACCACCCAAAACCTGTTTCAACTCCTCCTTAAAGGCAACACAACACTCTTCCTTTTTCAGCTTCCACCACTTTGTCTTCTGCTCTGCCTTTGCCTTCTTCACCTTCATCACCATCAGCATCATCCTGCACACCACCATCCTATGCTATTTGGCAACACAATATGACACGCTTCCTTTTTTAGCTTCCACAACTTTGTCTTCTGCTCTGCCTTTGCTTCCTTCACCTTTACCTGGGTCCGGGCCGTTTAATAAGTCCGTAACAGACTTTTCGGGGCCCTTCTTGTCTTTTAGTTATTCGATTTTTCCTTCAGTCTTTGGTGCAATATATGGTGATGCTTCTTCAATTCTTGTATATATGGTGCATTGTAACTTGCAAAACTTGAATCCAAATTGATATTTTTGTGCGTATGTGTAAAGTGCAGACAATAAGAAATTTCACCTGGAAGGATAAGATCACAAACAGAGTAATTCTGGATAGAATGGGACTGCCATCGATGGAATATCTTCTAATAAGGAAAAACCTTCGCTGGGCAGGACATGTAATGTGGATGCCAGCTGATAGACTACCAAAACAGATCCCATTCTCTCAATTGCCTACTGGTCGCAGAAGCAAAGGCCGACCTCGACTACGTTTCAAAGATGTCATCAAGAGGAATTTGAAGTCCAGAAATATCAGACGAGAAGACTGGGTAGAGTTGTCGCACCAGAGAGCGGAGTGGAGTAGAGTGGTTAAGTGATAAATGAAAACAGACATTGTCGCTACTTGACCGTCAGCAAATATTTTCTCGCATCAAGAAAAATGGTTCTTTGAGAATCATTTTGAACCTCAATACATTGAACGACAGTGTTGAAACCTGCTATTTTAAAAAAGACACTTTCAAATCTGCTATTTTTCTTGTGGAACAAGACTGCTATTTTGCCTCTGTAGATTTAAAGGACACCGATTTTAGTACAGTAGGCCCTTGACATTCGCGGGGGTACGGTTCCGAGCCCTCCCGCAAGTCGAGATAATCCGGAGGGGAAACCCCATGTATGACGTCAGATGCGCCAATGAGCAGCAGGCAGTAAAATACTATGTATCTATTACATGCACTAAAATATGCTTCTTAAACACATTCTATAGACAGTCTTACTCATTAATACAGTATTAATGTAGTAAAATATAGTCGTGATTAAGAAAAACTTTTCAATTTTGTACTGTGATATTTAGTAATAAAATGTATAAACATTATACAGCATATACTGTATTGTAGTGGTTAGCACGTCCGCCTCACAGCAAGAAGGCCCAGGTTCGGCCTGGGCGTTTCTGTGTGGAGTTTGCATGTTCTCCCCGTGCTTGTGTGGGTTTCCTCCGGGTGCTCCGGTTTCCTCCCACAATCCAAAGACATGCACTGTAGGTTAATTGGCCGTTCTAAATTAGGGACTACAGATGGAAACTAGCTATTAAGCTATAATCTGGTACAGTACATCTCTGTCTCTATGAGCTTCATGTTCCTGTACATTGTCCCTTAAATAAATAAATAAATAAATAAATAAAATAAATACTGTTGTACAGCACTCGTTTTAAAGTCTTTTTCAATTATTATTCCAGTACAGTATCTCAGTTAATCCTGAGAATGTTTGTGCGTGAGACTTTACGTTCTGTAGCATGTTTAACAAACGATACCAAAAGGATAAACTTTATTACGCTTCATGTCCTTTTACATTGAACTTGGCGTGAAGTCTTGGAGTGACGTGTCCAAGATGGCGCTGCCTGGAGGGCAACGTCGCGGAGTTCTCAGAGTCAAATTACTTTTGTTCATTTTAATTTTTTTTATTTGTTTGTTCATGTTTTACAATATGTTCGTCTATGATCGGTTGACCCTACTACAGCTATGAGCAGCTTCAGCTTCGGGCAACTAAGCACACAACAAACTCCTATCATGAGCTGCGATGCTATGCTATGCTATCATTAAGCCCAGGCGGAGTCCTCAGATTCTCCGGCGCTTGGTTAGCACTCCGGCTAACCGTTCAGTCCACGCAAAACAAGATGGACGAGCTTCATGCTCAGATTGCAGCGCAGAGGGATCTACAGGACTGTGTTTCTGTGAAACATGGCTCGAGGAGAGTACACCTGATGAGATGAACAAACAAGACAATAAATAAAACAATTTAAAATGAACAATAGCGTTCTAGCTCTGCTAATAGCATGCTAGCTCTGCTAATAGCATGCTAGCTATGCTAATTGTATGCTAGCTCTGCTTAGTTATACACGCCCGAAGATACTCCGATCTTATAGCTGTAATAGAGTCGACCGGTCGTAGACGAGCATACTGCAAAATATGAACAAATAAAACAAACAAAGAAACAATTTGACTCTGAGAACTCCGCGACGTCGCCCTCTGGGCAGCGCCATCTTGGAGACGTCACTCCAAGTTCAATGTAAAAGGACATGAAGAGTACTGTAATAAAGTTTATCCTTTTGGTATTGTGAAGAACCGTTGAATGTGGAAGAAGACGACTGGAGACTGGTTTTGAGTTGAATATGAGAAGCTTTATTGCGTCGTTTGCAAAGGACGGAGACCCAACAAACATGCATAAAAGACACGCTCGTTAAGGTCTGACCCCTCCCTCTCGAGGGGGTACCTTTAAGGGCTTCAAAGCAGGTTCCTCCTTCCGGGTTTGTGACTGGGTCTTTGTTACGTTGTTATCTTAGCAGGATGCGATAAATCTGGGCTCTTTCCAGGCGCATCCCAGCCTCCACACACCCCCCATCTCCTGACCTCGAAACAATCTGCAGCTGGACACTATCGAGCCTGTTGGAGGTCATGCTGGCTGTGAAAGGCTCGGTGTATCACGGGTGCCCCACCTGCACTTCTGTTTAAGTATGCACTTTTACAACCGACATAAAGAAGGCCCCTTAAGCATTCCATTTAATTATTCTCAACCAACATTTAAGTATAGCAAAAGACAGAAAAATAAAGCACCATTATACAATTATATAAAACAGTATGTGCAGCAGAGAACATGATCATGTGATACACTTTTACAATTCCCCCTTTTGATCTCCTTTAGGAGATCAACCATTCATAACAAAAATAGAACAGCAGAGAAAACGTACACAAGCAATAGAAAGGCTATATAAAAGGCAATTATGGAATCCAAAAAATCTAAGCAAATATGATATCTATAAAAAACTCTAACTGCATGCAAAATTACCCATAGTAAAATCTAATCAGAACTGGGGTCTAAGTGCAACTTCATCCACCAGAGACCCCGGCGAAAGGAGAGCTTCCGACTCGGCCAACAACTGAGGAAATTGATATGGAGGGGGAGAAAAAGGGCCCCCTTTTTCCAGAGTGAAAGAGATGCACCTAATACATAGGGAACGAATGCAGGGGATGCAACAGCACCCACATAGGGCGAGGAGTCCGGCCACCGAGATGATGGATATCACAACTGAAACGATCAAACCTTTCCACTTACCGAAGTGTCTGTCCAGCCAATCAAGTATGACATTATCAACACCTGAGTGTTCCTTCAGTTCGGTGGCCAGAGTCCGCAGCCCATCCAAGGCCTTCGTGACAGACCCGTCTGGCGCGGTGTTATTGGGTATGAAGGTGCAGCACTCTTCCCCAAACATGGAGCAAACGCCACCGTGGGCACTAAGTAAGAAATCTATAGCCATGCGGTTTTGATATGTCATAAGTGAATTGGCCCTGAGCTCGGCTGCCAGTCCTTCCACGGCATCCCTGGTAAGATTGGTTAAGCGTTGAACATTATAATGAATATAATTGATCCTATCGACATTCTTGTTGATAGTGCACCACCAGCAAATGTAAGATTCAAACCCACCCGCAATCTGGTCTACTAATTTATATTCGTCCGGTACGCCGCGAGGGACGCCGATTGCATCGATATAAGTGGGAGACCCTTGAAAGCCTTGCTTCCCAAGCGCGGGAATCGACCGGTGCGTGTGCTTAATGTCGAACGAGGAGATGGACTTTACACGTGTGCATGAAAGGACACCTACTAGGTTTGATGCTGAGGCTGGTACAATAGTGATCCGAATAATCTGAATCGGGGAATCTTTTGAAAAATCATGAACCGTTACGCCGTCCATTTGGGGGGAAAGGGTCGCATTAATCGCTGGGTACTTGGGTGAATGTGATTTCAAAGTTGTGACTTTGAAAGGGTCCACCAGAGTAATTTTGATGAGGCCCAAGGGGTCGGATCCAGATATCGATACTCCTAGAGTGATGATGCATTCGCCCCCAATACAACCCCGGAGACCCCACTGATCCGCTCGTTCCCCGAGACAGGTGTACATGTTATTGATGGACAGGGAGATAAGATTCTGGCTTATGTGAAAGTCGCACTGTATTGTAACTCGTCCGCGTAATCTCTCGGCGGTATGGACTTCCGGTGTCCGTGCCCCGGTGTACGCTATAATGTTCCCCCAGAAAGGGCACCATCGGGCATGCGCCGCATAACTCAAGGCCGTACAGAGATAGATGTCGTATCCCTGCCACGTGGTGTTCTTACCTGCGCAGTTTATAACAGTACAAAGGTCAAAAGTAAATGTGGCTTTAGTGCCTTTGACGTACTTAATCTCTATACCTCCATATTTGACCAGGCACTTGTCCGGACTGCGCGAAATGAATCTAGTTAGTGAAAAGATTCCCGACCCCTGACATAAATGAATATCATTAATTATTAATAATAACATAATTAAAGGTAAATTGAGCAAATTTGTTATGTCACAAATGTGTATTGACCTGGTAGGCCTTCGCATTAATTAGTACCCAAGAAGTAGCCCTCAGTTTCAAAAAGGTTGGTGACCCCTGGGCTCGATGATTCTGTGACACCAGGAACATTCAGCTGGACCCAAAAATGCAGGACACAGGGTGTGATGAAAACGGAGGAGCTTTGTTGTTCACAGGGAAGGCACGAGAGCACGGGAACATCGTAGTCACTGTTAGAGATGCGGAGAAACACGGAAATTAAACTAAAGCGGGAACTGGTGGAGCACAGAGCTGAAACACATGAATAGCTATGCAGCTTACGTCACCTGCATCAATTTGTAATTTAAACCTTTTTTCAAAATTTGGTGCCTGTAACACAGGAGAATTCATGAGTATGGCTTTAACTTTCTCAAATGCAGCCTGACAACTGCTATCCCACTGAAATTTAACTGTTAGTCAAAAGATTGGTAAGTGGGGATCAGAGAAATTGATAAAATTTTCAAGAATAGTCAGCCATTTACAATTTCTTCTACTTTAGCATTTACTGGCTGTACCTGACCGTGCCCTACACGTGCCTTTCCAAATTTACTCTTGGCAAGATTGACAGTCAATTTTGCTTCCGACAGTATCTTGAAGAAAGCTTGAATTTGTTTCAGATTGTCTTCCCTCTCCATGACATGAACAATGATATTGTCCATGTCTGCCTCAACACCATCCAGACCTTACGTGATGTTGTTTACATGTCTTTGGAACGTTGCTGGTGCGTTCTTCAGACCAAATGGCATCATTTTATACTGATAAAGTCCATCCAGTGTGACAAAAGCTGATTTCTTCGCACGATCTGTGAGTGCAACTTGCCAAAAGCCCTTCTTCTTCTTCTTTTCCTTTCGGCTGCTCCCTTCAGGGGTCGCCACAGCAAATCATCTGCCTCCATCTCACCCTGTCCTCTGCATCTTCTTTTTTGACTCCAACGACCTTCATGTCTTCCTTCACCACATCCATAAATCTCTTCTTTGGTCTTCCTCTGGGCCTTCTGCCTGGTAGTTCCAACCTCAGCATCCTACTGCCAATATACTCACTATCCCTCCTCTGTACATGTCCAAACCATCTCAATCTAGCCTCTCTGACTTTGTCTCCAAAACATCTTACATGGGCTGTCCCTCTGATGTACTCATTCCTGATCCTATCCATCCTCGTTACTCCCAGAGAGATCCTCAACATTTTCATCTCTGCTGCCTCCAGCTCTGCCTCCTGCCTTTTCCTCAGCGCCACTGTTTCTAATCCATACAACATCGCTGGCCTCAACACCGTCTTGTACACTTTTCCTTTCATTCTTGCTGACACTCTCCTATCGCACATCACACTTTTTTTTTTCCATCACACTATCGCACATCACACTTTTCTCCAACCATTCCAGCCTGCCTGCACACGCTTCTTCACTTCTTTTCCACACTCTCCATTGCTCTGGATTGTTGAGCCTAAGTACTTAATATCCTCCACCTTTGTTATCTCTGCTCCCTGTAACATCACCGTTCCTCCTTCTCATTCACACACATGTATTCTGATTTTCTGAGGCTAACCTTCATTCCCCTCCTTTCCAGGGCATACCTCCACCTCTCTAGATTTTCCTGCACTTGTTCTCTGCTCTCACTACAGATCACAATGTCATCTGCAAACATCATAGTCCATGGAGATTCTTGTCTCACCTCGTCTGTCAGCCTGTCCATCACTATAGCAAACAAGAAGAGCTGACCCTTAATGCAGTCCCACCTCCACCTTGAATTCGTCGGTCACGCCGACAGCACACCTCACCACTGTCTTACATCTCTCATACATGTCCTGCACCACTCTAACATACTTCTCTGCCACTCCAGACTTCCTCATGCAATACCACAGTTGTTCTCTTGGCACCCTGTATATGCTTTTTCCAGACCCACAAAGGCACAATGCAGTTCTCTCTGACCTTCTCTGTACTTCTCTAGTAAAATCCTCAAAGCAAACACTGCATCTGTGATGCTCTTTCTTGGCATGAAACCAAACTGTTGGTCACAAATGCTGACCTCTGCCCTTAGTCTAGTTTCCACTATTCTTTCCCATAGCTTCATTGTATGGCTCATCAACTTTATCCCTCTGTAGTTGCCGCAACTCTGCACGTTCTTCAAAAGGTCAAACTTAATTATTTGGCTTGACCAATGCCATCAATGCCATCATCGACTCTCGGAATGGGATACGAATCAATACGTGAGCGTGAATTGACAGCTTTCATGGCAGCACAGCAGCGACAACCACCTCCACCACTCTTTGACACAAGAACTGGACACTGACTGTCACCGGGTTCAATAAGTCGTTATCTAGCATATATCTCACTTCCTTCCGCACAATTTCACAGGATTCATCCTATAAGGGTGTTTCACAGGAATAGAATCACTAACATCTATATCATGGCGAAGAACATAAGCCAGGCACATCAGGAAACAAATGAGAGATCTCAAATCAATTCTGACATGTGAACTTTCTACTCAGCAAATAAATGTGAGAATTTTTTATCAAGATGAGCTAACACATCAGAATTGTTCAGTTTTAGTGATACATTATCACAAAGATCAAACTTCACATTGCTAACAGCATCAACATTGTCATGAACAGTACTTGTACAATCAACAATGGAAAGAGAATGGCGATACAATTGACTTCTTTTCTACTCTGTCATGATATTACGTAGAAACATCGTCCAAAAGATTGAGTTCAGGATTGCGACTGAGTCATTTCTCTTTTAGATGTTTTCAAGGCCCACATACATTGTGACCAAACACAAGCTTGAAGGGACTGAACCCTAAACTGACTCCCTAACAGCAAACAACAATAAAATTGTCATATTCTTCAAAGTTTGATGAAATCTCTCCAAAACTCCCTGTGACTCAGGATGATAAGCACCAGACTTATCCTGTTCAATGCCAAGCTTATACATGGTTTATTGGAACACCTTTGACATAAAATTTGAGCCCTAAAGACTGAATATGACAGCTATGCCCGTATCCTTTTCATTGACTTCAGTTCTGCTTTTAACACAATAAACCTGGTCAACCTCTTCAATAAACTGACGGAAATGAACATTGACCCCTGTCTACGCCATTGGTTATGGAGCTTCCTATGGAAAAGGCAACAAAGGGTTAAGATGGGTAACCTCTCATCTCGACCTCTGACCCTCAGCACAGGTGTCCTCCAGGGTTGCGTCCCCTCACCATGGCTTTTTTCTCTGTACACAAACCGTATGACATCCCATCACAGTTCAGTTTCCATTTTTAAGTATGCAGACGACACTACTATCATTGGACTCATAACTACGGATAATGAACACCAGTACCGCCAACAAGTAGCCCAAGCTGTCTCCTGGTGCCAAGAAAACAATCTCCAGCTCAACCCATCCAAAACACAAGAACTAATAATTGACTTCAGGCACACAGCCTCACTCAAAACTCCCATTCACATCTCTAATGAACCCATAGCCATAACTGACTCTTTCAAATTTCTCGGCACTCATATTAACAATACACTAAAATGGAACACTAACACAGATTACATTCACAAAAAAGTCCACCAAAGACTGTTTTTCCTGAGACAGCTCAAGAAATTCAGAGTGAAAACAAATCTCCTCCTCCGTTTCTACTCCGCCATCATTGAGAGCACTCTCACTTCATCCATAACAGTTTGGTATGGCAGCCTAGACAGCAACTCACAGAAAAAACTACAGCACATTGTCAATAAATCATCCAGGATCATTGGCACCCCCCTTCCATCAGTCCAATCAATTTATCATAAACGCTCAATCTTAAGAGCACAAAAAATCATCTCTGATCCCTCTCACCCTGCCCATCATTTGTTTCAACCGCTGCCCTCTAGGAGGCGATATCGATCTCTACCCACCAGAACATCCCGTTTCAAGAACAGTTTTTTCCCTGCAGTCATAAGGACTCTGAACTCTTTGCAGTGAATGTACATTACAGCCTTGTCTGTCTTTTTGTTGTCTGTTATTACTGTAGTTGTTATGGATTATGTTTGTAATCATTTGTTTTCATGTGTGCTGTCTTTGTTGTATGATGTGTGTTGTTAATGTCCTTTGTAACTTTTGTCATAGCTGAGTGCTGTACCGACAGCAAATTCCACCAACTTGGTTGTGTGGTCATTAATAAATAAATGAAATGAACAACTGAATGAATAATATTTGGTAACTCGACTCATGTGAAAGACTTGATCAAAGTCTTGATAATCACAGGAGCAACAATCCTATGAATAGGATTTGGTTCAGGAAATCTGGTAGAAGCATACATAATAGTGAGAAGATACTGATTACCAGACCTTTTCTTCAGTAGAGGGCCAACACAATCAATGATAACTGTACTGAAAGGTTGCTCATGCAGGTATAGGTTTTATAGGTTTTCAAGGAGCTGGAGGAATTTTTAAATTTGGTTTCACAACAATTTGGCATGCATGACAGGTTTCACAGAATTCATCAAACTCTTTTCTTAACCTAGGCCAAAAGAAATGTGCTAAAATTCTCACGTTTTGTTTCCACCGAAATGACCTGCCTTGGGACTTTGATGTGCAAATGAAAGTACAGTGGTACCTCAATTTACAAAATTAATCTGTTCCGGAAGTGGTTTCGTAACCTGGATTTTTCGTAAATTGAACTGCATTTTACATGTAAAACGTGTGATTCGTTCCAAGGCCCCCAAAACTACCCCCTAAACCCTTTAAAAATTATAAAAGCATACTTTTTAAGGCCTCCTTCTGCTTCAGTATCGTACCGATGGTAGACAGGTTTGGCCATATTCCTTTGCGATATCACTCAACTGCATGCCACGAGCCTGCTTCTTCTTTTCACTCGCACTGGGAATCACATGTGTGTGTGTGTGTGTGTGTGTGTGTGTGTGTGAGTGTGTGTGTGTGTGTGTGTGTGTGTGTGTGTGTGTGTGTGTGTGCACGCGTGCACATGTGTTCGCGTGTGTGCACGTGTGTGTTGACCATGTCTTCTTAGCAGAGTTATAATCTTACAAATGTTTATGCAAGGTTAAAAGCCTGAACCAAAAAATAAAGTTGCCATGAGCACACTCGAAAAACTCATGAAACAGCAGTAACTCTGTCCTTTACATGAAAAGCGTTATGGGTGCTCCATAATAGCCAATAGGAGGGAGCTGCGTCATCCCTCCTAGCCAATGGGAGGCCAGCGGGGTGGGATGTTGGGAGATAGCCAATGGGAGGCCAGCAAGGCGGGATAATGGAAGATGTAGTCAATGGGAGAGCAACTCGTGCATTGTTTGAATTTTTGAGATGGTGCTTTCATAACGAGAACTTGTTTTGTATCCAGAGACAAAAATTTTCGGAAAATGTTTTTTGTAACCTGGATTTTTCATTTGTTGGGGCTTTTGTAAGTGGTGGTTTCACTGTACATGATTTCGAAATAATTTCAGAACAACAATTTGGTGATGTAATTTCCATTCATCCTCCACAGAAATATCCGGTGACCTTTTCAGCCTCATTAAAACACCATCCTTGAAATGATAAACTGGAATCTTATCAACCTCCTCTAAAGAATCAGCCTGACTAGTCAACTTCGACAACTCAACATCTTCATTTTCTCATGTATAAGCTGATTTCTGGAGAAATCAGAAATGGTGAGGAAGGTGAAGAAGTCTCATTGTGGAATTTTCCACTCTGGGGGAATAGAGATCTATTTGCAAGAGATGGTATGCATTTGAATAGATTAGGGAATGAGGCCGTACGGGGTTCACTTAATGTATATATAATAACATTAAAAGGCAAATTGATACAGGCCATGACAGAATCCAAATAGGTTTTTCTGAAATTGTATATATGAAATTTGAAAAAGATCATTCGGATGTATAGGCCCATAGATATCCTTCAAATTGATGAAATTAAAATTTGGAATAAGGACATTTTCCTGTACTTATTAAAAATTCATATAGTAATTGAAATTATGTCGATACATACCCATTTGATACGAGGAGGTGTTCACTTACCGTGTATCAATTGGCAAATTAATTCAATCAAGGATCCTTATTGAAAATAAACAAATGGTATGTCTTCTTTGATTTGGCATTATTATGAGAACAAAACAAATTAAAATGGAATATGTAATGGATTCTGCATGAATACTGTTTAAATATAAGGGTACATTTATAAATTCGTAATTTCACTAAAATTTTTATCATCATAAAATTATTACAAATTTCTAGAATGAAATGATGTTTACCAAACCCTAAATGGGGTGTCTCATAATACTTTGAGGAGTATCAAATTGCAGGAACTCAAATGGGTGACCTGTATTACTGTGAAATGTTGAAGACACTCTTCAGCCGGTTCTAACTGTTACTGTCAAATTTTTACAAAATACTTATAAAAAAGAACTTAGCATAGATCTGGCTCTCCAGTGGTATTTTCTGATATGGTTTGGGAATTTAAAGAAATCTGGACACTCGTCACATAAAAGTGGAGGCAGGAGCACACAGGTAGACTACATCTTGTGCAGGCGATGTAATTTGAAGGAAGTCAGTGACTGCAAAGTAGTCATGGGTGAGAGTGTTGCCAAACAACATAGGATGGTGGTGTGCAGGATGATGCTGATGGTGAGGAAGGTGAAGCAAAGGTAGAGCAGAAGACAAAGTGGTGGAAGCTGAAAAAGGAAGAGTGTCGTGTTGTCTTCAAGGAGGAGTTGAAACAGGCTTTGGGTGATCAGGAAGTACTTACAGATGACTGGACAACTACAGCTAATGTGATCATGGAGACAGGTAGGAGAATACTTGGTGTGTCATCTGGAAGGAAAGTAGATAAGGAGACTTGGTGGTGGAATGAGGAAGTGCAGGAGTGTGTACAAAGGAAGAGGTTAGCTAAGAAGAAGTGGGACATTGAGAGAACCGAAGAGAGTAAACAGGAGTACAGGGAGACACAGCGTAAGGCAAAGGTAGCGGTGTCAAAGGCCAAACAGAGCACGTATGATGACTTGTATGCTCGGTTGGAAAGTCAAGAGGGAGAAAATTATTTATTCAGAGAAATAGAGATGGGAAAGACGTGCAGCAAGTTAGATTGATAAAGGACAGAGAGGGAAATGTATTGACTGATGACAGAAGTGTGCTGGGAAGGTGGAAAGAGTACTTTGAAGAGCTGATGAATGAGGAAAATGAGAGAGGAAAAAAAGAGTAGAAGAGGTGACTGTTGAGGACCAGGAAGTAGCAAAGATTAGTAAGGGTGAAGTGAGGAGGGCATTGAACAGGATGAAGAATGGAAAGGCAGTTGGTCCTGATGACTTACCAGTGGAGGTATGGAAGTGTCTAGGAGAGGTAGCAGTAGATTTTCTGACAAGAACGTTTAACAAGGTCTTAGAGAGTGAGAGGATGCCAGAGGAATGGAGGAGAAGTGTGCTGGTGCCCATTTTTAAGAACAAGGGAGACGTGCACAGAGTTGTGGCAACTCCAGAGGGATAAAGTTGATGAGCCATACGATGAAGTTATGGGAAAGAATAGTGGAAGCTCGACGAAGGGCACAGGTCAGCATTTGTGAACAACAGTTTGGTTTCATGCCAAGAAAGAGCACCACAGATGCAGTGTTTGCCTTGAGGAAATTAATGGAGAAGTACAGAGAAGGTCAGACGGGGTTGCATTGTGCCTTTGTGGATCTGGAGAAAGCATATGACAGGGTGCCGAGAGAGGAACTGTGGTATTGCATGAGGAAGGCTGGAGTGGCAGAGGAGTATGTTAGAGTGGTGCAGGACATGTATGAGAGATGTAAGACAGTGGTGAGGTGTGCTGTCAGTGTGACAGAAGAGTTCAAGGTGGAGGTGGGACTGCATCAAGGGTCAGCTCTGAGCCCCTTGTTTGTTATGGTGATGGACAGGCTGACAGACGAGGTTAGACAAGATTCCCCATGGACTATGATGTTTGCAGATGACATTGTGATCTGTAGTGAGAGCAGAGAACAAGTGCAGGAAAATCTAGAGAGGTGGAGGTATGCCCTGGAAAGGAGGGGAATGAAGGTTAGCCTCAGTAAGACAGAATACATGTGTATGAATGACAAGGACCATAGTTGGAGAAAAGTGTCCGGTGTGATGTGTGATAGGAGGGTATCAGCAAGAATGAAAGGAAAAGTGTACAAGACAGTGTTGAGGCCAACGATGTTGTATGGCTTAGAAACAGTGACCCTGGGGAAAAGACAGGAGGCAGAGCTGGAGGTAGCAGAGATGAAAATGTTGAGGTTCTCTTTGGGAGTAACGAGGATGGATAGGATTAGGAATGAGCACATCAGAGGGACAGCAAATGCAAGACGTTTTGGAGACAAAGTCAGAGAGGCTAGATTGAGATGGTTTGGACATGTACAGAGGAGGGATAGTGAGTATATTGGTAATAGGATGCTGAGGCTGGAACTACCAGGCAGAAGGCCTAGAGGAAGACCAAAGAGACGATTCATGGATGTGGTGAAGGAGGACATGAAGGGCGTTGGTGTAAGAGAAGAAGATGCAAAGCATAGGGTGAGATGGAGGCAGATGATTCGCTGTGGCGACCCCCGAAGGGAAAAGCCGAAAGGAAAAGAAGAAGAAGAAGATATAATAAACTTTGTAGACTGGCTGATATTCAAGTGTACATGTATCTGAGGGTAGAGTAGCTGGATTGATATGGTTCACAGTCAGTGGGGTAGATGTGGTTGATTAAAGTGTACGGGTTTCTATTGCACATAACCGTTTTTTTCACAGACAGTTACAAAGTGGCGTTGTACAGTCTGACAGCGGTGGGGATGAAAGACCTGCGGTAGCGCTCCTTCCTGCACTGAGGATGTCTCAGTCATCCACTGAAGGAGCTGCTCAGATTCGCTACAGTCTGGTGCAGTGGGTGAGAGCTGTTGTCCATAATGGATGTGAGCTTTGCTAGCATCCTCCTCTCACCCACCTCCTCCACAGAGTCCAGTGGGCAGTAGGACAGCGCTGGCCCTCCTGACCAGCTTGTTCAGTCTCTTTCTGTCTCGCTCTGTGCTGCCCTGGGCCCAGCAGATGGCAGCGTAGAGGATTGCAGAGGCTACCACAGAGTCATAAAATTTCCTGAGCAGAGGTCTGCATACTCCGAAGGACCTAAGTCTCCTCAGAAAGTGGAGGCGACTCTGGCCCTTCTTGTACAGGGCTTTGGTGTTGTGGGACCAGTCCAGTTTATTGTTGAGGTGAACACCCAGGTACTTGAAACTGTCCACTGTCTCAATGTCCTGTCCCTGGATGTTCACCAGTGAGTGTTTGTGTTTGTGTGTTCGAGTGCTTCTCCTGAAGTCGACCACCATCTCCTTCGTCTTCCTAGTGTTCAAGCACAGGTGGTTGCGCTCACACCAGTCCACAAAGTCGACGATGACCGACCGGTACTGCAGCTCGTTCCCCTCTGACACACGGCCCAAGGTGGCGGAGTCGTCAGAGAACTTCTGGAGGTGGTAGCTGTCTGTGTTGTAGGGGAAGTCCGAAGTGTAAATGGTGAAAAGGAAGGGTGAGAGGACGGTGCCCTGGGGTGCCCCCGTGCTGCAGACTGCCACCTTTGACTCGCAGCCGCACGTAATGTGAACGGTCAGTGAGGTAGTCGATGATCCAGACAACAAGATGTCTGTCCACTCCCGTGTCCTCCAGTTTCCCCCACAGAAGTGCTGGCCTGATGGTGTTCAAGGCGCTGGAGAAGTCAAAGAACATGACCCTCACAGTGCTACCAGCAATCTCCAGGTGGGTGAGCACCTGCTGGAGAAGGTAGATGACGTCGTCTTCTACCCCGATGCTGGGCCTGTAGGCAAACTGCTGCGGGTCTAGGGTGGGGCTCACCATTGAGCGAAGGTGTTCGAGGAGGAGCCTCTCCATGGTCTTCATGAGGTGGGAGGTCAGGGCGACAGGTCTGTAGTGGGCCGGTTCCTTTGCTTGAGCTGTTTTGGGAACTGGGACCACACAGGAGGTCTTCCACAGGACAGGAACCTTCTTCAGGTTGAGTCTCAGGTTGTACAGTTGGCATAGGACCTCACAGAGCTGGTCCGCACAGGTCCTCAGCAGCCTGGGACTGATGCCATCTGGTCCTGCAGATTTCCTCTAATTTAGTGGCCTCAACTGTCTCCTCACCTGGTCTGACATAAGGGAGAGAGGGGACTGGGGTGGGCTGCAGAGGGAGGGGGATGTGTCTGTATTGTTTCTGCTGCAGTCAGGTGAAGTTGGCCTGGGGAGGGGGGAGGTGTCTGCTGATCTGGAGATTTGTAAGGGGGGGGCAAAGGGGGAGGGGGGGGAGAATCAAACCTGTTGAAGTAACAGTTTATTCATCCGCTCAGCGCTGCTCACCATCAGCTGTCCCTCTGACACTCTGCCCAAATCCAGACATGGTCTTTAGTCCTCTCCAGATGTCCCGTGTGTTGTTCTGAGCCAGCTTCTCCTAGTCCTTCTTGGCCCTCCTGATCCTCCACTGGAGCTCACGCTGGACCTTCTGCTCCTCTCTATCCCCTGAGATGAAAGCCCTCTTCTTCTGGTTCAGGAGGACTTTAAGCTCATGGGTGACCCACGGGTGGTTGTTGGAGAAGCACCGTACCCTCCGTGTTGGCACAATGCTGTCCATGCAGAAGTTCATGTAATCGGTGATGCAGTGTGTGAGGCCGTAGATGTCATCACCAAAGGAGTCACTGAACATGCTCCAGTCTGTGGTCTGGAAACAGTCCTTAAGCCTCTCATTGGTCTCCTCAGTCCACACTTTCACAGACCTCTTCTGTGCAGTTTCCTTTCGCACCCTGGGTGTGTATTGGGGAGCAGGTAGACGAGGTTGTGGTCTGAGCGTCCCAGTGGGGGGAGGGGGGGGGGGAGCTGTAAGCATGCTTCACATTAGCATACAGCGAGTCCAGTGTTTTATTGTCTCTTGTGGTGCACGTCATGTATTGCATGAATGTCGGGAGAGAGGCGGAGAGAGAGGCGTGGTTAAAGTCCCTGCTGATCAGAATCATGACGCAAGGGTGACGAGTCTGTGTCTGACTGACAGCGCTGTGGAGACACTCACACGCGGCCGCCACATCAACTGAGGGCGGAATGTACACGCAAAACACAATCAAGCGCTCGCCGCGAGCAGCTCCAGGTCCCGCGTGCACAGCTGTTCCTTTACGTGCATGTTTGCCGAGTGGCACCATCATTCATTCACGTAGACCGCCATGCCCCCTCCTTTCTTCTTTCCACTCTCCGCCACACTCCGATCTGCACGCGCAAGTGTAAATCCGTTCAGAGAAACCACAGAGTCCGGTGTGTGTTCATTCAGCCACGTCTCCAAAAAACGTCCCGGTACTCCCTCTGCTGCCGGGTCAGCACCGCCAGCTCCTCACTCTTGTTGACGATCGCGCGGACATTTTCCATGATGACAGAGGGAACATATCTCCTCCGCGTCTTTCATCCCCATCTCCAGCCTCTCCTTTTCCTTCGTATTTCCACGGGAACAACGAGCTTTTCCGCATAAAGGAGAGAGGGGCTGCGCAGGCCGAGGAGGGTCTCACGTGTGTAAGACCTACGTTGTTCAAAGCTGTCGGTGAATGAGTTTCCTGACGCCGATCCAAAAAGTGAAAGTCAAAGTGCACAGCAAAACAAAAGCATTATAAAAGTGGGCTTCCCAAATGCAGGATTGAAGACAGAAAAAGAAACTTTGAAAAAAGATAAAGAAACAAGCCTATATACAATAGAAAAGAGAAACAAAAAGGAAAAAAAGGTGAAGAGCTCCTGTAACTGGCTGCAGGTCACCTAGCGCCATCTTGATAGTCATAGAGAGACGCATGATGAGAAGCATTGTCTGTTACTTGGGAGTCGCCAGAGCGTATCATCTGATTCGCATGTTTAATTTGGCAGAGGTTTTTACGTCGGATGCCCTTCCTGTCACAATCCTTTTTTAGCAAGGGACAGAAACACGCTGACGACTTTGCAGCCTACTCTTTACGAAAGTCAGCAATGATTCTTTTACATGAACCTCTCACCATAGACAGTGAGAGACATGGACCGCCTTTGATAACCCAGTTAGCTGCACTGGGGGGGACAGTGACAACCTTGTGGAGAGTGGGACTCGAACCCCCAACCTTTGGATCAGTGATCCAGCACCCAATACCACTAGACCACCACTGCCCCTCGTTGTTTGCATGCTATCCTCATTAAAATATGAAAATCTATAAATGTTCGGGTGGTTTTAGTTAAAGCAGACACTGTTTTTTTTTCATCTGTGTGATTTTGACAAAGATCAGATCACATTTTATGGTGATTTTATGCATAAATATGAGAAATTCCAAAAGGTTCAGATAAGGCGTTTAAGTTCTATGTCCTGGTGCTTTCGTTCTGGCTTGCCTAAGGATTTCTTGGATGTGTTTAGTACTTCACTTTCTGGAGAGAATTCCATTCCTCTTTGGCCGTTGAGTCCGGACTCACTTCTATGTTGGTTAAACTGTCCTTGTAGCTAGTAGTGGTGAGTTTCTTGGTGTTTCATTTAATTGGTTTCCTTGGTCTTTTTTACAGTGCTTCACCCATAGTTTAAGAGCCGTCTTAGACCTCAGCAACTGATGATCAGTCCAGCAGTTTGCTCCGCACATGACACGGGTACTGTGGACATCCATCTTATCCTGGCGTCTTGTGATGATATAACCGATCATATGCCAGTGTTTAGATTGAGGATGCATCCATGTTGCCTTTCGGCTCTCTTTACGCTTGAACATAGTTTGGTCACTATCATTTCAAATTCTGAGCACAGAGCTAGTAGGAGTTCACCATTTGAATTGCATTTTCCGATCCCATGCTTTCCTGTAATATGCGGCCACTTTTCAAAGTCCTTTTCAATCCTTGTATTAAAATCTCCTATCAGTAAGATTTTGTCGGTCTTCTGGACTTGACTTAGGACGGTAGAGAGCTGATTATAGAAAGATTCCTTTTCTGTATCTGGATTTGTCATCGTTGGGGCATAAACAACATTGATGAGCGTTGTGTAGATGTTCTTGTTTAGGGGTAATCTCATTGTCATGATCCTGTTGCTTATTGACCTTGGGGTGTATGTAATCACCTTGGGGTGACCTGTAGTGTATGTAAAATTTCTTTCCTAATGGCAAATCCCACTCCAGCCTCTCTTCTTTCTCCCACTAGTCTTCCACTCCAAAAGTCTGTGTACTCCATATCATCCAAACTGCCAGACTCCGCGAACCGTGTTTCACACAAGGCGGCGATGTCAATGTTGTATTTTGCAAGTTCCATCGCGACAAGTGCAGTGCGTCTTTCTGGTCAGTTTACTCCTTCTCGGTCCGAAAGGGTTTTCATGTTCCACTGATAAAATGTCAGTTCCTTGGCTCTACTTCCTTGTTGATTTTTCACTGTCAGCGGAAGTTGGGGTCGAACAGCGCGGTCCTTGGTAACCCGGGCGACGACCGATCCGGTATGAGCTTTTTTGTGGTTATGCATTTCATGAAAACTGCTAGCAAGATGGTGTAAGTACCACTGGCTTTTGCAAGTTACCAATGGCACTCTCTCGAGGAGTTAATATATTTTCTGGGCCGGAAAGAACAAATCCAGACAGGCACAGTATATTAGTCCCTGCAGTGGTTGGCCTAAAGATACTGGGAGTTCCAGGTAGCAATCGCCCTCAATGTAACCACAGTCACATGATTTTCTGTTGGGGTTTACTCCCTTAGCCTTTGGTTAAATAAACGTATTCCACAAGGCAGCAGTGTGTTTCAACTATGCAGGGCAGGGGCGTCAAACTCCCTAAAATACAACAGTCAAACTCACTGAGATATAATCGTATACCCGCATACGAGAAAATATATTTGATATAAATTCCCCATCTACATGTTCACATTCCTCTATGATATCTTTGTCATACATGTGGGAAAGTTGTTCTGTAATGAACATGCTCTCATTCTTTGTAAACTTAATAGCATCAGGTATAGCCTGCTGGGATGGTGTTGTAGTAAAATATATATCTACACCCTCAATATTGGATAATATCCAAGGATCAGATGAAATGTCAGCCCATTTACTTGCAAAATGTTGCAGTTTCCCAGCATGAAAGTTTTCAGGAGTGTTTATCACAAAAAACTCCTCAGGTATGTGCCTCACCTTGTTACAATTCGACAATTCTGCCTTTACTTGCGGAACCCTTCTTTTCCCACCACTTTGACTTTGCTTAGCTCTGTAGCTATGGTCTTTCTTGAAATTTTGTTGGCGGTAACCTTCAGAGCCACTATTGTTATATGGATGAAACCGTGGCTTATCCTGACGATATCTTGGTCTGTCGGACACAAAAACTTTCTTTCCCATCTGTTTAGAGTCTCCAATGTCCTTTATTTTCTTATGCAGCTCATCACCAAACAAATACTTATTGGTGGTTATCATACCAGAAGTACAAAGGTGCTTATATGACCCAGTCAGGTCCTGCTTAAATGCATCTCGCCTTTTCACATTCATGTCTGCTTGTGCACCTGTCAACATTCTGAGCCCATGTGTTATTTTCTACAAAGCTATTTTGCTGTTCAAATCCTTGCGCTTTATTATGCTTGTCATTAGCATGCCGGCAACTTGAATGATGGGGATCATGGATTTAACCAGTAAGCCTTGCACATGTTGCATTTTTATGTCTCATGTTTTGCTGGTTGCTTTCGCCTCGTTCCAGATTTCTTCATTTACTTTCGGCACCACTAAGCCTTCACAATTCTTGGGACGAAAATATTTGTCAATTAAGTCTTCCAACTTTGTGAAATTTGGCGCTTTGGCCAGTCCATCTCCAATCGACTTCGCTAATTCAGGTTTTATAGAGTCCGAAGTCTTTTCATCGTCACCAAAGAAATCTGCAAATTCGTTCATTAATGAAGACATGAATGAGGCTGTTGTGCGTGGAGCATATGCGTCGGACCCAAAGATGCAGGAGACCATAATAAGATTGAATGATTTTATGTTGCACTTGGAACTCTAAATCAAGGGAAGAATTAAACACTGGAAACTGGTTGAGCATGAAGCAGAATACCAGGAGTCAGAGAGAAAGCAGAGAAACGAAATCACTGGGAAGGACAATCTTCTGACTTTGGAGGGAAGCGCGCCGCTCCTATTTATAGCTCGATGATTGCTGATTGCTGAATGGAAACAGATGCGCTCTCTGGACCTCGCCTGCAGGTAACAGCCACGCCTCTCCGCAGAACCTGCAATGAATGAAGAGAGAGTTAACGCCACCAGCCAGCACAGACGATAACAGTACCCCCCCCCTTAAGGGGCGCCACCTGGCACCCGACCAGGCTTGTCCAGGAACTGACGATAAAAGTTGTTTAATAAGTCCGGGTCCAGGATTAGGGAGCGAGGAATCCAGGAGCGTTCTTCTGGGCCATACCCCTCCCAGTCCACCAGGTACTGAAAACCTTGACCCCGTCTGCGTACATCGAGGATGCGATTGAAGGTGTATGCGGGGTGTACCTCAATCAGCCGGGGATTGGAGGGGGTGGGGGTCAGTGGGGGGTGGAGGGGACTTTCCACCATGGGCTTAATCAGGGATACATGGAATACTGGGTGTACTTTGAGTGAGGATGGGAGTTTTAGTCGGACAGCGCTGGGGTTTATAATTTTTTTCTATCACGTAGGGCCCGATGCACCTGGGAGACAATTTCTTGGAATCGACTTGCAGAGGCAGGTCCCGGGAGGAGAGCCAAACTTGTTGCCCCACCGTGTAGGGAGGTGCCGGGGTTCGATAACGATTGGCGATTCTCCGGTTTCGGGCCACTTTTGTACCAGGGCGGCACATGCTTCTTTCCAGATCTGATGTGCTCTGTGAAACTGCGCTTGGATGGATGGAATGGCCACTTCAACTTCCTGGCTGAGAAACAGGGGATGCTGGAAACCGTTGATCACCATAAAGGGGGATATCCCGGTGTCAGTGCAAACCAGAGAGTTGTGTGCATATTCGATCCACTGGAGGTGTGTGGCCCAGGAAGCTGGGTGACAGGAGGTGACGCGGCGCAAGGAGGATCCGAGGCTTTGATTTGTTCGCTCCGCCTGCCCATTCGACTGAGGATGGTAGCCAGAGGTCAAGCTACAGGAGACTCCCAAGGTGTCGCAGAACGTCTTCCAAACTCTAGATGCAAACTGGGGGCCCTGGTCCAAGACAACGTCCTGGGGGATGCCATGGAGGCAAAAGACATGTTGGACCAGGAGACCAGCTGTTTCCATCGGCGAGGGGAGTTTGGGTAGGGCGACGAAGTGAACCGCCTTGGAGAACCAGTCCACTATCGTCAGGATGACTGTGTTGCCCTCGGATGGGGGTAACCCCGTAACAAAGTCCACCGCAATGAGGACTGAGAACCAGGGATGATGAGGAACGGGTAAGGGTTGGAGGAGACCTATGGGTGCATGATGGGAGGACTTGCTCCGGGCACAGGTGGCACAAGCTCCCACAAACTCCCTGGTTCGGCGGCCATTGTTAGCCACCAGAAGCGTTGTTGGAGTGGAAAGATAGTTCGGTGGGCTCCGGGGTGGCAGGCTAATTTTGCGCCCACTTGAGCACTAGGGTTCTGGCCGGCAGGGGAACGTATAGTCGACCTTGGAGGCACCCGATGGGCTCCGGTTCCCCCTGATGGGCATTCTGAACTAGCCGTTCCACTTCCAATTGAGCTGCTCCAAGTATACAGGAGGCAGGCAGGATGGTCTCCATGGTGGTTTCTTCCCCCGAGGAGAACTGCCTGGAGAGAGTGTCTGGCTTCGTATTCCAGGAGTCGGGTCGGTAGGTTAGTGTGAAGTTAAATCTTCCTAAGTAGAGCAACCATCATGCCTGACGGGAGTTCAATCTCTTGGCCGTATGGTTTTATGGTCGGTCCAGACCACGAAGGGGTGAGCTGCCCCTTCCAGCCTGGAGCACCAAGACCATCGCCAGCAGCTCATGATTCCCAACATCATAGTTCTGTTCCACTGGGGACAAGCAATGGGAGAAGAAGGCACATGGCTGTAGCTTCTGGTCTGTGGGAGACCGTTGGGAGAGGACTGCCCCCACCCTCAAGTCTGAGGCGTCGACTTCCACCATGAACTACAGCAAGGGGTCCGGATGGATCAGTATGGGCGCATTGACGAATTTAGCCTTCAGCCTGTCAAATGCCACCTGGGCACTTGGGGACCGCTGGAATGGTGTTTTGGGTGATGTCAACTGTGTGAGGGGGCTGCTAGGTGGCTATAGTCTCGCACAAACCGCCGATAGAAGTTTGCGAACCCCAGGAACCTCTGCAGCTGTTTCCGTGTCCCCGGAGTCGGCCACTCCGCCACTGCCTTCACCTTCGCCGGATTGGGTCTTATCTGGCCCTTCTCCACGATGAATCCCAGTAAAGAGACTGAAGGGACATAAAATTTGCATTTCTCTGCTTTGACAAACGATCTGTTCTCTAGGAGCCTCTTTAGCACCTTGCTTGTGTGACAGAGATGCTCATCATAGTCTTTGGAGAAAATCAGGATGTCGTGTAGGTACACGAATATAAAGCAGTTCAGCATGTCCCTAAGAACATCGTTAACCAGGGCTTGGAAAACCGCCGGAGAGTTTGTTAGTCCGAATGGCATGACCAAGTATTTGAAGTGCCCCAGAGGCATGTTGAAAGCTGTCTTCCACTCGTTCCCCTCCCGAATCTGGACGAAGTGGTCGGCATTTCTCAGGTCCAGCTTGGAAAAGAGGGATGAACACTGAATCTATTAGAGGCAGAGGGTACATATTCTTTATTGTGATATGGTTCAGGCCCGTGCAATCGATGCAAGGTCTCAGGGTTTTGTCTTTCTTTTCTACGAAGAAGAACCCAGCGCCAACCGGGGATGATGAGGGCCGAATGAGACCTGCAGTGAGCGACTTATTAATATATGCTTCCATGGCGTCTTTATCCGGTTTTGAGAGGTTGTATAGTCACTGTGAAGGGAGCGTGGAACCTGGAAGTAGGTCAATGGCGCAGTCGTATGGTCAATGAGGAGGTAGTGAGCAAGCCCGGTCCTTGCTGAAGACCTCTTTCAAGTCATGGTACTCTTTCAGCATGCCGACTAAGTCCAGATCCTCCAGGTCGCCCAGGGTTTGTGAAGCTTGGGAGGGTACGGCCACCATTAAGCAGTGTTGCAGACAGTAGTAACTCCAGCTGTGTATGATGAGGGTGCGCTAGTCGATGTGGGGATTGTGGGTCTGCAACCACGGCCACCCCAGCACCAGGGGAGAGAGAGGGGCAGAGAGAGCAAACAGCTCCAACATTTCCTGATGGTTCCAAGACAGATTGAGCTTACCGGCTTAGTCTTGTGCGTGACACGAGCTATGAGTCAGCCATCAATGGCCACTACCTCCTTGGGGGTTTTGAGTTCATATACGGGTAGGTCGTGGAGCTCAACCATCCCCAGATCGATGAAGTTAGCGTCAGCGCCTGAGTCAATGAATATGTCCAGAGCATAGGAGTGTTGTGCGGAGTACAGCGTACCTTGAATTTGCAGGCACTTCCTGGGTGTTGTGGAAGATCCTCTCATCACTGCCCCTCTCCTAGATATCAGACCCTGTCGCGCGGGGCACTGGGCGAGGTAATGGCCCTTCTCGGCGCAGTAGATGCATAGACCGTTGGTCTGTCACCGATGCTTCTCCTCCGCCGTCAGCCTGGTGCGGCTCACCTGCATGGGCTCTTGACCATCATCCTCCCTCAGAGGAGGGAATGATGAGGAGGTTCGAGGTGGGGCCACCTCACGGAGGTGCTCGAGGATGGGTAGACAAGACTGGTCCACTCCTCCTGGAATCTATTCCTCTCTCTCAGCTGGTTGTCCAGCCGGGTAGACAAGGCGATCAAATCCTCGCGAGCGGCCGTCTCATATCATGCCGCGAGCCCGTCTTTCAGCCTTTCATTTGGATCCCACAGGAAAGCCCCCCGGAGCGCAGGGTCATTCCAGCCGTTTTCTATGGCGAGAATTCGGAATCGATGGCATTCTCTGCGACTGACTGCGAGCCTTGCCGGATTCGTATGATGGGATTTGGATGGGAGCTCGCCTCCTCCCCTTTCGCTGGACGATCGAAAACCTTTTTCACTTCTCAAACGAACTGGTCAAAATGGGGAGCATAATTCCGGGGTATGGGTGGCGACCGCTAGCGCCCAGGACGAGGCTTGCTCCGTGAATAGGCTCATAATGAAGGCAGTTTTAGCTTGATCAGTGGAGTATGTGAGCGGCTGCTGGCTGAAGACGAGCGAACACTGATGGAGGAATTGTGCGCAGGGGCCAATCATGCCCGAGTACCTGGCTGGCGTCGGAATGAGTGGTTCTCGGTGTGCGGAGAGTATAGCTGGTGCTGGCGCTGCTGCCGAAGTGGAGAGTGAAGCGTGAGTGGGCGGGGTCATGGCGGCAAGTTGGGTGAAGATGGCGTCCATCCTTCCGCCTAGCTGCACCACGCTGGTGTTTATCCGCTGGAGATTGACCATCATTTGGTACAGGTTGGAGTCGTGTCGTCCCAACAGGACTCCCTGGTCAGATAAGGCCTGCTGGAGCTGAGCAGTCTCCGCTGGGTCCATATTTCAGGTCAGAAGATTCTGTGGTGCCTGGAGCATATGCGTCGGACCCAAAGATGCAGGAGACCATAAGAAGATTGAATGATTTTATTTTGCACTTGTAACTCTAAATAACGGGAATAATTAATCAATGGAAACTGGTCGAGCATGAAGCAGGATACCAGGAGTCAGAGAGAAAGCAGAGAAATGGAATCCCTGGGAAGGTAAATCTTCTGACGTCGGAGGGAAGCGTGTCACTCCAATTTATAGCTTGCTGATTGCTGATTGCTGAACGGAAACAGGTACGGCCTCTGGACCTCGCCTGCAGGTAACAGCCACCCCCTTGCCAGTGCCTGCAATGAATGAAGAGAGAGTTAACGCCGTCAACCAGCACAGACCATAACAGAGGCATCAGAGTCTTCTATGTCTGGGTCACCGATTTCACTGTCATTCCCACAAACCTGAGACACTTACATAACAAATTTATCGCCTTCTTCCTCATCTGTATCGGAAGTGGCGTCGCCGTCTGCCATTGTTTGTTTACTTCCGCTTGGCACACAATCGGAAGTGGTCGGGGTCAGATACGATCAGGAGTTTCCGTCACTGTGAAAAGTTGTCAAATGTCTTCCAACATTTTCGAAAGTCTTTTCCATTTTCTTCATGGCTGCAGTCTGGATCACTTGATTTTTCACCATAAAATCGAACAGTTTCATGAGATGGTTATCAGAGGTGACCTCACCTTCCATGCTGCTCCCTGGTTTGTTGACTCGAGCTTTGGGAGAAACTTGGTCATCAGCCCCTTGAATCTCATCACCCAATTCAATTTCTCCATCTGAAGCAGTAATGTCATCACCCAATTCAATTTCTCCATCTGAGGCAGTAATGTCATCGACATTTGGCTGATCTTTCCTTTCACATGAGGATTTCATTCTCTTTCCAATTTTGGACGTTGACAGCATGTCCTGTACAATACCAAATGCTTCCTCACGAGCCTCTACCCCCTCGGGCACGACCCATGGCTGTTTTGGTCAAAATCACACCTGTCGTTCAACCAAACCAGCTAAAAGTCTCCAAAAGTGATTTAAACAAGAATCTCACTCAGTCCTCAAAAAGTTCTTCGAACTTCCGCTTCTTCTTCTTTTCCTTTCGCTGTTCCCTTCAGGGATCGCCACAGCAAACCATCTGCCTCCATCTCACCCTGTCCTCTGCATCTTCTTCTCTTACTCCAATGACCCTCATGTCCTCCTTCACCACATCCGTAAATCTTTGGTCTTCCTCTCTGCCTTCTGCCTGGTAGTTCCAACCTAAGCATCCTACTGCCAATATACTCACTATCCCTCCTCTGTACATGTCCAAACCATCTCAATCTAGCCTCTCTGACTTTGTCCACAAAACATCTTACATGGGCTGTCCCTCTGATGTGTTCATTTCTAATCCTATCCATCCTTGTTACTCCCAGAGAGAACCTCAACATTTTCATCTCTGCTACCTCCAGCTCTGCCTCCTGCCTTTTCCTCAGTGCCACTGTTTCTAAGCCATACAACATCGCTGGCCTCACCACCGTCTTTTCCTTTCATTCTTCCTGACACTCTCCTATCGGACATCACACTTTTTTTTTTCATCACACTATCGCACATCACACTTTTCTCCAACCATTCCAGCCTGCCTGCACACGCTTCTTCACTTCTTTTCCACACTCTCCATTGCTCTGGATTGTTGAGCCTATGTACTTAATATCCTCCACCTTTGTTATCTCTGCTCCCTGTAACATCACCGTTCCTCCTTCTCATTCACACACATGTATTCTGATTTTCTGAGGCTAACCTTCATTCCCCTCCTTTCCAGGGCATACCTCCACCTCTCTAGATTTTCCTCCACTTGTTCTCTGCTCTCACTACAGATCACAATGTCATCTGAAGACATCATAGTCCATGGAGATTCTTGTCTCACCTCTTCTGTCAGCCTGTCCATCACCATCGCAAACAAGAAGGGGCTCAGAGCTGACCCTTGATGCAGTCCCACCTCCACCTTGAATTCGTCACCACTTCTACTCTTTTTCCTCTCTCATTTTCCTCATTCATCAGCTCTTCAAAGTACTCTTTCTAATCTAACTTTCTGCACGTCTTTCCCATCTCTATTTCTCTGCTGTGCCAACCTGTATAAATCATTTTCTCCCTCTTTACTGTGCAACCGATCATATAAGTCATCATACGCCCTCTGTTTGGCCTTAGCCACTGCTACTTTCGCCTTACACTGTCTCCCTGTACTCCTGTTTACTTTCTTCGGTCCTCTCAATGTCCCACTTCTTAGCTAACCTCTTCCTTTGTACACACTCCTGCACTTCCTCATTCCACCACCAAGTCTCCTTATCTACTTTTCTTCCAGAGGAAACACCAAGTACTCTCCTACCTGTGTCCATGATCACATTTGCTGTGGTTGTCCAGTCATCTGGAAGCACTTCCTGACCACCCAAAGCCATTTTCAACTCCTCCTTGAAGACAACACGACCCTCTTCCTTTTTCAACGTCCACCACTTTGTTTTCTGCTCTGCCTTTGCCTTCTTCACCTTCCGCACCATCAGCGTCATCCTGCATACCACCATCCTATGCTGTTTGGCAACACTCTCACCCACTACTACTTTTCAGTCACTGACTTCCTTCAAATTACATTGCCTACACAAGATGTAGTCTACCTGTGTGCTCCTACCTTCGCTTCTATAGGTCACCCTATGCTCCTGTTTCTTCTTGAAGAAAGTGTTTACCACAGCCATGTCCATCCTTTTTACAAAATCGATCAACATCTGTCCTTCTGTGTTCCTGTCCTGGATACCAAACCTGCCCATCACTTCCTTGTCCCCTCTGTTTCCTGCACCAACATGTCCATTGAAGTCTGCACCAATGACCACTCTTTCACCTCTGGGGGTATTCTGCATTTGTGTTTATGGTTTGCATTTTGTTAATTGGAAAAAGTTTTACGCCGGATGCCCTTCCTGTCGCAACCCTCTGCATTTCTCCGGGCTTGGGACCGGCATAAGGGGGAGAGACACTGGGTTAGTGCCCCCCCCCCCCCCCCCGCCTCATGGCTGCATTAAAGAAAATTCAAAAAACGTAGCAGAGATAAAAACTTTGTTGAACACTGATATTCTACTCACACTAACTGATATTCTGCGCATGCGCCTCTCACGTAGTCCTGATAGGACAGAATAGAGAGGTGGAATTAGAGTTTCAAGGTATCAGCCCCGCCCACACACTGGAGTACAGAAAGGATTGGCTTTCCGCTGCGCGCCATAGCGACAAGTGGCATTGAAAATAGATGTATAGATTGAAATGTGTGAGATTTATTTATGTTTTTGTTTTATTTGATTGCTTTTTTCTGTATTTTGACTGAAAGGACAGTGAAATTATGTATCACTTATTCTGTTAAGAAAGGCCACCTGATTTATCTGAGAGCCAGATGCGGTCATCAAAAGAGCCACGTCTGGCTCACGAGCCACAGGTTCCCGACCCCTGAACAGGCTCGTGGGTGACTCATGTTGTCCTTGTGGGTGACCATGTTGGTGACCCCTGATCTAGCCCTTCCCTAAACTTTAACATTTTCTAACCTGTCAAAGAGAATCATGTGATCAATAGTGTCAAAGTCTGCACTAAGGTCAAGTAGCACAAGCAGGATGACAGCCGTGGTCGGAGGCCACCAGTAGGTCATTTACTACCTTAACGTGTGCTGTCTCTGTGCTATGATGAGGCCTAAAGCCTGACTGATGCATTTTGTGAATATTATTCCTACAAAGAACTGAACAGAACTGCTGCTCTACAGCTTCTTCTAAGATCTTAGAGATGAAGGGGAGCTTTGATGTTGGTCTATGGTTGGACAGCTGATATGGGTCGAGATCAGGTTTTTAATCAGAGGTTTGATAATTGCTAGTTTAAAGGATTTATGTACATAATCAGTGCTAAGAGAATAATTAATTACATGTAATAAAGGGTTGATCACTTCTGATATTTGTTTAAAGATACATTGAGGCACTGGATGAAAAACACACAGGTGGATGATCGATGAGTAAATTAATGAGATTAGTTGAATGGGACAAAAACACTCGAGTCATGGATCTACTGGTGTTCTATTATTATTTACTGTTTCAGTTATTAACCCTTTACATTCTGAATTATTTTCTAGCTGTAAAAAAAACATTTCATGCTTTTTTTGGGACTTAGGTAAGCTGGTTAAAGATAATATGTACTGAAAATATGAATTTTGCATTAATTATAAAAATAATTATACGTCACTAATTAGTCATGTCCGGTAGGAAAGCTTGAATAAATATTAATAATAGTGGGTGACGAACTCACATCCGTAGGAAATGTGCACATTTTGTAAAGTGAAAAGTAAAAGATTTTTTTTTTTATCACATATCCTTGACTGCATTATCAATAACGTATCACAATATATCACAAACCTTTAAAAAATAATCTTTTACAAAAGTAACGGTATAAAACAAGCCTTATAAGAATATTTTGGCATAGAAATACTGGCACAAATGCTACTTATAAATGTATGTAAAATAAAATGGATCACGTTGAAATAAAAAAAACTTCTAAAAAAATCCTTTGGTATAAGGATGTGCATGGTTCTGCGCTACTTTATCCTGCAACTACTCATGGTAAGCTTTGAAGAAGTTGAATTTGCTGTTCAGGCACAGGCTCACATTGCATTTTTTGCATCTTTGCCATTTTTCTGAAATTCGTGGAAGATGCTCAACACCGTTTTTTTTGAAGGGCAACTGAAGGACAACGACAGCCCTTTTTAGGAGGTTTGCTCGGCTCTGTGCGAGAAGCAGGTCTTCCCCTCCTCTTCCCGTCCACTTTACTAACCGTCATCAGTTCCAATGACAGGAACATTATCTGATATAATATTTCTTGGATCTGTTGGAATTCCTATAAAGCGAGATTATTTGATTGGCTAAATCTACTCCTCCCATTGATTTATTGTACTGCTTCACAATATCAGAACAATCAACTTTAACTATCTTCTTTGTTTTGGAATCGAAGCGATGTCCTGTAGTAATGGGGTCGACTTTTGTGAAAGTCGATACAGTAATAACATGTTCACGACTCTATTGTTGAACCATTTTACATATGTATCAAGGCATAGACTGGGGAGGTTCACAGGGTGCACAGGGTGGATCAGGACCAAGGAAGGGCATCGAAACCGAAGGATTTTCATTTGGAAGGACTGACCAGTGTCGAGTGAGATTTCGTCTTGTTGCTCCGCTTGCACTAGAATCATCTGCAGTTGGCATTCGGGCGTGTTCATCTATGATAACGACTGAATCTCCATCAAGCTCAAGACATCATTTGGAGGATCTCTTCATCTAGATCGATTTCCTTTTCCATATTCACATCATCAGGGATGAAGTTGGGATCAGCCACCTCATCATCATAATCCATTTCTGTCTCAGATTCGTCACTATCATCACTATCATCACAATCACTATCACAATCATCACAAGTGACCAGCTCAGCAGTTTCCACACTGATGTTTTTCCTGCCATAAAAAGTTCTGGGGGCAATTGATATACCGGTGCTGAAATTGAATAGTGAGAGACACTCACCAGTCAAATTGATTCAACTATGATGTTTTCTAAATGACAAAATTGGGTCAGACTTTACCTCATGATGACTCACTTTGAATCGATAAATAACACCAAGATATTCCTCACAGAAAACAATAATGTTTATAATTGATGCTTATATTGAGTTTCCATAAACATTATAAGCATATTGGTATAAAAACACTATTTTTTGCAGGAATTCTACTATTTGTAAACTATGTTGTAAGTCATCACTGTTGACAGCCGAGCTTGTTCATACACCTGATCCGACGAAAACATCACTCATATAAAATGTGGGGTTTTTTAGTAAAATGAACTCAATAAACTATTTCTACCTCATAAAATTACAAAATTATTATTATTATATAATATATATAAAGGGCGGGAAAAGGTGACATAATACCATTCTCCGCTTCAACAGGAAACGTACCGCATTCATCACAGTCGTTCCCCAGATGCCCGTAGTGATATAAATTAAATTTTTAGGCTCTTAATTCTTGTGTGACGAATTCGTCACCATCGGGCATAAAGGGTTAAGAAACCTGTCTTTAAATTTAGGGAATCAATTTTTGACTATTTTCAATTTTAACATTAAAAAGCTAATAAAATTCTCACTGCTATAAACTGATGGATTACACATTTTATTCATGGTTTTATTCCTGGTTCATTCTAACAATATTAAATAAGTATTTCAAATTATTTTTGTTTTCTATTATATTGAGGAAACATTCTGCTCTAGCAGCACTAAGAGCTTTTCTGTAATTAAGGAGACTCCCCTTCCATTCTAGTTAGAAAACCAGGAATTTAGTTTGATGCCATTTTCATGCTAGTTTATGGGTTTTCTGTTTTAATGTTCATTTCTGTAAATTTGCAGAGGAATTTAATGTCTGGCCCTGGGGGTTTGTAAATAATAATTAAAGGAATCAGTTGCGTGGCTGAGAGGCATGTAAAATAACCATTGCTGACTTTCATCAAGAGCAGGCTGCATAGCCATCAGCTTGTTTCCCCACTGCAATGGCCTGGCAAGCTGTCTAGGGTGTACTCTGCTCTCGCCCACGACCCTATTAGGATTAAGTGGTTCAGCTGCATGTGCATATTTTTTCAAGGAGCATGCGAAATGTTAGTGTATACATTTTCAAAGCGTTAAATACAAAAATCCAGACATGAATAGATGAGAGACTGGATGGATGGATAGGAGGTTGGGTAGATGGATGAGACGGCTGGAAGAATGGATAGATGGATGGATAGATGTATAGATAGATAGATGGATCAATACAGTGGTATGAAAAAGTATCTGAACCTTTTGGAATTTCTCACATTTCTGCATAAAATCACCATCAAATGTGATCTGATCTCTGTCAAAATCACACAGATGAAAAAACAGTGTCTGCTTTAACTAAAACCACCCAAATATTTATAGGTTTTCATATTTTAATGAGGATAACATGCAAACAATGACAGAAGGGGGAGGAATAAGTAACTGAACCCTCTGCCTAAGGAGACTTAAAGAGCAATTGAAACCAATTTTTACCAAACAATTTAAGTCAGGTGTGTGCCCAATCACTGATGAGTGGCTTAAAGCTGCCCTGCCCACTATAAAACACACACCTGGTAAGAATTGTCTTGATGAGAAGCATTGTCTGATGTGCACCATGCCTCGCTCAAAAGAGCTGTCTGATGACCTGCGATCAAGAATTGTTGATTTGTATCAAGCTGGGAAAGGATACAAAACCATCTCTGAAAGTCCGGATGTTCATCAATAGACAGTCAGAGAAGTTGTCTACAAATGGAGAGAGTTTGGCACTGTTGCTTCTCTCCCAAGGAGTGGCCGTCCACCAAAGATGACACCAAGAGTTCAGTGCAGAATACTCAGAGAGGTAAAAAAAAAAACCCTAGAGTGTCTGCTAAAGACTTACAGAAATCACTGGCACAATCCAATATCTCTGTGCACACATCAACTATATGTAAAACAATGGCCAAGAATGGTGTTCATGGGAGAACTCCAAGGAGGAAGCCACTGCTGTATAAAAAAAACATTGTTGCTTGTTTAATGTTTGCAAAAAGGCACTTGGACACTCCACAGAAGCTTTGGCAAAATATTTTGTGGACTGATGAAACCAAAGTTGAATCGTTTGGGAGGAACACACAACGTCATGTGTGGAGGAAAAATGGAACAGCTCACCAACATCAACACCTCATCCCCCACCGTGAAGCATGGTGGAGGGTGCATCATGGTTTGGGACTGTTTTGCTGCCTCAGGGCCTGGACAACTTACAATCATTAATGGAAAAATGAATTCAAAAGTTTATCAGGATGTTTTGCAGGAAAACCTGAGGCCGTCTGTCAGACAGTTGAAGCTAAAAAGAGGATGGATGCTGCAACAAGACAATGATCCAAAACACAGAAGTAAATCAACTTCAGAATGGTTTCAGAAGAACAAAATACATGTTCTAGAGTGGCCAAGTCAAAGTCCAGACTTGAACCCCATTGAGATGCTGTGGCATGACCTCAAGACAGCAATTCATGCCAGACATCCCAGGAATCTGACTGAACTACAGCAGTTTTGTAAAGAAGAATGGGAAGCAGACACTGTTTTTCCATCTGTGTGATTTTGACAAAGATCAAATCACATTTGATGGTGATTTTATGGAGAAATGTGAGAAATTCCAAATGGTTCAGACTTTTTCATACCACTGTAGATGGATACATGTATGGATAGATGAATACTTGCATGAATAGATGGATGGATAGATGGATGATCATTTGTGCATGAGATGAAATCATTTGTAAATCTTATGATGATATAAACCCATCATGCAGAGCATTCATGGATGATGTCACAGTCATGACTGAATTAATAGCGGGAACTCGTTGGTATCTTTCAGCCATGGAAAAGATGGTGAATTGGGCAAGAATGAAAATCAAGCCAACCAAGTCAAGAAGCCTCACAATCACCAAAGGCAAGCCTGCATCGTATATATTTATCAATCAAGACAAGAAGATTTCCACCATCCAGTGGTGGTCTTGTGGATATGGCGCAGGATCGCTGATCCTGAGGTTGGGGGTTTGAGTCCCCACATGGTTGTCACTGTCCCCCCAGTGCAGCTAACTGGGTTATCAAAGGCGGGCCATGTCTCTCACTGTCTATGGTGAGAGGAATGTAAAAGAACCATTGCTGACTTTTGTAAAGAGTAGCTACAAAACCATCAGAGTGTTTCTGTCCCTTGCTAAAGGGTTGTGACAGGAAGGGCATCTGACGTAAAAACCTATGCCAAATCAAATGTGCGAATCAGATGATTTGCTGTGGCGACTCCCGAGAAAAATGGAAAAAGCCGAAAGGAATAAAGAAAGAAAGAAAATCGTAGTCACTTCAAAGCACCCAGATATGCTGCCACTATGACAGGGGAAGAAAACCATCCACATACAAGGGTGCAGGCTGGTCTGACCGTGGGGGGGTTGCACATCTCGGTTGACCGGAACTCGAGTCCCAGGGGCGAGAGGTCTAAGCCTTAAAGGGGAAATGAAATCTTCTTCTTCTTCTTTTCCTTTCGGCTGCTCCCTTCAGGGGTCGCCACAGCAAATCATCCACCTCCATCTCACCCTGTCCTCTGCATCTTCTTTTCTGACTCCAACAACCTTCATGTCTTCCTTCACCACATCCATAAATCTCTTCTTTGGTCTTCCTCGAGGCCTTCTGCCTGGTCGTTCCAACCTCAGCATCCTACTGCCAATATACTCACTATCCCTCTTCTGTACATGTCCAAACCCCAAACCATCTCAATCTAGCCTCTCTGACTTTGTTTCAAAAACATCTTACATGGGCTGTCCCTCTGATATACTCATTTCTGATCCTAGCCATCCTTGTTACTCCCAGAGAGAACCTCAACATTTTCATCTCCCGCCAGCTCTGCCTCCTGCCTTTTCCTCAGTGCCACTGTTTCTAAGCCATACAACATCGCTGGCCTCACCACTGTCTTGTACACTTTTCCCTTCATTCTTGCTGACACTCTCCTATCGCACATCACACCGGACACTTTTCTCCAACCATTCCAGCCTGCCTGCACACGCTTCTTCACCTCTTTTCCACACTCTCCATTGCTCTGGACTGTTGAGCCTAAGTACTTAAAATCCTCCACCTTCGTTATCTCTGCTCCCTGTAACATCACCGTTCCTCCTGGGTCCTTCTCATTCACACACATGTATTCTGATTTTCTGAGGCTAACCTTCATTCCTCTCCTTTCCAGGGCATACCTCCACCTCTCTAGATTTTCCTGCACTTGTTCTCTGCTCTCACTACAGATCACAATGTCATCTGCAAATGCCAACTAAATAAATTGGCGGTAGTTTAAGTATAGTTTATTGAAGTGATTGTGGCTTAAATTTTATATCATAAATGAACCATCGCACACACAGCGCTTTTATTTTATGTGCTTGTCGTGTAAGTTATCGACCCGAAAGTCGCCATTGCTAAGTGCCAGATTACACAAAGTTACTGTGACGTCACTGGGTTGATACAAAGTACCACATAAAATATAGTGCATGCATATCACAGCATATTATATGATATAAACAGCATGGAATGCACCCTGTGCACTCCCCCAGCCTACGCATCTTGACATAGTGGAGCTCACAGTCCCCTGGGAGGATAGACTCGACATTTCTCATGAGCTGAAACGAAGTACCAGGACTTGGTAGATGAAGCACGCATCAAAGGGTGGCTAGTAAGCCTGTTGCCAGTTGAGATTGGATGGTGGGGCTTCGTCACATCAACAACAAGGAACTTCCTTCGCAGGTTCGCAGGGCACCGTCCGCTCACCCTTCCTTTTCAGCATTTATACCTCGGACTTTAGCTATAGCACAGACAGCTGCCACCTCCAGAAGTTTTCGGACGACTCCGCCATCGTGGGCCGTGTGTCAGAGGGGAACGAGCTGGAGTACTGGTCGGTCATCGTTGACTTCGTGGACTGGTGTGAGCGCAACCACTTGTGCTTGAACACCATGAAAACGAAGGAGATGGTGGTCGACTTCAGAAGAGACACACTAACACACACACACACACACACACACACACGCTCACTAGTGAACGTCCAGGGACAGAACATTGAGATAGTGAACAGTTTCAAATATCTGGGCGTTCACCTTAACAATAAACTGGACTGGTCCCACAACACCAACGCCCTGTACAAGAAGGGCCAGAGTCGCCTCCACCTTCTGAGGAGACTCAGGTCCTTCGGAGTATGCAGACCTCTGCTCAGGACATTTTATGACTCTGTGGTAGCCTCTGCAATCCTCTACGCTGCCATCTGCTGGGCACCGGGCAGCACAGAGCGGGACAGAAAAAGACTGAACAAGCTGGTCAGGAGGGCCAGCTCTGTCCTCGGCTGCCCACTGGACTCTGTGGAGGAGGTGAGTGAGAGGAGGATGGTAGCAAAGCTCACATCCATCATGGCCAACAGCTCTCACCCACTTCACCAGACTGTAGAGAAGCTGAGCAGCTCCTTCAGTGGACGACTGAGACATCCTCGGTGCAGGAAGGAGCGCTACCGCAGGTCGTTCATTCCCACCGCTGTCAGACTGTACAACGCCACTTTGTAACTGTCTGTGAAAATACCGGTTATGTGCAATAAAAACCCCGTGCACTTTAATCAACCACATCTACCCCACTGACTGTGAACCACATCAACCCATCTACTCTGCACTCAGATACATTACACTTTAATATAGGCCTGTCTGTAAAGTCGTTCCCTTTTTTTCTTTTATTGTTTATTCATTTATACTATTTATGTATCTATTTATTTATTTACTTATATATGTATGTGTGTATGTATGTATACGTATCTATTTTTGCACCCCCTACTGATGGTACCTCAAGAGCCTGGAACAGTGAATTTCTCCATTGTGAGATTAATAAAGCTGTATCAAGGTTAGGTCTTTCCCCTACCACTACAAAGAAGGCATTCAAGGCCATAAGTGCCTCAGCAGAGATAAACTCGAGATGGCTATGGATGAAAAGGAGGGAAGAATATGTTTCAGCCAATCAGAAGCCAGGGGAGTAGCATGTGGGTGCACCTACAATGTAACTCAGCATCACCTAACCAATCAAGTCAAGAAAGTAGTGAGCATTTACACCTACATTAGATCTTCAAAACATGCAGCTAGAAGCCAGTCTGCAGGTGATGACAGTTTCTGTCTTTGCTGCCCCACTCGAGTGAAGCATTCAGGTTTAGGGGTGAAATGCTGACGACCCTGAGATACCTGCTGTAGATGCAGACTAGGCATAGAGACAGACAAAGTAACTACCTGCTCAAAGTTGCAGATGTCACAAAGCAAACGAATCTTTGCGTAGCGATGCGTCATGGATGTTTCCAGAAATTGTTATTTCCCGGTGTAATTTGTCACTTGGTCGCAGTTCGATGATTGACTTTGTAGTCGTGTCATCGGACTTGCGACCATATGTTCTGGACACTCGGGTGAAGAGAGGAGCTGAGCTGTCTACCGATCACTACCTGGTGGTGAGTTGGCTTCGGTGGTGTGGGAGGTTGCCTTCCAGACCTGGCAGGCCCAAGCGTGTAATCAGGTTCTGCTGGGAACGTTTGGCGGAGTCCCCTGTCCGAGAGGCCTTTAACTCCCACCTCCGGCAGAGCTACAACCACGTTCCGGAGGAGGCGTGTGACATGGAATCCGAATGGGCCATGTTTCGTGCCTCCATTGCTGAGGCGGCAGCCCATAGCTGTGGCCGGTGCTTGTCGTGGCGGTAATCCCCGAACCCGGTGGTGGACACCTGCGGTGAAGGGGGCCGTCCAGTTGAAGAAGGAAGCCTATTGGGTTTTATTAGCCTGTGTGACTCCTGAGACAGCAAACGGGTACCGGCAGGCCAAACGTGCTGCAGCCGAGGCTGTCGCAGATGCAAAATCTCGGGCGTGGGAGGAGTTCGGTGAGGGCCTGGAGAGTGATTATCGGTTGGCCTCAAAAAGGTTCTGGGCCACCATCCGACGCCTCAGGAGGGGGAAGCAGTTCTTCACAAACACTGTTTACAGTGGAGGTGGGGAGCTGCTTACCTTGACTGGAGATGTTGTCGAGAGGTGGAGGGAATACTTTGAGGACCTCCTCAATCCCACCAACACGCCCTCCGTGGAAGAGGAAGACCCTGGGGGTTCGGGTGAGGGTCCGCCCATCACTGGAGTGGAGGTCACACTGAGGTTGTCAAAAAGCTCCTCGGTGGTCGAGCTCCAGGGTTGGACGAGATCCGCCCGGAATATCTCAGGGCTCTGGATGTTGTAGGACTGTCTTGGTTGACACGTCTCTGCAACATCGCGTGGTCATCAGGGGCTGTACCTCTGGATTGGCAAACTGGGGTGGTGGTCCCAATTTTTAAGAAGGGGGACCGGAGGGGGTTTTCCAATTATCGGGGAATTACACTCCTCAGCCTACCTGGGAAAGTCTATGCAGGGGTAGTAGAGAGGAGGATCCGACCGATAGTCGAACATCGGATTCAGGAGGAACAATGTGGTTTTCGTCCTGGCTGCAGCACTCTTGACCAACTCTATACGCTCCACAGGATTCTGGAGGGGGCATGGGAGTTTGCCCAATCTGTCCACATGTGCTTTGTGGATTTGGAGAAGGCTTTCGACCGTGTCCCTCGAACGATCTTGTGGGGCGTGCTCCGAGAGTACGGCGTTCCGGATCCGTTGCTACGAGCTATTTGGTTGCTGTATCAACGGAGCCAGAGTTTGGTCCGTATTGGTAACAGCAGGTCGGATTCGTTTCCAGTGGGAGTTGGAGTCCGCCGAGGCTGTCCTTTGTCACCGATTCTGTTCATAATTTTTATGGACAAAATTTCAAGGCGCAGTCGAGGCGATGAGGGGTTCTGGTTTGATGGCCATCGGATATCGTCTCTGCTTTTTGCAGATGATGTTGTCCTTTTGGCTTCATCAAGTCGGGCCCTCCAGCTCTCATTGGAGCGATTCGCAGCTGAGTGCGAAGCAGCCGGGATGAAGATCAGTACCTCCAAGTCCGAGGCCATGGTTCTCAGTCGGACAATGGTAGAATGCACCCTCCGTGTCGGGAATGAGGTCCTTCCCCAAGTGGAGGAGTTTAAGTATCTTGGGGTCTTGTTCACGAGTGAGGGAAGGATGGAGCGAGAGATCGACAGACGGATCGCTGCAGCCTCTGTTGTTAAGCGGTGCCTGTACCGGTCCGTCGTGGTGAAGAAGGAGCTGAGCCGCAAGGCGAAGCTCTCAATTTACCAGTCGATCTACGTTCCAACCCTCACCTATGGTCACGAGCTTTGGGTAATGACCGAAAGAACAAGATCACGGATACAAGCGGCTGAAATGAGCTTCCTTCGCCGGGTGGCAGGGTTCTCCCTTAGAGATAAGGTGAGAAGCTCCGCCATCCGGGGAGAGCTCGGAGTAGATCCGCTGCTCCTCCGCATTGAGAGAGGCCAGTTGAGATGGCTCGGGCATCTGGTCAGAATGCCCCCCGGACGCCTCCCTGGTGTGGTGTTTCGGGCATGTCCAACCGGGAAGAGACCCCGGGGTCGACCTAGAACACGCTGGAGGGACTATGTCTCTCGGCTTGTCTGGGACCGCCTCGGTGTCCCCCCGGGAGAGTTGGAGGAAGTGGCTCGGGAGAGGGATGTCTGGACCTCTTTGCTTAGGTTGCTGCCCCCACGACCCGACCCTGGACTAAGTGGAAGATGATGATGATGAATTTGTCACTTCACAACAGAGCTGCTTATTATTTACTCATTATTTATTTAATTATTAATATTATTTATTTAATTATCAATATATTATTTAATATTTAAAATTATTTGACAGTGCAGACTCTTCTACACTTTATTGATCCTTTCCTTTCGGCTTTTTCCCTTTTACTGATATTATACAGTAAATAAACGCGTGGCTTTTCCTGAAATGGTTCTTATATAACTAT
>CM045734.1:63448563-63491063 GCA_024760905.1 Plotosus lineatus
GCTGTATATTTTGTCAAAAATAATTTAACAAAAATAATTCATTCTGTTATTATTATTATTATGATGATGATGATGATGATGCTTGGCTCTGTTGTTGCTTTGTTTTATTGTTAGTAGTATTATTTTCATGTTTACCAACACAGTATTAAGACTACACATCGTCTGATCTCGGTCCTTGTTCCGAGCTCCACACCCTGTGTGGCATATTCTACTCTTACTTAGAGTAATTTTCTTAGAGTTACTTAGAGGTTATTCCAGATCAGGGCCCAGGGGGTTCCTCTACTCCAGACTCAAGTGTTCTGGCATATCCTGAGGCATAGATCTCAGCCCTGTGATTGTATCGAATTTCTTGATCTTTCCATAGTTTGTCCAGTCTGTTTTTAAAGCTGTTGATTGATGGGGCATTAACCAAGAGCATTCCAGATGTTAGCTGACTGACATTGGAATGAGTATTTTCTTATGCTGGTATTTGCTCTTGTAATCAGGATTTTCTTGTCATAGCCTTGACTGATCCTCTTTGTGGAGTCTCCTCTCGTCTCAATGAAGTTGGTGATAGACTTGTCATAGTTTCCTTGGATTATCTTATATAGTTCAATCATATCCCCTCGAATCTGTCTGTACCTTATAGTTGGTAGTTTTACAGCTTTCAGCCTATCTTGATAATTGAGGAGGGATAGTCCTTGTACTTACTTAATGCAGCAGTGAGGGGGGTACAAACAAGTGCCGCCCTCACGCTGGTCCCAAGCCCAGATAAATGCAGAGGGTTGCAACAGGAAGGGCATCAGGCATAAAACTTTTGCCGGGTTAACAACGACCGCCATCAGTGCTGTTAACCAACAGGGTGCTGGTGGTAATTGGACTACTGTTGGTCGAAGAAGAAGAGGCGGGAGGTGTGTCCGTAGGCAGAGAGAGAAGAGGAAAAGCATGAGTTTAGGACTGAGAGTAGGGACTTTGAATGTTGGAACTATGACAGGAAAAGGTAGAGAGCTGGCGGACATGATACAGAGGAGGAAGGTGGACATACTTTGTGTTCAGGAGACCAGGTGGAAAGGTAGCAAGGCAAGAAGCATAGGAGCAGGGTTTAAGTTGTTTTTTCATGGTGTGAATGGGAAGAGGAATGGAGTAGGAGTCATCTTGAAGGAGGGGATGGTCAGGAATGTTCTAGAAGTGAAAAGAGTGTCAGACACAGTGATGAGTCTCAAGTTAGAAATTGAAGGTGTGATGTTCAATGTTGTTAGTGCTTATGCCCCACAGGCAGGAAGTGAGCTAGAAGATAAGGAGAGATTCTGGAGTGATTTAGGTGAAGTGATGCAGAGTACCCCCAGAGGTGAAAGAGTGGTTATTGGGGCAGACTTCAACGGACATGTTGGTGCAGGCAACAGAGGGGACGAGGAAGTGATGGGCAGGTTTGGTATCCTGGACAGGAACACAGAATGACAGATGTTGATCGATTTTGCAAAAAGGATGGAAATGGCTGTGGTGAATACTTTCTTCCAGGGAGATGTGCAGAGTTGTGGCAACTACACAGGGATAAAGTTGATGAGCCATACGATGAAGCTATGGGAAAAATAGTGGAAGCTAGACTAAGGGCAGAGGTCAGCATTTGTGAACAACAGTTTGGTTTCATGCCAAGAAAGAGCACCACAGATGCAGTGTTTGCCTTGAGGATGTTAATAGAGAAGTACAGAGAAGGTCAGAAGGAGCTGCATTGTGCCTTTGTGGATCTGGAGAACGCATATGACCGGGTGCCGAGAGAGGAACTGTGGTATTGCATGATGTTACGTATGCCTAAGGGGTTCTATCAGACGAGCCCCCACATGTTACGGATAGGAGAATTTAGATGATTGAAATTGCCGTGTGAAACCAGCAAAGCACAACAGACCATGACATTAACTATGTGCAATTTAATAATATGACCAAAATAAGACAAAATTCACATTATGTACAACTTAGACCTAAACCATATACAAATTAACCAAGGGTCCCATGGTCACCAAGCCCCTGCAGCAGGGTAAATTTAGTGATGGCGCATGTGCTGGCAGGGAAAGGCTTGCCATCCCGCATGTCGGACAAAACCACTGATGACCATCCTCGCGTGGGCTGTGCATGGACGTGGATGCTGGACTGTGTCGATGAAGTCCCGAACAACAAAACTTAGGTGAAGCGTGTTCCATGGTTCACCTGAGATGAGTTGATCCATGATCCACCCGAAGAGCCACGAGGAGACTGTAGCAAATCAGCAACAGGTCCTTCATATACATTCCCCCAAGAAGTTGTTTTCTCTCTGGTACAAGCCTGAACAAGCCCAGACAATCCCCAACATGTCTGTGTTGCTCCTCCCTTCCGTTGGATTGTGCAACTCCAGTCCTCTTTTGGAAACTTACAGACTCAAACTGCTGACTCACACTATGTGACTTTCTACCATTATTTTTATATTTACATTCACACAGATATTTTCCTTACCCCGTAACAGGAAGTCTGGAGTGGCAGAGAACTATGTTAGAGTGGTGCAGGACACATATGAGAGATGTAAGACAGTGGTGAGGTGTGCTGTCGGTGTGACAGAAGAGTTCAAGGTGGAGGTGGGACTGCATCAAGGGTCAGCTCTGAGCCCCTTCTTGTTTGCTGTAGTGATGGACAGGCTGACAGACGAGGTTCGACAAGAATCTCCATGGACTATGATGTTTGCAGATAACATTGTGATCTGTATTGAGAGCAGAGAACAAGTGCAGGAAAATATAGAGAGGTGGAGTTATGCCCTGGAAAGGAGAGGAATGAAGGTGAGCCTCAGTAAAACAGAATACATGTGTGTGAACAACAAGGACCCAAGAGAAACGGTGAGGTTACAGGGAGCAGAGATAAGGAAGGTGGAGGATTTTAAGTACTTAGGCTCAACAATCCAGAGCAATGGAGAGTGTGGAAAAGAAGTGAAGAAGCGTGTGCAGGCAGGTTGGAATGGTTGGAGAAAAGTATCTGGTGTGATGTGCGATAGGAAGGTATCGGCAAGAATGAAAGGAAAAGTGTACAAGACCGTGATGAGGCCAGCGATGTTGTATGGTTTAGAAACAGTGGCCCTGGGGAAAAGAGGAGGCAGAGCTGGAGGCAGCAGAGATGAAAATTTTGAGGTTCTCTTTGGGAGTAACGAGGATGGATAGGATCAGGAATGAGTACATCAGAGGGACAGCACATGTAAGAGGTTTTGGAGACAAAGTCAGAGAGGCTAGATTGAGATGGTTTGGACATGTACAGAGGAGGGATAGTGGGTATATTGGTAATAGGATTCTGAGGTTGGAACTACCAGGCAGAAGGTCTAGAGGAAGACCAAAGAGAAGATTTATGGATGTGGTGAAGGAGGACATGAAGGTAGTTGGAGTAAGAGTAGAAGACACAGAGGATCGGGTGATATGGAGGCGGATGGTTTGCTGTGGCGACCCCTGAACGGAAAAGCCGAAAGGAAAAGAAATCGTCGTCCTTGTACTTGCTTAATTGCTCTTCTTTGTACTCCTTCGATCTTGTCAATACAGTATGTTTCTTGAGGTGAGGGGCCGAAACAGAACTAGCATAGTCCAGATGTGTCCTTACTAGTGACATATATATTGGTGTAAAGGTATCGATGTTTCGATTAGCAAAAGTTCTCACCATTGCAAAGGTTGTGCTGGCTTTTCTTACTTTCTCACTAATATGTTCTTCGAATGAGAGTTTAACACACCAATGTCCTTTTCTACTCGCACTTTCTCCAGCTTGTCGCCCATAAGCTTGTACTCCATGTTCGGTTCAGGATCTGATTTACCTAGATGCTTATGTTTGCATTTGGTGGGGTGAAATTTCAGCAGCCATGTATCGCTCCATTACTTTAGTTTCTCCAGATCTTCTTGTAGAATCAACTTATCCGATTTATCTTTCACAATCTTGAATATCTTAGTATCATCTGCAAAAAGGTAAACTGTGGATTGAATAATATGTAGGTAGGTCGTTGATGAAGATAGCGAAAAGGGTAGGACCCAGTACTGATCCCTGTGGTATGTCAGAGGTTACCGCGTGCCACTCTGAGTCTGTTCCATTGATATGAACCTGTTGTCTTCGGTCTTTCAGATATTGCCTGATCCATTCGATTGTCTGCCCACCAACTCCATAAGCTTCCTGTTTTTTTATGAGTTGGTTGTGTGGTACTGTGTCGAAAGGCTTCATACAATCCATATACTAGTCCTTCTCAAAAAATTAACAAATTGTGATAAAGTTCATTATTTTCTGTAATGTACTGATAAAAATTAAACTTTCATATATTTTAGATTCATTGCACACCAACTGAAATATTTCAGGTCTTTTATTGTTTTAATACTGATGATTTTGGCATACAGCTCATGAAACCCAAAATTTCTATCTCAAAAAATGAGCATATTTCATCCGACCAATAAAAAAAGTGCTTTTAACACAAAAAAAGTCAACCTTCAAATAATTATGTTCAGTTATGCACTCAATACTTGGTCGGGAATCCTTTTGCAGAAATGACTGCTTTGATGCGGCGTGGCATGGAGGAAGTCAGCCTGTGGCACTGCTGAGGTGTTACGGAGGCCCAGGATGCTTCGATAGCGGCCTTAAGATCATCCACAGTGTTGGATCTAGTGTCTCTCAACTTTCTCTTCACAATATCCCACAGATTCTCTATGGGGTTCAGGTCAGGAGAGTTGGCAGGCCAATTGAGCACAGTAATACCATGGTCAGTAAACCATTTAGCAGTGGTTTTGGCACTGTGAGCAGGTGCCAGGTCGTGCTGAAAAATGAAATCTTCATCTCCATAAAGCTTTTCAGCAGATGGAAGCATGAATTGCTCCAAAATCTCCTGATAGCTAGCTGCATTGACCCTGCCCTTGATAAAACATAGTGGACCAACACCAGCAGCTGACATGGAACCCCAGACCATCACTGACTGTGGGTACTTGACACTGGACTTCAGGCATTTTGGCATTTCCTTCTCCCCAGTCTTCCTCCAGACTCTGGTACCTTGATTTCCGAATGACATGCAAAATTTGCTTTCATCCGAAAAAAGTACTTTGGACCACTGAGCAACAGTCCAGTGCTGCTTCTCTGTAGCCCAAGTCAGGCGCTTTTGCAGCTGTTTCTGGTTCTAAAGTGGCTTTACCTGGGGAATGCGGCACCTGTAGCCCAGTCCACTGCTTCCACAGGTCCCCGAAGGTCTGGAATCGGCCCTCCTCCACAATCTTCCTCAGGGTCCGGTCACCTCTTCTGGTTGTGCAGCGTTTTCTGCCACACTTTTTCCTTCCCACAGACGTCCCACTGAGGTGGCTTGATGCAGCACTCTGGGAACAGCCTATTCGCTCAGAGATTTCTTTCTGTGTCTTACCCTCTTGCTTGAGGATGTCAATGATGTCCTTCTGGACAGCAGTCAGGTCAGCAGTCTTACCCATGATTGCGGTTTTGAGTAATGAACCAGGCTGGGAGTTTTTAAAAGCCTCAGGAATCTTTTGCAGGTGTTTAGAGTTAATTGGTTGATTCAGATGATTAGGTTCATAGCTCGTTTAGACTACCTGAACATGATATGCTAATTTTTTGAGAAAGGAATTTTGGGTTTACATGAGCTGTATGCCAAAATCAAAATCATCAGTATTTGATGTGCAATCAATCTAAAATATATGAAAGTTTAATTTTTATCAGTATATTACAGAAAATAATGAACTTTATCACAATATGCTAATTTTTTTAGTATACACAGTCTACACTATCTCCTCTGTCCAGCGCCTCGGTCCATTCATCAATAACCCTGATGAGTTGTATTGTTGTTGACCTTCCTGACAGGAACCCATATTGCTTGTTTCTAAAAAGGTAGTTATCTGTGAAGTGTGCAATCGGCTTCTCTCTAATAATCTTCTCTATACATTTCCAGATGATGGAAGTGAGACTGACAGGTCTATAGTTTCCGGCTAGTGCCTTGTTACCTTTCTTGAAAATTGCACTGATTCTGGCATCCTTCCAATCCCCTGGTATTTTCCCTTCAGTCAGTGAGGTGTTGAATATGACTTATAAGCCTTCTATGATCTCTTCTGCTATTTCTTTTAACAATCTTGAGTGCATTCCATCAATACCAGGTCACTACGTAGGTCTCTCAAGATCTTGAGGATATTTTCTCTGTCGATAGTTGGATTGGACCACTTCACATCGTTTTCTTGTTCTTACATATATGGTATATCTTCTGGGGGCGCTTGTGTAAAGACGCTGCTGAAGTAGTCGGCTAGAATATTAGCCTTTGTTTGGTCGTCGTCTGTCTTGCGCGACTTAGGGTCCTGTGGGTTCATGCACAGCTCCCCAATCCCTTGTCTTGATTTGGATTTGGAGTTTATGTACTTCCATACTTTCTTAGAGTTTGCCCTGGATTCCTTTGCCAAATCCGCTTCAAATAGTCTTCTTGACTTTCGAGTCAATTTTCTTCACTTTGTTCCTTACTCTGTTGAACTCGTTCCTTATTTCTGCACTTTTTGTCTTGACATACTTTTTTGAGAGTCTTGTCTTGTCTTTAATCAAGTTCCTTATATCTATGCTGAGTGGAATGGTATTCCCTTTTCTGCCGTTTTCTCCTCTTGACTCTGGTATGAATTTTTCTACGATGTGTTGTATAATCTCCTTAAAGTGGTGCCAAGTACTCTCAATGTCTTCGCTTGACCCCATTACTTCATCCCACTTGATATCTACAGCCTCCTCTTTCATGTCAGCATATCTATGTTGTAAATTTTCCTCCTCCTCCTAGTTTCTTCACCTGTCTTTCCTTTGCTTCTTGTAGTAATCTTTTTTCATTTTCCCTTTTGTAGCTTTGTTAGGTCTTTCTGTATGGAGATGTCTTTGCACTCTGGTCTCCCTGTGATTTCTTTTATATGCTTGAATACCTTTAACTTACCTTCAAGTGAATCCATTGTAACTATGATATGTCTGTGCTTTTCTTTGGTGTCTTTCCCTATTCATTTTACTTTTTTAATCTTCCCATCGTCTTTTCCTATCCCAGGCCTCAGAAGGTTTTTTATTATGTGTCTTGTTTCTTTCTGGCTTCTGTTTTCAGACACAGTTTCAGGTATACCCCATATCAGTAAATTTGTTTCCCTGTTTTTCCTTTCTTGGAGTTCATTAACAACTTCCTCTAGTTTTGCTCGTTATTCTTGGCTCATACTATTTCTTCCACCTCATCTCTGTTTATCTTTTTCTTTAATTTCTCTTCCAATTTTCTCACTCTCCCCTCAATACCTGAGAGGAAGTTCTTACACATCTCCTCAATATCCACATCCATAGATAGTGCCTCAGACATCTTAATTTCACATTCATCTATGCAGTACCAAAGTACGTGATCCATGGTAGAGATCACATCATATTCCTTTTTGGACCATTTTAAGGCATTTTCTGCATGTCCATTTGTCACATCTGTCACACCGAACACGCTGATCTGTCTCTGATAGCTTGGACACACAAAGCTTACAAAAGACACTATCCTCTCCCCCATGTTGTTTGTTGTGGTGTTCCATGTCCAGATGAGATGTTCTATATGTAGATATGTCGCCAAGTCGTGGAGAAAGTCCACACGATTATTTGGATCCCTGGCTCCCTCTGTGAATCTCACCCCGCCAGTCATGGTAACTCGTGCAAGCTAATTAACTTTACACTCAAAAAGAGGCTACAGTCGAAGTATTCATGTAAAAACTTGAACTAGTTTGACTATACAAACACGTACAGATTTTGTTTATCGAGCTAATAAACAGTAACAAATGCCAAAATATACAAAATAAAGCACTGCGTTAGCAAGCAAGCTAACGTTATCTGACTAACAATAGCTTCCTCGAGCTGACTCGCATGCTAACTTCCTGATGTCAAATTCACAGGGTTTTCAATGATATGACGACTTCAGACTCTCCTTATGTTTATCAGGGCGTGCATATAAACCTTAAATATTAAATTAAATACAGTTATATTCGACGGAATATTTTAAACTTCGAAAAAAGTTGAAAAAGAAGAACACTCGATACAGCTGCTAGCTAACCTACTAGCGCACACGCCGATCTTAGCGCACACACCGAGTTTAAGTCCCGGATTCAGATGAAACTGAATGATTTAGAGTAACAATTAAACTTCCTCTCGCGTGCTGCAGTTTCTGATATTCTCACCGCCTCAGTTTCTTAGAATGGAAAACAACAAACTTTCAACTTCCAAATAAAATCCTTCACCTGCTGCTGAAAGACAGTCTCTCTCTCCAGCTTATACACAGAGATCAATGTTTTTACACAGAGATCAATGTATCACTATATAAACGAGATTAACAGAGTGGATCTGAACCGTGTAAATGATCTGATCCGATCCAGTGGTTTGCATTATTATTTATTTAAAATGAAACAAATCTTTCTGGTGTGTTGACATTATTCTTATTACCATTTCTGACATAATAAGCACCCTGCTCCAACACCCCCCCCCAACCCCCCGTGTTTTTGATCCTACGTCTAATAACTGCCCATATGTACTGGGAGCAAAACGGTAGATCAAACTTACCAATTTTATTTGATAAGTCTCTGTAACTGTAAAATGAGGCTTTCACTGCCTGTAAAGTGAATTTACATGGTATTTCATGACCCCCTGCCACTGGGGAATGTCTATAATGTTCATCAGTAACAACACATTTGATTGTTCCGCCATGCTTAAAAAAAAAACAGGAAGCATCGATTGAGCAGCATTATGCATAAATATGACTATGAATGATATTATTTAAGTCTTATTATAGTCTTAAATTACAAAGCTTCGTGTACATTAATAAATTCGACTGATATTATTAAACTCGGTATGTTACGAATAGGCCTACCGGTACACAGTTTAAAGCAGGGGTCGGGAACCTATGGCTCGAAAGCCAGATGTGGCAGTTTTGATGACTGTATCTGGCTCTCAGATAAATCAGGTGGCCTTTCTTAACAGAATAACGAATACACAATTTCACTGTCATTTAAATAAAAATACAAAAAAGCCATCAAGTAAAACAAAAACAGATGAATAAATCTCGCGTATTTAAATCTATTCATCTATTTTCAATTCCACGTCACTGTGGCGCGCAGCGGAGAGCCAGTCCTTTCTGTATGTGGGCGGGTCCGGTAGCTTGAAACTCAAATATTGGATTATAACAATAGCCACAGACTGTGCGTGTTGTTTTTAAGTAAAGAGGTAAATTGCACTCGTTTTTGATCAGCTTATTTGCACGAAGCCAAGCACAGCTGGCAAACCACCACAAATGGACAGACATGGAAAAACATGGAAAAACTTCAACCCGCAGACCAGCTGATTGCCAAAACTTGGGATGTGCTTCTTGTCACATAAACAAGCATGTGAGTCCTGTCGTGTCGAATCCTCACCCTGTATCAATCAGACTATAAAACCATCAGTAAAACCATGCAGCACCAGAAGTCGCATTAATAGTAAGCAGTGTTGTAGTGGTGTATGCCGTTACACGCCGTGTACCCACTTGTTTTAGTGCCTGAGTTGCGTGTACTGACAATTTGGAAGACTTTATAGTTGATCAACGTAAATTTCAGCGACTGTGTAAATAAAAAGCGGAGATGAAGTGCTAAATAGTTTCAAAACCAAAGCCGCACCCTCCCCGCGCTCCATGCACCTGCTGCTGCGCGCTTCAGTTGCTTCGCTGCCATCATGTACTCACTTATTTTTTGACCACTACAGCACTGACAGTAAGAAGTACTTTTCTTATTAATAAATAACTTCATTATGACAATGTCGTTTAAAATAAATTCAGAGTCTTACTTACTTAGTTAAAGTACCCTTTAAAAATGATAAAAGTACACTAATTTTGTATGAAATGTGTTAAAAGGAAAAGAAAATTATTTATTAAGCCATTATTAAACATTTTTATTAACGCACATACATACACAACACTGTCTCTCATGCACACACACACATGGCGCGCTCTGCTGAATCCGGGCTCCGCCCACACGCAGGACACCAGAGCATTTTAAGACAGGAAATCCAAAGTGCATTCCATGCTTGAAAGATCGGAGGTCCAAACTCAACTTTAACTTGATTCCTTGAGGGATTGGCGGTCCAGATGAGCCACGTTTTGTTCACATTCGGTGGAGCGCGCCACATTTATTAAACATTTACTTAATTAAACAACTTAAAAAAAACAAAAAATAAGCGCCACTGTGCTCTCTCGAAAGAGAGTTAAACCTCCTTTCATCTCTAACTGACTTTGTAAGCAGTCTCTCTCGCTGTCTCGCGCTTACACACACACACACACACGGGCACACACACACTGTCTCTCTCTCTCTCTCACACACACACACACACACACACACATACACACAAAACTTTGTCTCTATGGTGTGTTTTGCCGAATGCGGGCTCCGCCCACACAACGCGCAGCTTTTTCCCTTTTACTCGGGAGTTGCCACAGCGAATCATCTGATTCGAACGTTTGATTTGGCAGAGGTTTTTACGTCGGATGCCCTTCCTGTCACAACCCTTTTAGCAAGGGACAGAAACACTCTGACGGCTTTGCAGCCTACTCTTTACGAAAGTCGGCAATGGTTCTTTTACATGCCTCTCACCATAGACAGTGAGAGACATGGCCCGCCTTTGATGACCCAGTTAGTCGCACTGGGGGGGACAGTGACAACCTTTTGGAGAGTGGGACTCGAACCCTCAACCTTTGGATCAGCGATCCACCACCCTATACCACTAGACCACCACTGCCCCTGCATTCCTTTCAGCTTTTCCCCTTTTTTACTCGGGAGTCGCCACAGCGAATCATCTTGATTCGCATGTTTGATTTGGCAGAGGTTTTTACGTCGGATGCTCTTCCTGTCACAACCCTCTTAGCAAGTTTTAGCAACAATTGTATTTAAACGTTTAAATGGACGGGATGTTGTATTTAAAGTGGAATTACCGTACCTATTTGAAAGCTCAGAGATCCTGATTCAATATGAACTTGCTTCCTTGCGAGATCGGAGGTCTTGTTCCACTGAGCACTCTGCTCATGCTCCTTCTGCTTCAATATCGTGCTGAAATAATCACCTCCGTCACTGTATTTCCACTTTAAGGTCTCCTTCTGCTTCAATAGCGTTCCGATTGTAGAGGGGTTTCGGCGATAATGAAATATAACGCTGTAATGATCTCAAAACAAGCCAACAGTCCTGTTCAACTCTCCTTCACACGTGTGACAAACAGGAAGTATGGGTACAGGAAGTATGGGTACAGATCAGCTGCCTCCTGGCCAATGGGAGGCCAGTGGAGCGGGATGTTGGTAGACAGCCAATGAGAGAGCAACTCGCGCATCGTGTGAAATTTTGATTGGCGTGTTTGAAGTTTGAATTGCACGTTTGCCGCTTTTCGTAAAAAAGGGGGTTGTTTTCGTATACAGAGGACATGTGAAAATGTTTTTCGTAATCGGAGTTTTCGTACCCAAGTGGTTTCATAAGTAGGGGGCCGACTGTGTATGTATGTATGTATGTATGTATATATGTATGGCTCTCAGAGGATTAGATTTTAAGTTGTCTGTTTTTTTGGTTCTCTTAGTCAAAAGGGTTCCAAACCCCTGGTTTAAAGTGTTTGAAATTAAAACTAGGCCCACTGTAGGCCAATAACTGTAAATTAAAAATTTTAAATAATTTTAAGAACTAATTTTCATAAGGTTCTCTTTAAAAATATTCCTTCCAGGAGACATCAATTAAGCTTAAGTATAACCCAAAACCTTTTGGGGTTTTTTGAAATCCCAGCAAGGGTGCTTCCCCCACACCCCCGCAGGGCAATTTTCAAGGCCTGTTCTCATCTCTGAATAAGGTCTTCCCCAAAGTAATTTATAGTCATCTCCTTGACAACTACCTGGGCATGGAGATGCAACTACACTGACAATTCCCTCCCTGAGGCACTTTGCTCAAGTGCCCATGTGCGAGCTCATTCCTCCAGCTGTGGCCATCTAGCTTTTAGCCCGCGATTAGCTTTTTTTGTTTTCTTCATTGCAGTAATAATAATCTCCGCTCACAAGTTTCTCGTTTCCTCTAAACTTACTTTCTGCTGCTTGATTACCATTTCCTGCTGCATATTTCACTACTTGCAGCTTGTAACCTGCAGAATAGAATTTTCTTTTTGGGGAAATTTCTTCAGTAGTACAGGATGAGCAGGTACTGGTACCCAAGCCTAGAGTGCTCTCTTGTGGTTGTGAGTGTAAAAATAACAAACATGTCAAATAATGTCTTATTATTATGACGAACAGAATTATATGCAATTTGACATATACTAGTCCTTCTCAAAAAATAAGCATATTGTGATAAAGTTCATTATTTTCTGTAATGTACTGATAAAAATTAAACTTTCACATATTTCAGATTCATTGGACACCAACTGAGATATTTCAGGTCTTTTTATTGTTTTAATGCTGATGATTTTGGCATACAGCTCATGAAAAACCAAAACTCCTTTCTCAAAAAATTAGCATATCATGTTCAGGTAGTCTAAACGAGCTATTAACCTAATCATCTGAATCAACCAATTAACTCTAAACACCTGCAAAAGATTCCTGAGGCTTTGAAAAACTCCCAGCCTGGTTCATTACTCAAAACCGCAATCATGGGTAAGACTGCCGACCTGACTGCTGTCCAAAAGGCCATCATTGACACCCTCAAGCAAGAGGGTAAGACAGAAAGAAATCTCTGAGTGAATAGGCTGTTCCCAGAGTGCTGTATCAAGGCACATCAGTGGGACGTCTGTGGGAAGGAAAAAGGGCCGATTCCAGACCTTGGGGGACCTGTGGAAGCAGTGGATTGAGTCTGGAGTAGAAACATCCTGAGCCACAGTGCACAGGCGTGTGCAGGAAATGGGCTACAGGACAAACAAGAAATGTAATAAATTGGATAAACAAAACAAAATGAGAGACATGCTACACCACAGTTAATAAAATCACACTCACAAACATTCTAAACATTAACTTGGGTAATGTACTGCAATAATAACTGAAAAAGACTTTAATAGTGGTGTGTGTTACAACAGTTCAGACGATTATTCCTCTTCAGGCACTTCGGAGGAAACTGTCGTTTCTTCCGGAGAAAGTCTTATTTCTTCAGAAGAGACATCCGACGTCCTTTTTTACCTTTTTCTGCTTCTTAGCAGGCATTTGAGTGGCAGCATAGAACTTAACTGATAATTAAAACACTAAAAAAAAGGATCATTGACAACTTGTGTGTGAATGAGGAAAAAGGGGCGTTACATCATCTCAACCAATCAGCAGGAAGGAGGACAGCCATTTGCTGAATTTGAATAACGTGAGAGTTGCTCGGCAGTCCGCAAATATGCAAACCGTGAGTGCAACACCGCGAATAGTCAAGGGCCTACTGTATACATACAGTGCTGTGCCAAAGTTTTTTCCCCCTCTTACTAATATTTATATTATGATATATATGCTGTGTAATATGCTGTGTCAAAGGCCAAACAGAGGGCGTATGATGACTTGTATGATAGGTTGAACAGTAAGGAGGGAGAAAATGATCTATACAGGTTAGCACAGCAGAGAAATAGAGATGGGAAAGACATGCAGCAAGTTAGAGTGATAAAGGACAGAGAGGGAAATGTATTGACTGATGACAGAAGTGTGCTGGGAAGATGGAAAGAGTACTTTGAAGAGCTGATGAATGAGGACAATGAGAGAGAAAAAAGAGTAGAAGGGGTGACCGTTGAGGAGCAGGAGGTAGCAAAGATTAGTAAGGGAGAAGTCAGTGATAATTTTACAATTCATACTCTGCAAGTCCATGGGACTCCCTTGTCAAAAAAGTGTGAGTCCCATGATGCATGCAATATGTCGTGAAACATAATCTGAAAAAATTCTTTATCAAAACTGAAAGTGCATATGACAACTGTCTGTCTTCCTTTCGGCTTTTTCCCTTTTACTCAGGAGTCGCCACCATAATTTACATTTAACGCCTTTATTTCACAATTGACAAAGTGTACTCCATGCATGTTGACAGTTGTATGTATTAAATTGAAAAAAAAATATATGAAAAGTTCATAGATACACATATAAAATATAAAGGTAAGTTAATCTTTGAGTTCATACAGTCTCCTCTGTTTGGTTTCCTTCCAAACATTCAGTGCTTTTTCAAAATCTACACTTGCTGCCAACTGCACAGTCATAAGTTTGTGTTGTGTTTGGACTTGCAGCCTGTTTCTTTTTTTTGTGAGGATTTTGTTTTGTGTTGAGAATCCCCTCTCACATCCTGCTGTGTGCACTGCTGATGTCAAGGCAAGTTGTGCTAATCTGATCAGATTTGGAAACTCTGCCTTATGATACTGGTTGATCAGGCCCCATAGATGGCTCAGCTTGTCTCTTGGGTATCTTTCTGCAAGAACCACCTTCTTCAATAGTCTCCACTCTTTCTTTGTTGCTGCCGGTGAGATGATTGCTTCAGATGTCTTTGACTTACTGCTGTCATCATCCTCCACCCATGATGAAGTCTTTGAAGAGCCAAAATGTGTGCACAGCATTTCAATTTCATCTTTGCCAGACTCTTCAACATCTTTGGTTTGGAAGAAAGACAGTGGTCTCATCCCCAGAACAGAGAAGGCATGGAGTATACTATCTTGAGAGAAGCGCTTTTTAATGTTTCCAATCACTTCGTCAATAAAGTCATTGATGGTTTTGTTCAGTGTGAATGGTGATTTGGAGAGATTGTAATATTCTTTGAACACACCATCCACCATATCGTCTTTCAGCTTCATTAGGTGTGGACTTTCCATCTCCTTGATTTGTTCCAGGTCACTGATGCACTGTTCCAGTTTCACCCCAACTAGCGCTACATCTATGTTCTCTGTCTGGAAAAACTGAGAAAGAGCAGTAATGGGTGCCATAGCATCCATCATAACATAAGTCAGTGCAACAAATTTCTCTGTTGCAATTTTTCTTCTAAGTCCTTCAGCCTTTGGATCCTTTGTGTAGTAAATATCCCTGAAATAAATCAGCAAACTCTCAAGAGTCCTATAGACTGATGTGAGAGCATTAAAGTAGCTCAACCATCTAACAGAATGTACTTCCTTGATCTTGAGCACAGGATGATCATTGGATGACCTGCAAGGATGATTGTCTTTTACTGCTTCCTTTGAAATAGTAGAAGAGATCTGTCAGTGTTTCTTGGTGTTTTTTTAATGCCGGGATATTTTCAGCAGCTTGAGAGGTGCAGAGAGCAATTTTATGTGCGATGCAGTGTACGTTGATCATGTGGGGGCTATCTCTCTTCAGGATTGCAGCAACGCCATTTTTGTGGCCAGTCATGACTGATGCACCATCGCTCCCAAAGCTCATAACCTTATCCATTGGAACATTTCTTGCCTCAAGTTCTTTCTTTATGGATGTGGCAATTCCTTTTCCAGTTGAATCTGTACATTCCACATTTGAGATGTAGTGAGTGGAAGGTTGCATGGCATCGTCGAGGATTTGTGCATACAGAACGAGACGTTTGGTATTTGATGAGTCTGTAGATTCATCTGCTAGAATAGTCATCACAGGGGAATTTTGTAATAGCATTTGTTTTTCATCCTCGATTACTTTAGCTATGCTATCCAACAAATCATGGGCAGTGAAATAAGAGTCGTAGTTCAGTTTGTATTTCTTCAAAATATCCAGGTCAGAAACACCAAGTTCGTGCATTAAGTGAATCATGCTGCTGAATTTACTGAATGGCAAATCCTCCACAGACATCCAGTGAATAATTTTTAACAACGCAGTAACGACTTTATCTTTTGTTTCCGACGCCTTGTACTCGATTTTTCTCTTGTTATTGCGTAATGTAGGAATTTCCAGCGTGAGTTTATGTCCTGGGATCTGCACGTGTCTATCCAGGGTGCTTTTTTGGAAATTTGTGCATTTTGCTGCTTGAATCATACCATTAACTTGTTTGTTGTCCGTGCATGCCGAACAATACATAAAATCTCCTTCCTCGTCGTATCGCAACCACGCGAACAATCCCAGCCAATGCTTCTGAAATGTCCGAACTTTACTACGTTTCACTTCAGGTTTGTCCGTTTTATCCGAAGCCTTTCGCTTGTTATTTACACTGCTTTTGACAGAGAAAAAACTATCCAGGTTTTGTTGCTTTTTCTGAGATATAACTTTGGAATATTCGGCCTTATTATACTTATTAAATTTAATACTTTTTTTATACTTATTTAATTAATACTTATTAAATCGTCTGCTTACCACGAGGTGAAGGTCGCTCTCGTCTCACGAGAAAAATTTCGTCTGCTATCAGCCGGTCTCGTCACGCGAGGTTTAGTCACGAGATCAAAACAAAGATGGCGACGATTGTCAAGCGCAGCGAACGGCGATGTTTATGTTATTAATAATTTGTCTGCCGTGTAATTTTTTTTGCCATCGGGAGAAAATTGCTTGCGTCCCAAAAACGCACATTGTTTGAAACTGTGCGTCTGGAGGAAAAATCGTGCGTCTAGGACGCCGGACGCAAAGGTAACGAGATGACTGAGAAGTGAGGAGGGCATTGAAGAGGATGAAGAATGGAAAGGCAGTTGGCCCTGATGACATACCAGTTGAGGTATGGAAGTGTCTAGGGGAGGTAGCAGTAGATTTTCTGACAATAATATTCAACAAGGTCTTAGAAAGTGAGCAGATGCCAGAGGAATATAGGAGAAGTGTGCTTGTGCCCATTTTTAAGAACAAGGGAGATGTACAGAGTTGTGGCAACTACAGAGGGATAAAGTTGATGAGCCATACAATGAAGCTATGGGAAAGAATAGTGGAAGCAAGACTAAGGGCAGAGGTCAGCATTTGTGAACAACAGTTTGGTTTCATGGCAAGAAAGAGCACCACAGATGCAGTGTTTGCTTTGAGGATGTTAATAGAGAAGTACAGAGAAGGTCAGAAGGAGCTGCATTGTGCCTTTTGTGGATCTGGAGAAAGCATATGACAGGGTGCCGAGAGAAGAACTGTGGTATTGTATGAGGAAGTCTGGAGTGACAGAGAAGCATGTTAGAGTGGTGCAGGACATTTATGAGAGATGTAAGACAGTGGTGAGGTGTGCTGTCGGTGTGACAGAAGAGTTCAAGGTGGAGGTGGAACTGCATCAAGGGTCAGCTCTCAGCCCCTTCTTGTTTGCTATGGTGATGGACAGGCTAACAGACGAGGTTAGACAAGAATCTCCATGGACTATGATGTTTGCAGATGACATCGTGATCTGTAGTGAGAGCAGAGAACAAGTGGAGGAAAATCTAGAGAGGTGGAGGTATGCCCTGGAAAGGAGGGGATTGAAGGTTAGTCTTAGTGAGACAGAATACATGTGTGTGAACGACAAGGACCCAAGAGGAACTTTGAGGTTACAGGGGGCAGAGATAAAGAAGGTGGAGGATTTTAAGTACTTAGGCTCAACAATCCAGAGCAATGGAGAGTGTGGAAAAGAGGTGAAGAAGCGCGTGCAGGCAGGTAGGAATGGATGGAGAAAAGTGTCCGGTGTGATGTGTGATAGGAGAGTATCGGCAAGAATGAAGGGAAAAGTGTACAAGACGGTGATGAGGCCAGCAATGTTGTATGGTTTAGAGACAGTGGCCCCTGGGAAAAGACAGGAGTCAGAGTTGGAGGTAGCAGAGATGAAAATGTTGAGGTTCTCTTTGGGAGTAATGAGGATGGATAGGATCAGAAATGAGTACATCAGAGGGAGAGCACATGTTAGATGTTTTGGAGACAAAGTCAGAGAGGCTAGATTGAGATGGTTTGGACATGTACAGAGGAGGGATAGTGAGTATATTGGTCGTAGGATGCTGAGGTTGGACCTACCAGGCAAAAGGCCCAGAGGAAGACCAAAGAGAAGATTTATGGATGCGGTGAAGGCGGACATGAAGGTCGTTGGAGTAAGAGTAGAAGATGCAGAGGATAGGGAGAGATGGAGGCAGATCATTTGCTGTGGCGACCCCTGAAGGGAACAGCCGAAAGGAAAAGAAGATATATGCTGTGTAATGTTTATATTTTATCAATAAATATCACAGTAAAAAGTAAAAGGCTTTTACTTAATTACTACATTTTACTACATTAATACTGTATTAATGAGCAAGACTGTCTATTGAATGTCCCCCAGTGCAGCTAACTGGGTTATCAAAGGCGGGCCATGTCTCTCACTGTCTATGGTGAGAGGCATGTAAAAGAACCATTTCTGACTTTCGTAAAGAGTAGGCTGCAAAGCCGTCAGCGTGTTTCTGTCCCTTGCTAAAAAGGGTTGTGACAGGAAGGGCATCCGACGTAAAAACCTCTGCCAAATCAAATGTGCGAATCAGATGATTCGCTGTGGCGACTCCCGAGTAACAGGGAAAAAGCCGAAAGGAAGACAGACAGACAGACTGTCTATTGAATGTGTTTAAGAAGCATATTTTAGCGCATGTAATACATACACAGTATTTTACTTCTGGTTGATCATTCGCACATGTAATATGATACATGGGGTTTTACTTCCTGGTACAGAACTCGTGGATTATCTTGATTCGCGGGAGGGGCCGGAACCGAACCCTTGCGAATAACCGGGGCCTATTGTACTGCCTCATACCATCATACTGTACTCTTCCCCTGATACTGTACTCTCATACCACCATGCTACACTCTTACCCTGATATTGTACGGTCTCATACCACCATACTTGCTGTTATATCACCATACTCCACTGTTACTCATACAGTATGCTATCTTATATTACAATAATACACCAGTACTACATTATACTGGTTCTTTTCACCATACAATACTATACTATTTCCCAGATAAATACTACAATATTACTCTGATACTCTTAATATACTGCCGCACTCCAATATACGACATTATTTCTCTGATGTTGTAATACTGTATTGTTACACTCCACCATACTACACAATTCGACACCAGGGTCACTCTCTTTTTGATGTCTGCTGAGCTGAGATGTCCAGGGTTTACACTGCTGAGCTTCCACCATCCTTGGCCACATTAGCTTCTAGATACGTGAACCTCTCCACCTTTTCTACTTCTCTATTTCTGACCTTCAATTTTTCTACACTGCTGTAGAAACTACCTGCTGTTGACTTTCATAACTTTGCACCTCCTGTCACTTCAGCCCAACTTTAGAAGCATTCTCTTCCAGCTTGGCTGTCTTCTGTTGTAGATGGTTGATGGCAGAAGATAAGAGATCAAGATCATCTGCAAAATCGAGGTCCTCCAACAAGGGGTTGAAGTCCCACCTGATCCCTGTTCTTTAAACTTGGGTTGTTTTTCACATGACCCAGTCGATGACCAGGAAGAAGAGGAATCCTGATATGCAGCATCCCTGTTTCACTCCGGTCATTACTGTTGTTTCGTTGTCATCAATGACCAAGCACTGGAAGTCCTCATAAAGAGACTTAACCATTTGTATCAGCTTTGTGGGGATCGCATATTGGCGCATGATGATCCACAGGCTATCTCTATGTATGGAATCGAAGGCCTTTTCAAAATCAACGAAGTGGATATAAAGGGTAGCATTCCATTTGTTGACTTGTTCCAGAATGTTTCTGAGAATGAATATCTGCGCCACAGTTCCTCTGTCTTTCCTGAAACCCGCTTGTTCTTTTCTAAGTAATGAGTCAACACCTTCTTGTAATCTGTTGACCAGTATTCTGCTGATCACCTTGCTGGCCAGCGGTAACAATGTAATCCCCCTCCAGTTGCCACATTCCTGAAAGTTTCCTTTCTTTGGAATTTTGTAAATGAACCCTTTCGTCCATGCTGTCGGAACTGCTTCCTTTTTCCAAATACTTCCATGATTAGGATGATGTTATCTTTTTGGGTAGGAAGGAGGCGTAAGGCAGATATGATGGACAGACAGACAGTTGAGATGGGGTGGACAAACAGTAGAATGTAATAACAATTAGGACAGTAGATATGATGCCCGGACAATGACAGAGACAGCATATGACAGGGTGCCGAGAGAGGAACTGTGTTATTGCATGAGGAAGTCTGGAGTGGCAGTAACGTATGTTAGAGTGGTGCAGGACATGTATGAGAGATGTAAGACAGTGGTAAAGTGTGCTCTCAGTGTGACAGAAGAGTTTAAGGTGGAGGTGGGTCTGCATCAAGGATTTGCTTTGAGCCCCTTCTTGTTTACTATGGTTATGGACAGGCAGACAGATGAGATTAGACAAGAGTCTCCATGGACTATGATGTTTGCAGATGACATTGTGATCTGTACTGAGAGCAGAGAACAAGTGGAGGAAAATCTAGAGAGGTTGCGGTATGCCCTGGAAAGGAGAGGAATGAAGGTTAGCCTCAGTAAAACAGAATACATGTGTGTGAACGAGGACCCAAGAGGAGCGGTGAGGTTACAGGGAGTAAGGATAAAGAAGGTGGAGGATTTTAAGTACTTTGGCTCAACCATCCAGAGTAATGGAGAATGTGGAAAAGAGGTGAAGAAGCGTGTGCAGGCAGGTTGGAATGGTTGGAGAAAAGTGTCCGGTGTGTTACGTATGCCTAATGGATTCTATCAGATGAGCCCCCACTTGTTACGGATAGGAAAATTCAGAGGATTAAAATTGCCCCGTGAAACCAGCAAAGCACGACAGACAAACATAAACTATGTACAATTTAATAATATTCACAAAATAAGACAAAATTCATAACTTACACCTTAGAGCTAAACCACATACAAATCAACCAAGGGTCCCATTGTCACCAAGTCCTTGCAGCAAGGTAAATTTAGTGATGACGCATGTGCTGTCGGGGAAAGGCTTGCCATCCCACGTGTCGGACGAAACAAATGATGACTATCCTCACGTGGGCAGCGGAACTAGGTCCCTTATGGAAAATTACAGACTCAAACAGCTGAGTCACACCATGTGACTCTCTTCCATTATTTTTATATTTGCATTCACACAAATATGTACATGCTCATAACAGGTGTGATGTGTGAAAGGAGGGTATCGGCAAGAATGAAAGCAAAAGTGTATGAGGGTGTTCAGGCCACCAATGTTGTATGGTTTAGAAACAGTGGTGCTGAGGAAAAGACAGGAGGCAGAGCTGGAGATAGCAGAGATGAAAATGTTGAGGTTCTCTTTGGGAGTAACGAGGATGGATAGGATCAGGAATGAGTACATCAGAGGGACAGCACTTGTAAGATATTTTGAAGACAAAGTCAGAGAGGCTAGATTCAGATGGTTTGGACATGTACAGAGGAGGTATAGTGAATACAGCGGAGCCTCGGAATCCGAATGCTATCAAGTCCGAACAAATTGGAAACCGAAGAAAAAATCCATGAGTTCTTCTGTCCAGGAAAACGAACAAAAACTGGAAATCAAACTCGAGAAACGTGCGAGAAAAAACGAGACCGAGGGGGAGGAAAAATGCACGACTTGCGGAAGTTGTTGATACTATGTATGGTCTGGGGAAAGTCCGGAAATTGTTGATATACTATGTACGTAAAGCTAAAGCTAGTGCTAAAGCATTAAAGCTATCTAATCATTAACGCCATATACCACCTCCAGCAACAAATACGATTTAGAGTACCGAACAGAAAACCCAGAGATCGGCATATAGGCATAACCGTCTAAACGAAGCTGAAGAGTATGTATGTACAGTGAGTCGTCGACTTACGACTTATGCGAGTTACGTTTGATCGACTTTACGACCGCAAAAGTGGTGAAGCATGATTCATGGCAGTGCAGTGCGAGTGTTGCACACGACAGTTGTTTGTGCTGCCGGCAGCGCCAGCATCTTAAAAGGCCAAGCAGGAGATGATGCAGCTTCACTTTCTAACTGCTCAGAGCAAATCTATTCATCTACTTTCAATGCCACGTCACTGGCGCGAAGCTGAGAGCCAATCCTTTCTGTGTGGGAGGATCCGATACCTTGAAACTCACACACTGCAGTGTTTATGTGACATGAAGCGCTTTTGGCAATCAGCTGCTCTGCGGGTTGAAGTTTTTCCATATCTGTCCTTTTTGTGTTTGTTTGCCAGCTGTGCTTGGCTTCGTGGAAATGAGCCAATCAAAACAAGGGAAATTTATCTCTTTACTTAAACAACATGCGCAGTCTGTGGCTGTTGTTATCATACAACAAAATTGGAGTTTGAAGCCATGGGACCCGCCCACACAGTGGAGTACAGAAAGGATTGGCTCTCCGCTGCCTGTCACAGTGATGTGGAATTGAAAATCGATGTATAGATTTAAATGCGTGAGATTTGTTCATCTGTTTTTGTTTGGCATGAGTGTATTTGGCTGGAAAGTCAACATACGACCAGATCGAGTTATGACCGGTCTGCCAGAACCAAACGTGGTCGTAAGTCAACGACTCACTGTATGTATGTATGTATGTATGTATGTATGTGTGTACGTGTATATGTATGTATGTATGTCATGAGCCACTTCCGTAAGGTTTTGAAAAGATGGCAGAAACAAGCCATGTTAGAAATGTTCAAGAAAAGAAAGCAACATCCTGAAGAGAGTCATCCATGCAAAGCGGTAGCAAGAGAAAAAACACATTTGGCTGATTTACCTGAAGCTGTTATGGAATGGAATCTGCTTTCCTCTGTTCCTCTCTGTTATGGAAGGAAATCCTGTGCTTCTCTCCCTTTCCAACATTTACGTATGCCAACTGCTCACCATCACAAAGGTTCATCACAAAAATTCTTATCTTTATTGTTCTTATGCTTTAACTGCACAGTGTATTATGGTCTCTTACAAATGAGATACGCGTTGGAGAGGGCTGTGGCTGCCACACGTGGGGTGGAGTGCTAAACAAACACCTGATTCCATTTAATTACGGGCTATAAAGACTAGCAGCGCTTTTCCCGGTCTCTCTCATTCTCTCTGTGAGTGAGACCGGGAAAAGCATTACTAGTCTTTATAGCCCATGATTAAATGTAATCAGGTGTCTTTGTTTAGCACTCCACCCCGCGTGTGGTAGCCACGCCCCTCTCCAACGTGCATTTCAGTGTGTGTGTGTGTGTGAGTGAGACTGGCAAAAGCACTGCTAGTATTTATAGCCTTTGATTAAATGGAACCAGGTGTGTTTGTTTAGCACTCCAGCCCACGTGTGGCAGCTACACCCCTCTTCAACGTGCATTTCAACGCGCAACTCATTTGTAAGAGACAGTTGAGTCTCTCTCAACACAGACCATAACATAGTGTACTGTATTCAGTAATTTTTTCACTTAATTTGCGGACCTATGGTACGAGGTACGGTACTGTTAACTTCTGTTCAAAAGACGACGGAACGGATTACAACCATTTACATTATTTGTCATGGGAAAAGTGGATTGGGAATCCGAACAAATTAGATTCCGAACAGCTGTCTGGAATGGATTAAGTTTGAGTACCGAGGCTCCACTGTATATTGGTAGTAGGATGCTGAAGTTGGAACTACCAGGCAAAAGGCCTAGACGAAGACCAAAGAGTCGATTTATGGATGTGTTGAAGGAGGACATAAAGGTATGTTGGTGTCAGAGAAGAAGATGCAGAGGATGGGGTGAGATGGAGACAGATGATTCGCTGTGGCGACCTTTAAGGGGAGCAGCCAAAAGGAAAAGAAGATATGATACACAGACAAATGAATATTCAGGAGACAAACAGATATGATGGACAGATGAGTGGAATGAGTATACAACTGTGATGTGTAGATTATCATGGATGGGACAGAGATATTATAGATAGATGACCAGAAGAACAAAACAGGTGGGTCGCTTGTACTTGGAGTAAATTAGAATTATCGCCTTTGATCTGAGACATTCATCATTTAATGAGCTCATCCTAGATTCAGGTTGGACAGTTTTCCTGACTTCTACTTTGAAGGAAACTACTTCAAAAAGCATTCTCAAGTTCACAGGCATGACCCGTGCAGGCACGCAACCGAAAATGTAACGCCTCTGTTCCTTGTTCTTACTGGCATGGCGGTATAAATAAATGTAACTGTACAGTTAGGTTTACAGAGCCACTATATTAGGTGTTGAGTGTGAATGTTTCTGTAGATGAGCTGATGTTTGAAGAGAAGGATGGAGAGAACAGAAGGTTTCAGTGAGAAGCAGCAGGCCTGGGGGAAACTGGTCCGAGTCGGAACGTCAACAGAATCAGCCCTCACTTTGTTACTTGTGAATAAAGAGTGTACAGTGGGCCGGAAGAAGGGTAAGTGTTACTGTTACTTTTGTCATTTATCCTAAAGCGCTATTACTCGGAGTTACTTTGATAATATACAGTAGGCCCTTGACTATTCGTGCTTTTGCACTCGCACCCCCGCATATTCGCAGATTGCTGAGTAACTCACGTAATTCAAATTCAGCCAATGGCTTTTCTCCCTCCTGCTGATTAGTTGAGATGATGTATGTGCCCTTTTTTCTTATTCGCGCACACTTTGTGCATGTGCTTTTTTTTGTGTGTGTTTTTTTAATTACAATTAAGCTCCGTCATGCCATCCAAATGCTGTGCCTTCTCAGGCTTCTGATAAGGCACAGAAGCACCAGGAAAAGGTAATGACGCTGCATGAAAAAGTAGAACTGCTTGATACGATTCAGGAAGGAAAAAGTTATGTTGCAGTAGGGCGCCATTATAAAGTGAATGAAAGTATAGTCTGCTACATAAAGAAAAATGAGAAGGCAATCTGTAGTATCGAGTTTTTGTGGAAGTGCTAAGAAGGTGAATGTTATATGAAATAAGGTAATCATCAGAATGAAATCTGCCTTAGTATTCTGGATACTTCTAGTTCTATAGTGCTGTACAGTATTACAATTTTTTTCAGTTATTATTTCAGTACTGTACCTAAGATAATGTTTAGAATGTTTGTGTGTGAGATTTTATGTTCTGTAGCATGTTTAACAAACGATACCAAAAGAATAAACTTGAATAATTACGCTCCATGCTCTTTATGTACAGTAAATATAATGCAATACCTCCTTCTAGTGGCCATTTTTGACAACAACGTACAGAACAGCTCTCTCTCTCTCTCTCTCTCTCTCTCTCTCTCTCTCTATATATATATATATATATATATATATATATATATATATATACAGTAAAACCTCTGCTGATGAATGCTTAAGCTCACGAACTTTTCGCCTCAAGAACATTAAATTTGCGAGCATATAGTCTCTGCTGACAAACTAGTTTTCGGCGGACGAACCAAACCACGCGGTTGAACAGCGCCACGGTGGCGGCCACGAGAAGCTGTTGCACGCTCACGGCGTCACAGTTCATCACCCCCTTTCTTTGAGTGCGGAAGTGGTTTGTGTTTGATAGACATTTTGGACCATATTGAGTGTACTTTTGCTATTATGGGACCAAAAAAGACCCCACCACAGGCGGAGATCATTGAAAAACACAAACGAGGTGTGCGTTTGTGTGACTCAGCGTACCAGTACGCTAAGTCTACCATTGCTCCCATCCTTAAGAACAAGGAAGCTATTAAGGGTGCGTGTGTGGCTAAGGGTGTTTCCAAACAGTAGGCGTTTCCAAACTCCTTCCAAACAGTAAGTCCCTCCCTCTCTCCTCCTCCCACTCCATTCCATCAAGCCATCAACTACCATCACAAAGGTAAATAAAACCACTTTATTATACAGTACAGTTTATTTCTTTAATTACAATACAATAGCACATTTATTATACATAAAATAAGGTATATTTTTGTGTAGTTTTAAGGCCTATTTAGTAGAAAATTATGTTTTATGGGGACCTGGGAACAGATTATTCTCATTTTAATGGTTTCTTAAATAAATGTTCAGAAGACGAACTTTTCGCATTACACACACTTTCTGGGAACCAATTATGTTCGTGAGCCGAGGTATCACTGTATATATATATATATATATATATGTGTGTGTGTGTGTATATACAGTCAGCCCCTGACTTACGAAGACCCCTGTGTACGAAATTCCCGGGATACGAAAAGAAATTCAAACTCGCCTATCAAAATTTCACACGACGTGCGAGTTGCTCTCTCACTGGCTGTCTGATAGAGACAGAAGGAAGCCTAACTCTTTAGTTTTTAGTTTAGTTTTTAAGTTGTTTAATTTAGTAAATGGTGAATAAATGTGGGTGCATTTGAGCTTATCTGAAATTCCGATCCCTCAAGGAATCAAATTAAAGTTGAGTTTGTCAAATGGGGAATGCGCTTTGAATTCCATGTCTTGTGGGCGTGGCCTGCGCGGAGGGGGAGAGAGAGAGAGAAGGAATAACCTTTAGTTTTTAGTTTAGTTTTTAAGTTGTTTAATTCAGAAAATGTTTAATAAATGTAGGCGCATTTGAGCTTATCTGGAATTCCGACCCCTCAAAGAATCAAGTTAAAGTTGCGTTTGTCAAGCAGGGAGTGCGCTTTGAATTCACGTCTTATGGGTGTGGCCCACAGCGCACCAGAGAGAGGGATGAGAGAGAGAGAGAGAATATAACGCTTGAGTTTTTAGTTTAGTTTTTTTAAGTTGTTTAATTCAGTAAATGTTTAATAAATGTGGGCGCATTTGAGCTTATCTGGAATTCCGATCCCTCAAGGAATCAAATTAAAGTTGAGTTTGTCAAGCAGGGAATGCGCTTTGAATTCCACATCTTGTGGGCGTGGCCCGCAGCGTGAGGGAGAGAGAGAGAGAGAGAGAGATACAGGTGTGTGTGTGTGTGTGTGTGTGTGTATTAATAAAAAATGTTTAATAATGGTTTAATTAATAGATATGTTAATAAAATGGTTTAATATGTTAATGTTTAAATTGTTTAATAAATAATTTTCTTTTACTTTTAACACATATTTCATACAAAATTGGTGTAGTTTTATCATTTTTAAAGGGTTTATGGGGTTTAGCATATAAGATGCGATCCCAACTTACGAAATCCCGCGTGACGAAAAAGGCTCTGGAACGGATTAATTTCGTAGGTAGGGGGTCAACTCTGTGTGTGTATCTGTGTGTGTATGTATGTATGTATGTATGTATGTGTGTGTGTGTGTGTATATATATATATATATATATATATATATATATATATATATATATATATATATATATACATACATATATACATACATACACAAGCCTCGAAAATTCAGCCGACCGGTCGGCACTTTATTAAAACACCCGAACAACAATACGGTCGCATAGGAAGTTAATATCAGAGTTCACAACAAACAAACTTCCACAACTCGGAACACTCAGTTTCTATTAAAATAGAAAAAAAAAAACGTGTGGACGTTCGCAGTCTGCACAAATTGTAGACTTCTTCAGGAAAGATAAAAACTATAATAAAACTTCAATAGTTTGCACATATAAAGCATACGGTCCTTGTTGTGTCGTCATGAATGGAACGTTTAGTTTCAGCAGAAGCCGGAGTTCATTTATGTACGGAACCAGAAGTATTAATAAAAGCGAATGGTCTTGAAACCGAAGTTGTGTGTGTGAGTCTTCATTTGTTTGGGCAGTTATAGAAGCCGTATTACTAGCAAACAGAGGGTTTACAGTCCTATCATGTCGTAAACTGGTAATGCCACAAATGGCCGGATCGCCATAAATCGTCTCCGACTCTACTAACCTAGTAAGTTTGCCTAGTAACGTTAGCGTTAAAAATGTCTGAATCAGTAGTAGTGGTTCATGAAAAAACATTTTAAAAATATCCTTTTAAAGATGATTTCGAAATACTCAATATCAGATCAGATTCTGAGTCCGAGCAGGACGTGAAGTCCGATTCAACTGATGATGATGGTGATGTCACCAGGGAGGACTCATGAATGTTCACACAAGCAGAACAGAGAGTCATTATAGTTTAGTTACTTTTAATCTCTCTCCAAAGTAGTATTTTTATAATACTCCATTATGACAGTGTCTACCTAAATTTAAAAATTAAAAAATACCTAAATTTTAAATTGGTTACACAGTCATCACAGATTGGTGATATAGTTGTTAAAATGTTCGTGTTTTTATTGTATTAGATTAAAGTGCTGTTTCTATTTTTATTGTACTTGAGTTTTTTTATCAGATCTATTTGATCTGCAGTGTTTGCAATAGCAAGTTGAATTATACATTACGATATTATATTTTGTATTAGCAGTATTATATTTTATATTAGTGAGTAGTTGATATGCAGAATGCTATCAGAAATAGACTGACTTGGATTGTATTAATATTTGCATTTTTTTGCTTTCAATATTATTAAATTTAAAGTTCTTTAAATAAGTCAAATTCAGTAAAATTGTTTTATTTTATGTATGACATTGAATTTGTAATTTTTAACTTCATTAAAGATTTTGCATAGTTGCTAACTTATCACTATTTTGTTCCTCATTTCCAGTTACATGTAATATTGGTCTTTCTCTGTGAAAAATCCAAATGTTCGATTCTTTTATAACTTGAAATTTCAGGCAGCCATTTTGCATAACCGATGGGTTACGCAAATTATTATAGGTGAACAAACTATAGGTTACCAGAACCATTTACCCGTGAATAAAGAATAGGTTGCGCAAACTTTCGAAAAATTCGAGGCCTGTGTGTGTGTATATATATATATATATATATATATATATATATATATATATATATATATACACACACACACACACACACATGTATGAGAGATGTAAGACAGTGGTGAGGTGTGCTGTCGGTGTGACAGAAGAGTTCAAGGTGGAGGTGGGACTGCATCAAGGGTCAGCTCTCAGCCCCTTCTTGTTTGCTATGGTGATGGACAGGCTGACAGACGAGGTTAGACAAGATTCCCCATGGACTATGATGTTTGCAGATGACATTGTGATCTGTAGTGAGAGCAGAGAACAAGTGCAGGAAAATCTAGAGAGGTGGAGGTATGCCCTGGAAAGGAGAGGAATGAAGATTAGCCTCAGTAAGACAGAATACATGTGCATGAATGACAAGGACCAAAGAGGAACGGTGAGATTACAGGGAGCAGAGATAAGGAAGGTGGAGGATTTTAAGTACTTAGGCTCAACAATCCAGAGCAATGGAGAGTGTGGAAAAGAGGTCAAGAAGCGTGTGCAGGCAGGTTGGAATGATTGGAGAAAAGTGTCCGGTGTGATGTGTGATAGGAGAGTATCGGCAAGAATGAAAGGAAAAGTGTACAAGACGGTGTTGAGGCCAACGATGTTGTATGGGTTAGAAACAGTGGCCCTGGGGAAAAGACAGGAGGCAGAGTTGGAGGTAGCAGAGATGAAAATGTTGAGGTTCTCTTTGGGAGTAACTTGAGGATGGATAGGATCAGGAATGAGCACATCAGAGGGACAGCACATGTAAGACGTTTTGGAGACAAAGTCAGAGAGGCTAGATTGAGATGGTTTGGACATGTACAGAGGAGGGATAGTGAATATATTGGTAATAGGATGCTGAGGCTGGAACTACCAGGCAAAAGGCCTAGAGGAAGACCAAAGAGACGATTCATGGATGTGGTGAAGGAGGACATGAAGGTCGTTGGTGTAAGAGAAGAAGATGCAAAGGATAGGGTGAGATGGAGGCAGATGATTCGCTGTGGCGACCCCTGAAGGGAAAAGCCGAAAGGAAAAGAAGAAGAAGAAGGTCCCTGATGACCAGCAATGTTGCAGAGATGTGTCAACCAGGACAGTCTTACAACATCCAGTGCCCTGAGATATTCTGGACAGATCTCGACCACCGAGGAGCTTTATGACTACCTCAGTGACCTCAGCGCCAGTGATGGGTGGAAGCCTATCCAAGCTTTCCAGGCCATCACCAAACTCCTCCCATGGCCGAGAATTTGTATTGGCGGCAGCTCGGGCTGTAGCACCTGACGTGATGGTTTTAAATAGCAAGTAACACTAATTCACCACAGGGGTGGCTAATGCATGTTGTTGGGCTGGAACAGGCTCTTTTCTATTGGATCGTGGATACTGGGGAGCCTATCATGGCACAAACAAATGGCAGGAAGGAGTCCTTTACGGATATCCAGTGTCACACAGAATCTACACAGCCACTGAAGTTAATCCTGTGCACGCTTTTTGTATCACACTTTTCACTTTCCATCTTGTCCTAAAGTTCATCAATAAAGTCAATTTCTCACCCAGTTTTAACTCTAATCTATATAACTTTCCCATCTATATTTATGACATCTAGTCATGCAGTATCACTGCACTCTATCCTTAATCTTATCCTGTACATCACTACTGTTATGGGTATGTAAATAATAAATGTAAAAATGTAAATATAGAGATAATGAATGTATAAATGTTGTATGTAATTAAATTCAGTTGGTGTGCTGTGGATGGTGGTGTATGGTATTGCTCAGCTGTTTTGGGTCACAGTTGTTTTGCCTTCATGGTCTAATTGGGTCTTTGAGACTTTGAAACTTTGTGAGTGACCTAGTTGCACATGCGCCCTGTGACGGGTCAGGTGATTAGAACATTCGAGAAATGGAACTTTCCCGAACTTTAGAGAATCTATATAACGACCCGTTGCCGACTGGCTCGGGGGGGAAGGGGGGGGGGATCATCTAAGAGGAATCATCTCGGCGAATCATCCAATGCACTTCATCCAAGTTTCAGCATTCAAGACTTCATCCCCCAAGCCCATCATCTGCGTTCATCAACAGCCAACGCAAGGATTTTCATCATTCTTTCTTTTGATACGCGGGATTCCAAGCTTTCGACTGCCAGCGCTCGTGCCGTCTCTAAATTTACCATACTGCAGCTGCTTGGTGACTATCTTTATTTTGTGACCATTGATCTATTTGTATTTTGTTTAGGTCTAAACTGTAAGTTACTATTCTGTCTTATTTTGTTAATATTATTAAATTGTATATATTGTATGTTGTGGTTTGTCTTGTTTTGCTGGTTTCACGGGCACTTTTACTGTTCTCAATTTCCATAAGTAACACTATACTTTACTACACTACATAACGTCATAGTATACCTTGATTCTATGACACCAGAACATACTGATCTCTTTACACATCAAACATTTACATTCCACATCTCACTCCAACACTGTCATCACTTCATCATAACAGTCCATCATTACAACCCTTAGCTCAACTTTACTGTAATCTGGTTTATTGTATGAGAACTTTTTAAAAGTCTGACACCTGCTTTGATCTTTTTGACAATCTCTGCACCCCCTCCCCCCAAGCCTCTCCCTGGGAATGTTATAATGTCCCCGATGCTGTGCCCGGACTTTATTCAGCACACAAAGCCCTCTTTAGTTCTAAATGTAGAGAGATTCCAGCACTAATGACAGAAGAGTGTATAGACCTCATCTGTGTCGAATATTAAGTAGGTTTTCTGTCTGTCTGCTCCTAAAGCATTTTAATTTCTGATTCCCAGCCTGCTGTGAGCTTTTATTCACATCATACATCTGCTTCTTTATTTCCACACAACACTCTTTATTAATTTATATACTCGTATTGAAATGTACAGAAAATAAAAATAATTCCCTTCATGGGTTATAATATTCAGGAGACAGCTTTACAGCATAGGCGGTGATCGTTTATGAATAATACAAATTTAATATTCTGTCTTAAGTAGTTTTATAACAATGTTATATATTCAATAAGAAAGAATTGAATGTTAAAAGATATAATACAAACGATATCAGAATTCACAATATTAAAACATCACTTTATGCATTTTACTGTTTAAATTTGTCCTTTTTTGTTATAACCATGAACTTTACATTAAAAACATTCTCCTGTTTAAAGTTGTAAATCATTTAGATTTTAAAAATGTAAAGAAAATCATATTTTTATCCTTTATCATGGTATGATAATCTTTTGTATAATTAAAAACTAAATTTTGTTTGAATCGATTCACATTTATATGCCTCAATTTGATGTATAAGCTCATTAAATCTCTGATTTAGAAAAAAAAAAAACATTTTTCTGTTCAATTCATTTTGTTTGTTTTATTTTATTTTTATTAAAGTAATTTAGTATATAATTTATCATTATTTAATATGTAGAAATTATTAAAATATATAATCGGTACTTTAATACGGGTTGTTTATAAATAATAATTGTAATAAGAATAATAATTAGAATAAAGGTTGTGTGTGTTTGCAGGCTGTGATTTGTCATTTCCTGCGAATAAACTGGTCTCAGGTGATCACTGTGTAATCACACAGGATGAGGAGACTGGACAGGTGTGGCTTCAGGACACAAGGTAAGAAACTAGCTTCTCGCCATACAGGGAATTTAAAGAGTTCATGTTCATTAGTCCTTTCTGAAATCATGTGAAGTGGAAGGAAAGTATGTTTGCTTGTTTGTTTACTTACTTCAGCACTAATGGGACAGTAATAAACATGTCCAAACTGGTGAAGAAACAGAGGCACTTGCTGCAGAACGGGGACATGATTTACTTTGTGTACAGGAAGAACGAACCGGAACATAGTAAGATGCTCTGCTTCTGTTTTTTTTCTCATACACGCATTCACTTTCCCTTCAATCAGTTCACTTCATTTAAGAGGAATGCTTTAGAGCAGGGATCACCAACGTGGTGCCCGTGGGCACCAGGTAGCCCGCAAGGACACTATAAGTTGCCCGCGGACCTGTTCACTGCTAGTTTTAGGACAGGCCCACAGCTCCATAGCGCCACTCTCCATTGAGCTGCATCTAATTTTTTTGAATATATTTTAAATCAAATCAATATCTTCACATAGATAAATATCATTAATTATTAATGATAACATATAATTAAAGGTAAATTGAGCAAATTTGTAATTTCAGAGGTGTGTTTTGACCTGGTAGCCCTTCGCATTAATTGGTACCCAAGAAGTAGCTCTCGGTTTCAAAAAGGTCGGTGACCCCTGCTTTAGAGGGTTACCATCATATTATAATATTTGCATGAAATATTAACTCGAAATATTTTTAGAGAATATTATTCATTTAAATATTAAAATTATCTATTAAAATCATAAACATTTTATTACCGTATTTTCCGAACCATAAGGCACACTTAAAAGCCTTCAATCCTCAGAAAAATTGATGGTGCGCTTATAATCCGGTGTGCAGTATGTATGGATGAAGCCTCGAGACTCAATCTCTTTGATAAAGTCAAAACCAAGAGAAGCAAACTAATTCAGAGTTTACCATCATTCCGGTGGATTAACCAAAGAACTCAAACCTTAGATATCGGTGACAACAGGTCGTAAGTTCGAGGGATCCCGGCTTTATGCCAAATACTGTAGTCAGGTGAGTGGTTTTTCCACCTAATCTCAGTCTCTATCTTCAGGATGCTCAACTGGCTTAATGAGAGTCTCACTTTCATCACCAGGATAAAGCACTGCTACATATATCCTCCTGAGACCTCGTATTAACCTTCTTGAATTTAAATTTACGCTGATACAACTTTCTTAAAAGTAATGACTTGTGTTCTGTAATGAACACAATACTCACATTGCAAATGGGCGCTGCAATGTTTTTTATTGTGATGACATCTCTTTGAGGGGGTGTGGCTGAGAGAAGTTCAGGCCCACGCCCACACACACACACACACACACACACACACACACACATATATACATATATATAGATATATATATATATATATATATATATATATATATGTGTGTGTGTGTATATGTATATGTGTGTGTGTATATATATATATATATGTGTGTGTGTGTGTGTATATATATATATATATATATATATATATATATATATATATAAAACTGAACTGGGGAGAAGGAGGGGTACATTTGTAAACAATGGATGCAGTGATATTACGTCAGCGTAATACGAAGATACGTCTAAACTCAAAATTTTACTCTTATTTTTTTTCGGAAAAAAAAAGTAAAAGTGAAAAAACGTACAACGGCTGAACCTTAAGTCGGGGAGCTTCTGTAATGTTTATATTTTATTATCAATTAATATCACAGTAAAAAATTAAAGTTTTTTAATCATTATGACACGTTACTCCATTAATACTGTTTTAATGAGTAAGACTGTCGATAGAATGTATTTAAGAATCATATTTTAGTGCTGTAATAGTCCCCAGTGCAGCTAACTGGGTTATCAAAGGCGGGCCATGTCTGTCACTGTCTATGCTGAGAGGCATGTAAAAGAACCATTGATGACTTTCGTAAAGAGTAGCTGCAAAGCCGTCGGTCCCTTGCAAAAGGGTTGTGACAGGAAGGGCATCTGACGTAAAAACCTCTGCCAAATCAAATGTGCGAATCAGATGATTCGCTGTAGCGACTCCTGAGTAAAAAAAGGGAAAAAGCCGAAAGGAAGACAGACAATTTTAGCGCTGTAATAGATACATATATTTTACTCCCGGTTGTTCATTCGTGCATGTAATATGTATGATACATAAGGTTTTACTTCCAGGTACAGAAATTGTAAAAGTGTGTGTGTGTGTGTGTGTGTGTGTGTGTGTGTGTGTGTGTGTGTGTATGCTAGTCCTCAAAAATTAGCATATTATGATAAACTTCATTGTAATGTACTGATAAAAATAAAACTTTCATGTATTTTAGATTCATCGCACACCAACTGAAATATTTCAGGTCTTTTATTGTTTTAATACTGATGATTTTGGCATACAGCTCATGAAAACCCAAAATTCCTATTTCAAAAAATTAGCATATTTTATACCAATTAAAAAAGTGTTTTTAATACAAAAAAGGTCAACCTTCAAATAATTATGTTCAGTTCTGCACTCAATACTTGGTGGGGAATCCTTTTGCAGAAATGACACCTTCAATGCGGCGCGGCATGGAGGCAATCAGCCTGTGGCACTGCTGAGGTGTTACGGAGGCCCAGGATGCTTCGATAGCGGCCTTAAGCTCATCCACAGTGTTGGGTCTGGTGTCTCTCAACTTTCTCTTCACAATATCCCACAGATTCTCTATGGGCTTCAGGTCAGGAGAGTTGGCAGGCCAATTGAGCACAGTAATACCATGGTCAGTAAACCATTTAGCAGTGGTTTTGGCACTGTGAGCAGGTGCCAGGTCGTGCTGAAAAATGAAATCTTCATCTCCATAAAGCCTTTCAGCAGATGAAAGCATGAAGTGCTCCAAAATCTCCTGATAGCTAGCTGCATTGACCCTGCCCTTGATGAAATACAGTGGACCAACACCAGCAGCTGACACGGCACCCCAGACCATCACTGACTGTGGCTACTTGACACTGGACTTCAGGTATTTTGGCATTTCCTTGTCCCCAGTCTTCCTCCAGACTCTGGCACCTTGATTTCCGAATGACATGCAAAATTTGCTTTCATCCAAAAAATGTACTTTGGACCACTGAGCAACAGTCCAGTGCTGCTTCTCTGTGGCCCAGGTCAGCCGCTTCTGCCGCTGTTTCTGCTTCAAAAGTGGCTTGACCTGGGGAATGCGGCACCTGTAGCCCATTTCCTGCACACGCCTGTGCACGGTGGCTCTGGATGTTTCTACTCCAGACTCAGTCCACTGCTTCCACAGGTCCCCCAAGGTCTGGAATCGGCCCTTCTTTCACTTTTTCCTTCCCACAGACGTCCCACTGAGGTGGCTTGATTGAGCACTCTGGGAACAGCCTATTCGCTCAGAGATTTCTTTCTGTGTCTTACCCTCTTGCTTGAGGGTGTCAATGATGGCCTTCTGGACAGCAGTCAGGTCGGCAGTGTTACCCATGATTGCGGTTTTGAGTAATGAACCAGGCTGGGAGTTTTTAAAAGCCTCAAGAATCTTTTGCAGGTGTTTGGAGTTAATTGGTTGATTCAGATGATTAGGTTAATAGCTCGTTTAGACTACCTGAACATGATATGCTAATTTTTTGAGATAGGAATTTTGGGTTTTCATGAGCTGTATGCCAAAATGATCAGTATTAAAACAATAAAAGACCTGAAATATTTCAGTTGGTGTGCAATGAATCTAAAATATATGAAAGTTTAATTTTTATCAGTACATTACAGAAAATAATGAACTTTATCACAATATGCTAATTTTTTTAGAAGGACTAGTGTGTGTATGTATGTGTGTATATATATATATATATATATATAGGATTTTCTGAGTAGATCCTTCCGTAGGAGAGTGCTCAATACTTTTTGGTAGAGCAAATAACAAAAATAAAAGGACAGGACAAAGACTTTCTATTGAAACTCCATTTATCACTACAGATCTGTTTCGAGGGGTGGTGAAACCTATAATCACCTGAAGAGAGAGGATGGTTTCACCACCCCTCGAAACAGATCTGTAGTGATAAATGGAGTTTCAATAGAAAGTCTTTGTCCTGTCCTTTTATTTTTGTTTTTATATATATCTTCTTCTTTTCCTTTCGGCTTTTCCCTTCAGGGGTCGCCACAGCGAATCATCTGCCTCCATCTCACCCTATCCTTTGCATCTTCTTCTCTTACACCAACGACCTTCATGTCCTCCTTTACCACATCCATGAATCGTCTCTTTGGTCTTCCTCTAGGCCTTTTGCCTGGTAGTTCCAGCCTCAGCATCCTATTACCAATATACTCACTATCCCTCCTCTGTACATGTCCAAACCATCTCAATCTAGCCTCTCTGACTTTGTCTCCAAAACGTCTTACATGTGCTGTCACTCTGACGTACTCATTCCTAATCCTATCCATCCTCGTTACTCCCAAAGAGAACCTCAACATTTTCATCTCTGCTACCTCCAACTCTGCCTCCTGTCTTTTCCCCAGGGCCACTGTTTCTAACCCATACAGCATCGTTGGCCTCAGCACCGCTTTTGTACACTTTTCCTTTCATTTTTGCCGATACCCTCCTATCACACATCACACGGACACTTTTCTCCAACCATTCCAACCTGCCTGCACACGCTTCTTGACCTCTTTTCCACACTCGCCATTGCTCTGGATTGTTGAGCCTAAGTACTTAAAATCCTCCACCTTTCTTATCTCTGCTCCCTGTAATCTCACCGTTCCTCTTTGGTCCTTGGCATTCATGCACATGTACTCTGTCTTACTGAGGCTAATCTTCATTCCCCTCCTTTCCAGGGCATCCCTCCACCTCTCTAGATTTTCCTGCACTTGTTCTCTGCTCTCACTACAGATTACAATGTCATCTGCAAACATCATAGTCCATGGGGAATCTTGTCTAACCTCGTCTGTCAGCCTGTCCATCACCATAGCGAACAAGAAGGGGCTGAGAGCTGACCCTTGATGCAGTCCCACCTCCACCTTGAACTCTTCTGTCACACCGACAGCACACCTCACCACTGTCTTACATCTCTCATACATGTCCTGCACCACTCTAACATACTTCTCTGCCACTCCAGACTTCCTCATGCAATACCACAGTTCTTCTCTCGGCACCCTGTCATATGCTTTCTCCAGATCCACAAAGGCACAATGCAGCTCCGTCCTGACCTTCTCTGTACTTCTCCATTAACATCCTCAAGGCAAACACTGCATCTGTGGTGCTCTTTCTGGGCATGAAACCAAACTGTTGTTCACAAATGCTGACTTCTGCCCTTAGTCTAGCTTCCACTATTCTTTCCCATAACTTCATCGTATGGCTCATCAACTTTATCCCTCTGTAGTTGCCACAACTCTGCACGTCTCCCTTGTTCTTAAAAATGGGCACCAGCACACTTCTCCTCCATTCCTCTGGCATCCTCTCACTCTCTAAGACCTTGTTAAATGTTCTTGTCAGAAAATCTACTGCTACCTCTCCTAGACACTTCCATACCTCCACCGGTATGTCATCAGGACCAACTGCCTTTCCATTCTTCATCCTATTCAATGCCCTCCTCACTTCACCCTTACTAATCTTTGCTACTTCCTGGTCCTCAACAGTCACCTCTTCTACTCTTTTTTCTCTCTCATTTTCCTCATTCATCAGCTCTTCAAAGTACTCTTTCCATCTTCCCAGCACACTTCTGTCATCAGTCAATACATTTCCCTCTCTGTCCTTTATCAATCTAACTTGCTGCACGTCCTTCCCATCTCTATTTCTCTGCTGTGCCAACCTGTATAAATCATTTTCTCCCTCCTTACTTTCCAGCCGAGCATACAAGTCATCAAACGCACTCTGTTTGGCCTTTGACACTGCTACCTTTGCCTTACGCTGTGTCTCCCTGTACTCCTGTTTACTCTCTTCGGTTTTGTCAATGTCCCACTTCTTCTTAGCTAATCTCTTCCTTTGTACACACTCCTGCACTTCCTCATTCCACCACCAAGTCTCCTTATCTACTTTCCTTCCAGATGACACACCAAATATTCTCCTACCTGTCTCCCTGATCACATTCGCTGTAGTTGTCCAGTCATCTGGAAGCACTTCCTGACCACCCAAAGCCTGTTTCAACTCCTCCTTGAAGACAACCCGACAACTTTTTTTTCAACTTCCACCACTTTGTCTTCTGCTCTGCCTTTGGCTTCTTCACCTTCCTCACCATCAGCATCATCCTGCACACCACCATCCTATGCTGTTTGGCAACACTCTCACCCGCTACTACTTTGCAGTCACTGACTTCCTTTAAATTACATCGCCTGCACAAGATGTAGTCTACCTGTGTGCTCCTACCTCCGCTTTTATAAGTCACCCTATGCTCCTCTCTCTTCTGGAAGAAAGTATTCACCACAGCCATTTCCATCCTTTTTGCAAAATCTACCAACATCTGTCCTTCTGCGTTCCTGTCCTGGATACCAAACCTTTCCTGTCCTGGATACCAAACCTTTCCTGTCCTGGATACCAAACCTCGTCCTGGATACCAAACCTTGTCCTGGATACCAAACCTTATATATATATATATACACACACACACACACACACACACACACACACACACACACACAGTACACAGTGATACCTCACCTTACGAAATTAATCCATTCCAGAAGTGGTTTCGTAACCTGGATTTTTCGTAAATTGAACCACATTTTACATGTAAAACACATGATATGTTCCAAGGCCCCCAATACTACCCCTTAAAAATGATAAAAGCATACCTTTTAAGGTACTTACTTCGTGTTGACCATGTCTTCTTAGCAGAGTTATAATCTTACAAATGTTTATGCAAGGTTAAAAGGCTGAGCCAAAAAAAAAAAAAAAAAAGTTGCAATGAGCACACTCGGAAAAACTCACGACACAACAGTAACTCTGTCCTTTACACAAAAATCATCATGGGTATTATGGAGATGTAGCTCCATAATAGCCAATGGGAAGGAGATGCGTCATCCCTCCTAGCCAATGGGAGGCCAGCAAGGCAGGATGTTGGGAGATAGCCAATGGGAGGCCAGCGGGGCAGGATGTTGGGAGATAACCAATGGGAGAGTAGCTTTCACATTGTTTGAATTTTTGAGATGGCACTTTCGTAACGTGAATTTGTTTCGTATCCAGAGATGGAAATAAGTAAATGTGTTTTGTATCCTGGATTTTTCGTTTGTTGGGACTTTCGTAAGGTGAGATACCACTGTGTATATGTTTGTGTGTGTGTGTGTGTGTGTGTGTGTGTGTGTGTGTGTGTGTGTATGTATATATAATATACAGGGATAACTTGCTACTTCGCACTTCAATTCATGCGGATTCAGTGCATGTTTTTTTTTGTTTGTTTGTTTGTTTTTTTTAATAATATTTATCGACTAGAAAAAAATGAAATTAAGGAAGAATACGGGAAATTATGCAAATTATCCAATTATGCAAAAAAAATCCCTAAACAAACAAAAAACAACCCAAACCTCTCATCAAAACTAGTTACATTGTTGCATCTGGCGCATCTTAGTGCCCGTCTGTATGTGTGTCTTCTTTTTCTGATGCAATACCATCTGTCTGTGTGTGTTTATATTTTATTTATATTCTATGCATTGTTTTTTCATGTTTAATTGCTATTATAAGCATTTATAGCATTGAATATGCATTTATTGATATTATATGCACGTATACATGTACATATGTCAGTCGGGGGTGGGGGGAGTCGAGCCTACTTTGCGGAATTTGGTGGTCACAGGGGATCTCAGTCCTAATTAACTGCAGAAAGTGAGGGATCCCTGTGTGTGTGTGTGTGTGTGTGTGTGTGTGTGTGTGTGTGTGTGTGTGTATGTATATATATATATATATATATATATATATATATATATATATATATATATATATATATATAAACTTGTGTGTAGTGAAAAACATTTGAAAGATTTCTGAAGTGTTTTATCACGTCTTTTATGCTGTTTTTCGACATATTAACAGTAATTTATTTTTGTTTGTTCTTTTACAGACATTTCATATGTGTATCAGTCTATCGCTCACACACAGTCTGACTCCCAGGATACTGATGGTGAGTTAATGAAGTCGTTTACTTTCATCTAATTTATTTCTGCATAAAAATGACGTTCCAAAGCGGTGTGTTCTGAATAGCTGAGAACAGATAGGATGATATGCACAACACATTCAAGGGATGAGATAACTTGCTAGCTACTTATGTGTGCGTGTGCGTGTGTGTGCGTGTGTGTGTGTGTGTGTGTGTGTGTGTGTGTGTGTGTGTGTGCGCGCGCACGCGCCTGTGTGTGTGTGTGTGTGTGTGTGGGGTTCATCAGTACAAAGTTTGTAATGCAGCCAGAGTCTGTGTGAGTAATAATACACTCTCAACTGTAATGTTTATAAAAAATAATACCATCTGGGGTGGTGTGCTGTCCACGCAAGCAGTGTGTGTCTCTCCGAAGTGGATTTTTTCTGATAATAAACATTTCTGTCGTGTGTTATCACACTTTCACCACATCTGTTATTCAAAGTTTGTTTGTTTACAGAGTTAATGTGTTCGGAGTTGATGGAGAGAATCGATCCGGATGTCGATCCTGCTCCAGTGGAACCTGTTACTCTCCCATTCGTACCTCAAGAGATAAAGATCCGATCTGACTTTGATGAGTCTCCTCAGCCTTCGACTTCCTACAACATTGCCAAGACAACAACACACACTCAGGCTGGAACAGGTCTGATTCAACACACACTTCCACGCAGAACACTGAAGTTAGATTTAAAGTAATAAATCTGTTTGTGCTGCAGGTTTCAGTGATGTGAGATCAGCGCAGTCAGTGAAGCAAGTGGATAGAGGGAATGAGGCAGATGAGTGTGTGCAGCCAGATAGGAAAAGACAGAAAATAGGTGAGCCACTTATAATAAAATAGACATGAAATTTATGAATCATGAAATCACTGCACACACATCACTAAACATGTCATTCTGTATACTCCACACACATCACTGCACACGTGGTTCTATACGTCACTGCACACACCATTCCATACATTGCTGCTTACACATCTCTACACACACCATTCCATACATTGCTACACACATGTTGCTGCACAAACCATTCCATATATCACTGCACACGTTTCTGCACACACCATTCCATACATCACTGCACACGTCATTCCGTACATCGCTGCACACACCATTCCATTCATTGCTGCATATATTATTCCACACTTCACACAGATCATTGCACTCATCATTCCACATATCTCTGCACATACATCTCTGCGCACATCATTCTATGCATCTCTGCGCAGACAACTCTGTACACACATCACTCTATCTGTACGCATCATTCTACACATCACTGCACATGTCATTCTCCCATTAATTCCCACTCTCACACTGTGATATGTCACAAATATAAAGTGAAAAATTGGCACAGGTTCTAACAGGTTCTGCTAGCTCACATCGGTGTGTGTATGTGGTGTGGTGCGTATCACTCCACTCGCTCTCTCTGCTGGTGTTTATCTCAGTGTCCTGATTTTATTTTTTCCCACTTTCTTCTGGCAGATGATTCATACACAGTTCATTCCGCTTTGAGTGAATCCAGTGCTCCAGCAATGCCTCTTAAATCAGGGAAGGACGGAGGAGAAGGAAGCAAAGCAGATAAAATGGAGGAATCGCTCACCTGCATCATCTGTCAGGATCTGTTACATGACTGTGTCAGGTATCGTTCATCTCCCACTTACAGCACGAAGGTTTCAACATGAGTTTACCACAAATTGTGTGTGTGTGTGTGTGTATGTGTGTGTATGTGTGTGTATGTGTGTGTATGTGTGTGTATGTATGTGTGTGTGTGTGTGTGTGTGTAGTCTGCAGCCCTGTATGCACACGTTCTGTGCAGCATGTTACTCTGGGTGGATGGAACGTTCCTCTCTCTGTCCCACCTGCCGCTGTCCCGTGGAGAGGATCCGCAAAAACCACATCCTCAACAACCTGGTGGAGGCGTACCTGCTCCAACACCCTGGTACACATACACCGACAAACACACAGTATAATGAGAGAACCTGACAGTCTGTTATTTATTAATAGGTTCAATAGGCTTGTGTGTGTCTGTGTGTGTGTGAGAAACAGAGAAGTGCCGTAGTGAGGAGGACATACGCAGCATGGATGCCCGTAATAAGATCACGCAGGACATGCTGCAGCCCAAAATAGAGCGCTGTTTCTCTGATGAAGAAGGAAGCTCTGATTATCTGTTTGAATTGTCTGATAACGACAGCGACACGTCTGATCTCAGGTCCCAGACAATAACACACCTGTATAGTCACACCTGTCCATTTCTACCAAGAATTACATAAAGTTTTGTTTCAGCTGTTGAGTGTATGTGTGTATGTGTGTATGTGTGTGTGTATGTGT
>CM045734.1:63496063-63576063 GCA_024760905.1 Plotosus lineatus
TTGCAATTGACGAAGTGAGAGGATCATATCAACTGTGGATCGGCCTGCCCTGAAACCACACTGCGATTCTGGGTACACCCGGGAAGCAAAAATCTGAAGGCGAGTAAGGGCAACACGAGCAAAGACTTTCCCTATGATGCTAAGGAGGGAGATGCCACGATAGCTGTTACAGTCACTACGGTCACCCTTGTTTTTGTAGAGGGTTACAATGTTTGCATCGCGTATGACCTGGGGGATGAACCCTTCCTCCCAGCATAAGCACAGCAGCTCATGGAGGTGCTGCAGGAGTGCTAGCTTGCCACTCTTCAAGACTTCAGGGGGAATGCCATTTTTTCCAGGGGCTTTTCCATAGGACAGCCAATCAATGGCTTTGCCCAGTTCGTCCACTGAAGGCAGATAAACCAGATCCTCCATGACAGGTAAGTTTGGCAGGGCATTTAATGCTGCATCAGTCACCACATTCTTGGTTGCGTACAGCTCCAGGTAAAGTTCCACCCAGCATTCAAAATGCTTGCCTTGGTCCGTGATTGCCTCCCTAGGTTTGCTCTTGAGGGGTATAGTCTTAATTGTGGTTGGGCCAGTAGCTGTCTTGATGCCATTGTACATGGCCATTGTGTTGCCAGTGTCAGCTGCCATTGGGATCTTGCTGCAGAGGTTCAGCCAGAAGTTGTTAGCACAGCGACTGGCTGTCTGCTGGGCCTTGTTTCATGCAGCTTTGAGGGTGTCGCGAGTACTGGGGCTGGGGTTTTGCTTGTATGCTAGGAGGGCTTCCCTCTTGGCTTCTGTCACAGGTTGCATCTCCTCCCAGTGAGCCTCGTACCAGTCTACACTCCAACTTCTTCCTGAATGCGGTGAGGGCTGTTGTGTAGATCGTATCTCTCAGGAAGCCCCACTTGCTGTCGATGTCTTTGCCAGGAGTCTGCGAAGCCAAATTCTCCTTGACTGCGCCATAAAACAGTTGGATTCGCTGGGGATTCCTTGAGGAGCAGGTGTTGATGTGTGGGAGGCCTTTAGTTTTGGAGTGATGGATCCTGTTTGTTGTCAGCCTTATCCTTCTTCCAATGAGGGTGTGGTCTGTGTCGCAGTCTGTGTTATGGAACTTCCAGTGTGGAGAACGCTGCTCAGATCCGTGCGTCTGGTGAGGATAAGGTCCAGCTGGTGCCAGTGGCAAGATCTGGGATCCATTCTCATTCATCCTGCCTATGCCGTGGTGACCAAGGCAGGAAGGCCAGGTGTTACAGTCGGCGCCCACTCTAGCATTGAAGTCTCCTAGTAGGTAAAGTCCTTCAGTGCTGGGGATCCTGGAAATTGCATCATCCAGAGCCTCGTAAAACTGGTTTTTGGCCTCTGGGGTGGAACTGAGTGTTGGTGCATAGATGCTGAGGAGGTTTACAAGGCCTGCAGTTGGAGAGAGGCGTAAAGCGAGGATTCTCTCTGATCGACTGGTAGGAGGTTCAATAGTCAGCGAGTTCTTCACAGCGAAACCTACACCATGCAGTCTTGGCTCGTCTTCTGGCAGGCCCTGCCAGTAGAAGGTGTAGTTGGTCTCTTTGATAGTACCATTGTCAGCCAGGTGTGTTTCCTGGAGGCAAGCAATGTCGATATTCGGACGTGTCAGTTCATGGTCGATGACTGCAGTCTTGCGGGCATCATCAATTTGCTGAAGATCACTTGTCAGTCCAGGACACATAGTCCGTACGTTCCAGCTTGCCATTTGAAGAGCTGGAGTATTCGTATTTATCCATTTCTGTCTGCCTGGTGCGGAATTTACAGCTTGCTTGTCGGGATGGTCAGACCCTAAGCCCTACGCACCCAGCAAGGCAGGCGAGTTGTGGCGGGACAGCACCTTACTGGCTGGGGTCTGCCCAGCTTGGAGTGGGCGATAGCTGTCCAGTGAGACATGATGATCTCTCCAACTGTCAGAAGTAGCCCCAGGCGCCCATGTCCTCCGTCAATCGGACCAATTTGACATTTTTTGCACTTTTGTCACGGTCATCCATTTCAGATCAAGCAAACTTAAATATCATACAACGATTAAACACGAGTAAACACAAAATGCAGTTTTCAGTGCCAATTGCATTTTTTTAGTGGAAAAAACATCTGAACCTACAAGAGCCCGTGTGAATAAGTATTCCCGCCTAAACCTAATGGCTGGTTGACCCACCTTTAGCAGCATTAACTGCAGTCAAGTGTTTGCGATAAGAGGCGATCAGTCTTTCACATCGCTGTGATGGGCTTTTCGCCCACTCTTCCATGCAGAATTGTTTAAGATCAACCAGATTGGATGGTTTTCGGGCATGAACAGTCTTTTTAAGTTCATGCCATAGCATCGCAGTAGGGTTCAGGTCGGGACATTGACTAAGCCACCGGCCAAAATCTTCATTTTTTTAGCCATTTAGAAGTGTACTTGCTAGTGTGCTTTGGATCATTGTCTTGCTGCAGAACCCAGGTGCGCTTTAGCTTGAGGTCTTGAACTGATGGATGAACATTCTTCGTCAAGATTTCTTGGTAGCAAGCAGAATTCATGGTTCCATAAATTGTAAACAAGTCGCCCAGGTCCTGACGACCTTACGAAATTAATCCGTTCCAGAGCTTTTTTTGTTACCTGGATTTTTTGTAAGTAGAACCATATTTTACATGTAAAACGCATGATTCGTTCCAAGGCCCCCAATACTACCCTTTCCAAATTATAAAAGCATACCTTTTAAGGTACTTACTTTGTGTTGACCATGTCTTCTTAGCAGAGTTATAATCTTACAAATGTTTATGCAAGGTTAAAAGCCTGAGCCAAAAAATAAACTTGCACTGAGCACACTCGAAAAACTCATGAAACAAGGTGCTGCTCAAGGGAGCTGCGTCATCCCTCCTAGCCAATGGGAGGCCAGCGGGGCGGGATGTTGGGAGATAGTCAATGAGAGAGCAACTCGTGCATTGTTTGAATTTTTTTTTTTTAGTTGACCATGTCTTCTTCGTAGAGTTATAATCTTACAAATGTTTATGCAAGGTTAAAAGCCTGAACCAATGAGCACACTCAAAAAACTCATGAAGCAAACAAGATGTTGGGAGATAGCCAATGGGAGGGAGCTGTGTCATCCCTCCTAGCCAATGGGAGGCCAGCGGGGTGAGATGTTGGGAGACAGCCAATGGGAGAGCAACTCGCGCATTGTTTGAATGTTTGAATGGCATGTTTGAATGGTGCGTTTGGCACATTTCATAAGGAGAACTTGTTTCGTATACAGAGACAAAAAAATTCAGGAAAATGTTTTTTGTAAACTGGATTTTTCATTTTCTGGGACTATCGTAAGGAGAGGTACCACTGTATCTCTATAGTTTTCTTTCTTGTTTGCTCTTGAAGCTCACTGGATTGCAGCATGATGTGTGTTCAGTATGGCCTACCTCACCTTGTCAGACAGGTTTTATGTAATTGATCTACTGATCGGAAATGTTTGGCAGCAATCAAGCCTGGGTGTGCCCATGAAATTGAACTCAGTTTTCCCTAATAACAGGATTAATTACAATTACCTCACCTTTTAACAATACTTGGGTTATCTTTGTGTAATGTTTAAATTTGTTTGATGAGCTGAAAAAGTTAAGTGTGACAAAGGTGCAAAAAAGTAAAAAATTAGTAAGGGGGCAAAAACTTTGACACACACACACACACACACACACACACACACACACACACACAATACTGTGTCAAAGTTTTTGCCCCCTTACTAATTTTTTACTTTTTTGCACCTTTGTCACACTTAACTTTTTCAGCTCATCAAACAAATTTAAATTAAAATATAATATTTTGAACTCTGCACTTGATGTGTATAATATTGTTTTTATTAGTAGTAGTGTCAAGTAGCAGTAGTGGTGATTTTGTTATAATACATTTTATGTGACAGATTTGAATCTGACTGAGAAATGTCTTGATGGTGTCCTCAACAACAATCACTACGAGTCTGGAATCCTTCAGGTAAAACAAATAAATGAATTTAGTGAAATTAACTCACGATAATAATCATAATTTTATTGTAAGTTTGTTTTTGTTGTAATTATATACTCTATACAGTGGTACCTCGCCTTACGAAATTAATCCGTTCCAGGGCTTTTTTGGTAACCGCATTTTACATATAAAACATGTGATTTGTTCCAAGGCTCCCAATACTACCCCATAAACTCTTTAAAAATTATAAAAGTATACCTTTTAAGACCTCCTTCTGCTTCAATATCGTACAGATGGTAGAAGAGTTTGGCCATATTCCTTTGTGATATCACTCAAGCTCATTTCTTCTTCTCACTCGCACCGGAAATCACACACGCCTGAGTCAAGAAATAAAGCATAAAACAACAGTAACTCTGTCCTTTACATGAAAAGCATCATGGTGGATTCAGTTCTATAATAGGCAGTGAGCGGTAGCTGTGTCATTCCTCCTAGGCAATGGGATCCCTGTCCAAGATGGCGCATGAACAACAGCTCAGTTGTTAGCCAATGGGAGGCCAGTGGGGCGGGATGTTTGAACGTCATTGACGGGAGAGCAGCTCGTGCATTATTTAAATGGCGCGTTTTGATGTTTGAATGGCACATTTGAATTTTAAAGATGACGCTTTCATAACATGAACTTGTTTCATATCCTGAGACAAAAATTTTAGGAAAATGCTTTTCGTAACCTGAATTTTTCCTTTGGTGATACTTTCGTAAGGTGAGGTACCACTGTATTCTTTCTATTATTTCTGTATATTATTTATACAGAGTCCTTCTCAAAAAATTAGCATATTGTGATAAACTCCCAGCCTGGCTCATTACTCAAAACCGCAATCATGGGTAAGACTGCCGACCTGACTGCTGCCCAGAAGGCCATCATTGACACCCTCAAACAAGAGGGTAAGACACAGAAAGAAATCTCTGAGCGAATAGGCTGTTCCCAGAGTGCTGTATCAAGGCACCTCAGTGGGACGTCTGTGGGAAGGAAAAAGTGTGGCAGAAAACGCTGCACAACCAGAAGAGGTGACCGGACCCTGAGGAAGATTGTGGAGAAGGGCCGATTCCAGACCTTGGGGGACCTGTGGAAGCAGTGGACTGGGCTACAGGTGCCGCATTCCCCAGGTCAAGCCACTTTTGAACCAGAAACAGCGGCAGAAGCGGCTGACCTGGGCTACAGAGAAGCCGCACTGAACTGTTGCTCAGTGGTCCAAAGTACTTTTTTCGGATGAAAGCAAATTTTGCATGTCATGCGGAAATCAAGGTGCCAGAGTCTGGAGGAAGACTGGGGACAAGGAAATGCCAAAATGCCTGAAGTCCAGTGTCAAGTACCCACAGTCAGTGATGGTCTGGAGTGCCATGTCAGCTGCTGGTGTTGGTCCACTGTGTTTCATCAAGGGCAGGGTCAATCAAAAATTGTGAATAATGTTTCCAGCTTTGTTCTGTAGATTTTGTACAAATTTAAGACATTATTAAGAAATGTAAGAAATTTTCCTCCTGTACACTTCCTGAAAACATTTCCTTTTCTATTTTTATATTTAATTTCGGTATGCACATTTATACATTTCATAAACAGAACTCGAAAATTCTGAAGTACTACTCCTCAAAAAAATTGCATATTGTGATAAAAGTCATTATTTTCTGTAATGTACTGATAAACATTAGACTTTCATATATTTTAGATTCATTGCACACCAACTGAAATATTTCAGGTCTTTTTATTGTTTTAATACTGATGATTTTGGCATACAGCTCATGAAAACCCAAAATTCCTGTCTCAAAAAATTGGCATATTTCATCCTACCAATGAAAAAAAAGTGTTTTTAATACAAAAAATTCAACCTTCAAATAATTATGTTCAGTTCTGCACTCAATACTTGGCCGGGAATCCTTTTGCAGAAATGACTGCTTCAATGCGGCGTGGCATGGAGCCAATCAGCCTGTGGCACTGCTGAGGTGTTATGGAGGCCCAGAATGCTTCGACAGCGGCCTTAAGCTCATCCACAGTGTTGGGTCTGGTGTCTCTCAACTTTCTCTTCACAATATCCCACAGATTCTCTATGGGCTTCAGGTCAGGAGAGTTGGCAGGCCAATTGAGCACCGTAATACCATGGTCAGTAAACCATTTAGCAGTGTTTTTGGCACTGTGAGCAGGTGCAGGTCATGCTGAAAAATGAAATCTTCATCTCCATAAATCTGCCCTTGATAAAACACAGTGGACCAACACCAGCAGCTGACATGGCACCCCAGACCATCACTGACTGTGGGTACTTGACACCGGACTTCAGGCATTTTGGCATTTCCTTGTCCCCAGTCTTCCTCCAGACTCTGGCACCTTGATTTCTGAATGACATGCAAAATTTGCTTTCATCCGAAAAAAGTACTTTGGACCACTGAGCAACAGTCCAGTGCTGCTTCTCTGTAGCGCAGGTCAGCCGCTTCTGCCGCTGTTTCTGGTTCAAAAGTGGCTTGACCTGGGGAATGCGGCACCTGTAGCCCAGTCCACTGCTTCCACAGGTCCCCCAAGGTCTGGAATCGGCCCTTCTCCACAATCTTCCTCAGGGTCCGGTCACCTCTTCTGGTTGTGCAGCGTTTTCTGCCACACTTTTTCCTTCCCACAGACGTCCCACTGAGGTGGCTTGATAGAGCACTCTGGGAACAGCCTATTCGCTCAGAGATTTATTTCTGTGTCTTACCCTCTTGCTTGAGGGTGTCAATGATGGCCTTCTGGACAGCAGTCAGGTCGGCAGTCTTACCCATGATTGTGGTTTTGAGTAATGAACCAGGCTGGGAGTTTTTAAAAGCCTCAGGAATCTTTTGCAGGTGTTTAGAGTTAATTGGTTGATTCAGATGATTAGGTTAATAGCTCATTTAGAGTACCTTTTCAGGATATGCTAATTTTTTGAGATAGGAATTTGGGGTTTTCATGAGCTGTATGCCAAAATCATCAGAATTAAAACAATAAAAGACCTGAAATATTTCAATTGGTGTGCAACGAATCTAAAATATATGAAAGTTTAATTTTTATCAGTACATTACAGAAAATAATGAACTTTGTCACAATATGCTAATTTTTTGAGGACTAGTATGTATATATATAATATATATATATATATATATATATATATATATATATATATATATATATATATATATATATATATATATATATGTGTGTGTGTGTGTACAATATGTGTGTATATGGTTATAACTTTTTGTGTGCCAGAATTACTTGAGCTCCAAAGGAAAGACATGGAAGGAGATGCTGCAGGAGGCACTACAGAACACACAGCAAGGTGTCTATAACCTATCAGGTATATACACATTCGCATGTATACTGAACAGCACGGGTGTGAAACTCATTTTCATTGAGGGCCAAATCGCTAAAATGCTGAAATGAGCTTCCAACACTGGGTGGTGGGACTCTCCCATAGAGATGAGGCGAGGAGCTCTATTATCCGGGTAGAGCTCAGAGTAGAACCACTGCTCCTACGCATTCAGAAGGGCCTGCTGAGATGGCTCGGGCATCTGGTCAGAATGCCTCCTTGGTGTGGTGTTTCGGGCATGTCAAAACCAGGAAGAGACTCCGGGGTCGACCAAGAACACACTGGAGGGACTATGTCTCTCGGCTTGTCTGTGAACGCCTTGGTGTCCTCCCGGGAGAGATGCAGGAAGTGGCTGGCGAGAGGGACGTCTGGAACTCATTGATTAGGTTGCTGTCCCCGCAACCCGACCCCGGAAGATGATGATGATAGTGGGATATTTACCTTTTATGGCATTAGGCCAGAGGTTCTTATCCAGAGTGACTTATATTTGATCTGAGCAGATGATGGATAAGGGCTTTGCAGGAGCATCCAACAATGGTAGGTTGGTGGGGCTGGGACTTGAACTCTAACCCCCCAATCAGTAATCCAGAGCTTTAACCACTAATATGCGAATCATATTATTTGAAAGCTCTTGTGGGTCACAGGAACTAATTCAGCGGGCGGGAATGTAGTTTGGCACCTGTCCTGTACACAGTCATACACTCCAACCTCTTATTTTCTGTTTGTAGTCCAATAACCATGTATTAAAATGATATAATAATATTAAAATCTCGACTCAGGACTGTTTTTATGGAAAAGATTTAAGATGAACACAAACATTTTCTCCGCAATAAGCATACAGCACTAATTACTGCAGGAACAAACCCTGCACTACACCCAACACACCCACAGGGGATGCTAGAGCCTTATTTTGGTGTCAGTACAGCCTTGTACTCTATACAGCAGGGGTGGCAAACAAGTTAGACACAAAGAGCCAAACTTTTTAACTGTGAGAGTTAAAGAGCCACACCACGTGCCGACCTGCCAAGACACACACACAGGCACGTCTCTCTCGTTCTCCCTTGCTCTGACACACACAACTACTGAACACACTTCAGATACATAGCTATGGCCTGTATAATATAAATTGATGAATAGTGAAATATACACACAATCATGTTGAGTCAGGTGTTTTTTACCTTTGGGGAATTCCGTGTCAATATTAGCATGGAGTTGCTAAAATGACGCTGAAGATTTGAAGCCTTGAAATGTGATATCGTGGTACTGCATAATAAACGGAGCGATTTGCCATTCCGTTCAATAAAAGAGTAAGCATCTTCCCATTCTCCCAGAAATGTCCTGTGCTCATCTTCATGTTTTCGTTTAGCTTTGCATTTTGTGATTTTGACAAAGAGGGTAAGCCTGCATGCAAAGAAAATGTTTACTGAATTTCCCAGCATTAGACGTCATCCACTCAGATGATTAGCGGTCACTTATGTGTCAGACGCGGCATAAAAAACACCAAACCTGTCAAAATTATTTTAAAATATTATTTATTATTTGTTTTTAATAACCTCTGAAGGATTGAAGTGTGTTTTAAGATAAAAAAAAATGAAAAGAGGCAGAGTATATAGAAATATGATGAGGCAAAGAGCCACATTCTTATTAATCAAGAGCCGCATGTGGCTCGAGAACCGCGTGTTCGCCACCCCTGCTATACAGAGATGTAATGAGAGCTTTGTGGAATTGAAGTGTGTGTATGTTCTGTAACCAGCATGCTGTAACCTATCTCTAACATCATTATCCTTGAATTAAATATCATGAAGTTTGAATGTTTATAGTTGTAGTGATTTGTGTTAGTGTATGTTGGTGGGATCGAGTCAGGGCCGGTGTTATAAATGCGCGCGTGTGTGTGTGTGTGTGTGTGTGTGTGTGTGTGTGTGTGTGTGTCAGATTACCGTATCAATGGGAATTCATTCCTGTGTTATTGCTGTGGACTTCGCTTCTTTAAAGAACTTGCCTATGCCTACAGGGTTAACATTCCTGCTGCTGAATTGCCAGGTACATATACACATGCATACATATATGCATATGCACACACGCATACAGAAACACATGTGTTCACTGTGATCCCATTATTGAGCCAAATCTGAGCAATTAAGTGCAAGGTCGCTACCATTTCTCCTGCATGTTCGGAACTCAATGGGATCTTCTGAGGTCTACTTTAGATTCAGAAATCTGAGGCGTTTTGCCGGACGATGAACCATGAGCCAGATGAGATCAGCCGGCGTGTAGTGTGTGTAAAGGTGGAAGGCGGGGCTTATCTCTTTCAGTCCATTACACATTGTGATGTAGAGCTGTATCGCTACAGTAACTTTGGGGTTTGTGTCGAATTTGCTTACTTAGGCCCTTTTTACCGTTCATGGGGTGCAGGCCGCCCACAGAATTCCTCCAGCATCCTCAGATCAGGGTAAACTTTTCAAGGGCTCCCCAGCTGTATCCCATGGTTCTGGTGTCTACTTTAAGGTCACATCTCCAGGTGTATCTTGGTTGTCCCCTCTTTCTCTTGCCCTATGGATTCCATGTATGCACCTGTCTGGTGATATTGATGTAGGATGTGGTTTATTCATCCCAGTCTTCTCCAATTTCGTCCTCCGTTGGCAGTTGGCTGGTTCTTAGGCAGAGTTCTGTGCTGCTGAAGCCATCAGATCTGAAGCATTTTTCAGTGTGTATAAATATGTACGATTCAATTCAGTTTTATTTGTATTGCAGTTTTTACAGTTAACATTGTCTCAGAGCAGCTTTAAACAGTAAAACAATAAATGGAGAGGCTTACCAAGTATAAATAATTTAAACATTTCCTACAGCCCCTACACATTACTAATGAGTGGCGATGGTGGCAAGGGAAAAACTCCCTCAGTAGATGTGAGGAAGAAACCGCGAGAGGAACCAGGTCCAAAAGGGAAACAATCCTCATTTTGGAAGAGCTATAAAAATACAAAATATATATGAGAAATTCATTCAAGTCCAAAATGTAGTCCTGTTGGTTATACAACTGTAAGTCCTAAATAATTGTGTGTGTGTGTGTGTGGGGGGGGGGGGGGGGGGGGGGGGGGGGTGTAATATCACCAGCAGTGAAAAGTCATGCTCACAGTCTGTTAGTGCATTTAGATCTTCATCAGTGAGAAGGCAGTTCTTCTACTGAAACTATGCTAAGCGCTTGCTAGTGACCACAGCTAGCCATTAAGATAGTTGTGGTTCATTATTAGTGTTAATAATGAGATGTAGTAAATACATCACGAAAAATGTACAATCTACATTCACTTTTACTGAAAAAATCATAAGCAATTTTTTCACCTCAAAATTTAGTGTCTTGATACTTGCACCACACCCTATATTTCACCCAAATCCAAACATAACATGTTACACAAACCACCAAACAATCCCAGGTGAAAACGTCACCTTCTGACAGAATAATTATTTACTGAATGTGAGCATGTCTCTGAAAATTGCTGCCAAAATGGCTCATGAAGGGCTGTTCAATTGGTCAACCTCGCCAAGCCTGAGAATAATTACTGTACTATATACTACACAGCACAAAAAATGTCACATTCATCACATATTTATTATTTAATTTTAATTACATCTGTAAATGACTTGTGTTATCCTGAATATCTTTCTCTCTCTTTCTGTCACTCTCTGCCTTTTTCTGTTTCTCGCTCTCTCTCCGTGACTCTCTCTCTCTCTGCCTGTCTGTGTCTCTTAGTGCCAGTGACAATGAGACCAGATTGTTATTGGGGCCGTAACTGCAGAACACAAGTCAAGGCTCACCACGCTATGTAAGAGTCTTTTATTAAATGTGCATAATAATTAAAAAAATGAGAAAATAATAATGATGGTAAAATGTTGTAATTGTAATTATGAATAATGCAAATATTGTATACCTTTTGGTAATTATTTTGTGATTATTATTGACTGTATGGCTCTTTAGAACCTGAAATTTCTGATGGTTATCCGTTGGTTAAAGATTCCCTTTAGTTTTTTGTGTAGTTCTTAATTTCCTCAGCAGGGGAGACGAGAGTCACCCTGATGAACTGCTTTCAACTGAAATCAATTCCATAATCTGATTAACTATCTCATTCTTTATTCTGTTTTTCTGCCTGTTTTAGGAAATTTAACCACATATGCGAACAGACACGCTTTAAGAACTGAGCTCGGGTCCGATCATGTCATGCTCTGGATTTCTCCTCGTTGATGATCGGTATTGGACGATCAGACTGACGACGCTCTGGATAGATTTACTTTAGACATTAATATGCACTTTCTCATAGCATGTGGGATCAGATGAAACGAGGGCTCAGTCCTGGACCATACCGGGACCGAGTGAACACAGAACTGCGGTTAATCGAACACTTTATCAACCCTTGTGCCTCATGAGAATTTAATCACTTCATTATCAATTATGATGAATAATATGCTAATTAATGAGGTTGTTTGTTTTCTTTGTGTGATGATGATGATGATGATGATGATTGGTGGTCATTACTCTTTACTAGTTTTCATCTGTTAGAAATTCATTGATGTCGTTCAAGTCTGAATCTCAAGCTTTCAGTGGATTTATCTTTTATTGCACTCACACACGTACATATGCATGCATGCACACTCACTCATACTCATTCACGTGCATGCTCTCGATCTCGCACGCACGCGCTCTCGCTCATACACTCGCTCTCACACACACACACACACACACACACACACACTTGAGTTCTGTCTGATCTATGCATAGAAAATTCTTGAGCAGGCCAGTATTTCTAACACGCCTTGAGCCGCTTCCGCATTCACGTTCTCCTCCTTGGGAGTTGAACCGGGTCGCCATGTTACTCCTCTCTCTCCCGATCCGGCTCTGCGTGTTCGTGGTCATTAATAAAAAACTGATCTGATCTTTTTGGTGATGGATTGAGATGCGGCCAACGCCGTGGGGTCACTCTTGTGCCTGGGAGTCCGAAATGTGCAGTATCGTTCGATCTGGAATCAAACTGGAATGTAGTCATTGATTAATTCACTACTAATAAAAGTATTTATAGTTATTACAGGATGAAGACGTGTTCGGGACGAAGCCTTAAAAATGGCGGATAAGTTGCCACTCATTTATTTTATATTTCTTTATATAGTTTTATTAGAATTTTTAGTGATGGAAAAAATTTGAATAGAACTGGGGCTGGCTACAGAACAACAAACGACGTCAAGCTGCCCTGTAGCGGGGGAACAGTGTGTGATGATATAGAACGAAGAGTGAACGTAGCCTACACAGATTGTACAGATACATCGTATTACTGCAGTACAATGTGGTGTATGATCCAATCCCACAGCAGAATATACTTTACTGCAACATGCAGTGCTGTTGCTGTCCCATAATGCAATACTCCACCTTCACCAAGCTGTAGCGTGAGCGTTACAATGATTTACTATCTTCTATCACGGTCCCGAAACCTTTCCCCGTCTTGGTCTTCTCTCAGTGTGTCGATGTGATAAACAGCACTGTTCCAGTGCAGTATAAACCTACATCTCCACCTTTCACATCCTCACATCATCACATCACACTGCTCCTTAATACGGTCCGAGTACTACAACACAGTACGGATGTCCCCATTACCTCCACCCACAGGGGAGTCCATTCCACCAAATTACAAGTTTTAATTATAATATCCTTACGTGAAACAGGAGTGGTGCAAGTTCTGCACATTTGTATTTTGTCTACTGTGGACCCTCGGTGCCCATCAGTATGCCGAGGCTGTAGTTGTAATGGTGGAGGGTGGAGTTAGTAGTGACTGTTATAATTCTCAATTTGCTTTGAGCTCCTTTGAAAGGTCGAGTAACATTTGGAAGAATTGTTGACAGGGAATCGTCATACTGCACCGTGATTGGTGCAAATCAATTTCACTTGAATTTTAAGTCAACCTCTTTCTGTAGTGTTGCACATAAAACACCAGTAACGCAATCGTCATTCAACTTTCGACATGTTGGCGCCTTCTACCTGTTTCAGAACTCTGTGTCTGTGAGCTGTAGCGACGGTTATAATATTATCAGTGTCTATCATCACGAGAGGAAACCAAGCGCAGGGCAGTCACTAATTTCTCTTTAATGAAACATTTCTGTTCCATAAGAGGATTTCCATTTCAGAACTTTTATAAACGCTCATAAAGCGGGGCCTGGTTCGGGATGTTTACTAATCATCTGCATGGATCTGAACCAGTACCAGTTTATACATGTGTCATGTGACGATGTCGTCTTCCACCTCAGCCACGATTCTGTAAATTCACTCTACTGGGAGTTGAAGGCCTGTCAGGGATGTTGTGCTTCGGTGTATTGGTGATTTAACTAGAAAACACTAATGTTCTACAAAAATCGTCAAAATATCTTTAGTGCAGGAATTTAAATTCATCAATAAAGGTTATAAAAGTGTGTAGATGTGGACCTTCATGCCAAGTTCCTCCCAATATTATTAATCTCATTAAACAAACATATTCGCTTCCTCTCAGTGAAACACACAGGAAGCTTCTGTACAGAGCCGCGGAATTACACTCGAGTTCAAAATAATCTCAGTCAGATGGCACTATCCTGATCAATCAGTGTTTTTGGTAGAAATTATGTTTCCACATGGTAAATAATGTACTATCAGGTGTAGAAGAGTAACAGAATCCAACAGAACCAACAGTTTTGATCCGGATTCTGCTGATTCTGTGTAATTTAATCACTAATTGAAAGGTTTGAGTTCAAAATAATGTCAGTGTGGAGTTTAATTAGTGAAATCATTCATTCTTTCAGGGAATGTTGTACCTGCTGGTTATAAACATGTCTCTCTGAAATTCTGAGGAAAATGAGTCGATCCAGACATTCGGAACAACAGCAAACCTTGATTAAAAAACTGATTGGAGAGGAGAAAACAAAGAACAGAAAATGTTCAGCTGCTCAGAAAAAAGTGATCCAAATGATTTAAAATCCAACCAGAATCTGAAAGACGTGAACGAAAAACTCCCATTGAAATGGATGAAGATCCAAAATGGCAAGAACTCGGCTCTAGTGACCCCCTGGAAGACCCCCAATCACTGAAATTAAAGTTGCAGTACACTGTGAAGACAGTGAAGCCTTGTGCCACCAGCATCATGATATGGGGATGATTCTCGTACTACGGTGTCGGGTCTATTTATCACATCCCAAGGATCCTGGATCAGTTTCAATCCATCAGAACACTTGAAGAGGTCGTGCTGCCTCATGCAGAACATCAAATTCACTTGAAATGGTTTCCAACAAGACAATGACCCCCAAACACACCAGTAAACGTCTTAGTTTACCGTTAATCCAATAGAAAACTTGTGGGGTGACACAAAAAAATGCAGCTTCTAAGATAAAACGCAGAAAATCTGTGGAATGTAATGGAATCATCCTGGGCTGGAACACCTGCTCACAGGTAACAGAAGTTGGTCGACTTCATGTAACCCAGATGTTCAGTAGGTCTCAGAACCACTGTTTACACAAATAAATATTAGTTCAGAGATTCAAAGGAGTGGGCGACACAGTGGCGTAGTGGCTAGCAGTCCGCTTCACAGCAAGAAGGTCCTGGGTTTGATTCCCAGCTCTGGTATTTCTGTGTGGAGTTTACATGTTCTCCCGACGCTTGCATGCATTTCCTCAGGGTAATCTGGTTTCCTGCCACAGTCCACAAACATGCACAGCAGGTTCATTGGCTGTTCCAAATGTCCCCTAGGTGTGAATGTGAGTGTTGGCCCTGCCATGGCCTGGTGAGCTGTCCAGGGTGTCACTCACCCACAGTTGGCTGAGATGGGCTTCCCATGACCCTAATGATGATTATTGATTAAAGGTGCAGTTCAGAAAATGAATGAATCAAAGGAAAACCTTCAGCCATTTCTCACTTTATATGCTGAAGGGTTGAGTTTATAATGAAGAAAACACACTCGGATATTTTTAACATTCCAATATTCACTTTTCTACAATTTCCTTAAGGGAAGAAAAACAAATTTTTTATATATATATATATATATATATATACACACACACACACACACACACACACACACACACACACACACACAGTGAGTCATCGACTTAGACCGCGTTTGGTTCTGGCAGACCGGTCGTAACTCGATCTGATTGTATGTCGACGTTCTTTCCAAATACACTCGCACCAAACAAAAACAAATGAATAATTCTTGCGCATTTAAATCTATACATCTATTTTCACCCCTCCCTGAATCGCCACCTTATCATGGTGGAGGGGTTTGCGTGACCTAATGATCCTAGGAGCTATGTTGTCGTGGGCAAATGCCCCTGGTAGGGTCACCCAAGGCAAACAGGTCCGGGGTGAAGGTCCAGACGAAGTGCGATTCAAAAAACCCCTATGACATCTGAGAGAGAGCACAGGACGCGGGTCACTGGGGTTCCCTCCTGGAGCCAGGCCCGGGGGAGGCGCTTGAAGGCGAGCGCCGGGTGGTCGGGCTTATGCCCATGGAGCCTGGCCGGGCTTAGCCCGAAAAGGAGACATGGGTCCGCCCTCCCATGGACCCACCACCCGTGGGAGGAGTTTTAGGGGTCGGGTGCAGTGTGAGTTGGGTGGCAGCCGAAGGCATGGGTTCTGTCGGACCGATCCTCGGCTACTTACTCTGACCCTCGGGACATGGAATGTCACCTCTCTGGCGGGGAAGGAGCCTGATCTGGTGCGTGAGGTGGAGAGATACCGACTAGATATAGTCGGGCTCACCTCAACGCATAGCTTGGGCTCTGGAACCATCCATCTCAAGAGAGGCTGGACCTTATTCTATTCTGGAGTTGCTCATGGGGAGAGGCGTCGAGCCGGTGTGGGTATCCTTGTTGCCCCCGTCTCGGTGCCCAAATGTTGGGGTTCTCCCCAGTTGACGAAAGGGTAGCTTCCCTCCGTCTTCGGGTGGGGGGACGGGTCCTGACTGTTATTTGTGCTTATGCACCAAATGACAGTTCAGAGTACCCACCATTTTTGGAGTCTTTAGGGGGGTTGTTGGAGAACACTCCCTCGGGAGACTCACTTGTATTGGGAGACTTCAACGCCCATGTGGGCAACAATAGTGCGACCTGGAAGGGTGTGATCAGTAGGTACGGCCTCTCCAGTCTGAACCCGAATGGTGTTTCGTTGTTAGACTTCTGTGCTTGTCACAGTTTGTCTATCACGAACACCATGTTCGAACATTAGTGTGCCCATAAGTGCACTTGGCACCAGGACACCCTAGGTCGCAGTTCGATGATTGACTTTGTAGTCATGTCATCGGACTTGCGACCATATGTTCTGGACACTCGGGTGAAGAGAGGAGCTGAGCTGTCTACCGATCACTACCTGGTGATGAGTTGGCTTCGGTGGTTTGGGAGGCTGCCTTCCAGACCTGGCAGGCCCAAGCGTGTAATCAGGGTATGCTGGGAACGTTTGGCGGAGTCCCCTGTCCGAGAGGCCTTTAACTCCCACCTCCGGCAGAGCTACAACCACGTCCTGGAGAAGGCGGGGGACATGGAATCCGAATGGGCCATGTTTCGTACTTCTATTGCTGAGGCGGCAGCCCATAGCTGTGTCCGTAAGATCGTCGGTGCTTGTCGTGGCGGTAATCCCTGAACCTGGTGGTGGACACCTGCGGTGAAGGGGGCCGTCCAGCTAAAGAAGGAGGCCTATTGGGTTTTATTAGCCTGTGGGACTCCCCACAGGAATGAGCACATCAGAGGAACAGCACATGTTAGATGTTTTGGAGACAAAGTCAGAGAGGCTAGATTGAGATGGTTTGGACATGTACAGAGGAGGGATAGTGAGTATATTGGTAATAGAATGCTGAGGCTGAAACTACCAGGCAAAAGGCCTAGAGGAAGACCAAAGAGACGATTCATGGATGTGGTGAAGGAGGACATGAAGGTCGTTGGTGTAAGAGAAGAAGATGCAAAGGATAGGGTGAGATGGAGACAGATGATTCGCTGTGGCGACCCCTGAAGGGAAAAGCCAAAAGGAAAAGAAGAAGAAGAAGGACTCCCGAGGCAGCAAACAGGTATCAGCGGGCCAAACGTGCTGCAGTCGAGGCTGTCGCAGATGCAAAATCTTGGGCATGGGAGGAGTTTGGTGAGGGCCTAGAGAGTGATTATCGGTTGGCCTCAAAAAGGTTCTGGACCACCATTCGATGCCTCAGGAGGGGGAATCAGTTCTCCTCAAACACTGCTGGCTTACCTCGACTGGGGATGTCTTTGAGAGGTGGAGGGAATATTTTGAGATCCTTCTCAATCCCACCAACACGCCCTCCGTGGAAGAGGAAGACCCTGGGGGTTTTGGTGGGGATCACTGAGGTTGTCAAAAAGCTCCTTGGTGGTCGAGCTCCGGGGTTGGACGAGATCCGCCCGGAATATCTCAGGGCTCTGGATGCTGTAGGACTGTCTTGGTTGACACATCTCTGCAACATCGCATGGTCAGCGGGGGCTGTACCTCTGGATTGGCAAACTGGGGCGGTGGTCCCGATTTTTAAGAAGGGGGACCGGAGGGTGTGTTCTAATTATCGTGGAATTACACTCCTCAGCCTACCTGGGAAAGTCTATGCAGGGGTACTAGAGAGGAGGATCCGACCGATAGTCGAACCTCGGATTCAGGAGGAACAGTGTGGTTTTCGTCCTGGCCGTAGCACTCTTGACCAACTCTATACGCTCGGCGTGCTCCGAGAGTACGGCGTTCCGGATCCGTTGCTACGAGCCATTCGGTCGCTGTATCATCGGAGCCAGAGTTTGGTCCCTATTGGTAACAACAGGTTGAATTCGTTTCCGGTGGGAGTTGGAGTCCAACAAGGCTGTCCTTTGTCATTGATTCTGTTCATAATTTTTATGGACAGAATTTCTAGGTGCAGCCGAGGTGTTTAGGGGTTCTTACCATGGGTGGCTATTGGATCTCGTCTCTGCTTTTTGCGGATGATGTTGTCCTTTTGGCTTCTTCAAGTCGGGACCTCCAGCTCTCATTGGAGCAATTTGCAGCCGAGTGCGAAGCAGCCAGGATGAGGATCAGTACCTCTGAGACTATACATAGACTATACATAGTCTGAGGCCATGGTTCACAGTCGGACAAGGGTGGAATGCACCCTCCGGGTCGGGAATGAGGTCCTGCCCCAAGTGGAGGAGTTTAAGTATCTTGGGGTCTTGTTCACGAGTGAGGGAAGGATGGAGCGAGAGATCGACAGACGGATCGCTGCAGCCTCTGCTGTTAAGCGGTGCCTGTACCGGTCCGTCTTGGTGAAGAAGGAGCTGAGCCACAAGGCGAAGCTCTCAATTTACCAGTCGATCTACGTTCCAACCCTCACCTATGGTCACGAGCTTTGGGTAATGACTGAAAGAACAAGATCACGGATAAAAGTGGCTGAAATGAGGTTCCTTCGCCGGGTGGCGGGGTTCTCCCTTAGAGATAAGGTGAGAAGCTCTACCATCCATGGAGAGCTCGGAATAGATCTGCTGCTTCTCCGCATTGAGAAAGGCCAGTTGAGGTGGCTCGGGCATCTGGTCAGAATGCCTCCCGGACGCCTCCCTGGTGTGGTGTTTCAGGCATGTCCAACCGGGAAGAGACCTCAGGGTCGACCTAGAACACGCTGGAGGGACTATGTCTGTTGGCTTGTCTGGGACTGCCACGGTGTCTCCCCGGGAGAGTTGGAGGAGGTGGCTGGGGAGAGGGACGTCTAGACCTCTTTGCTTAGGTTTCTGCCCCCGTGACCTGACCCCGGACTTTGCGGAAGACGATGATGATGATGATGACATCTATTTTCAATTCCACGTCACTGTGACACGCAGTGGAGAGCCAATCCTTTCTGTACTCCACTGTGTGGGCGGGTCCGATAGCTTCAAATTCCAATTTTATTTGGATTATAACAACAGCTACCGACTGCGCATGTTGTTTGAGTAAAGAGATAAATTTCCCTCATTTTGATTAGCTCATTTCCACGAAGCCAAACACAGCTAGCAAGCAAACACAAAAGGACAGACATGGAAAAACTTCAACCCGCAGAGCAGCTGATTGCCAAAACTTAGGACACTGCAGCATGTGAGTCCAATAAAATTAGAGTTTCAAGGTATCGGACCCGCCCACACAGAATGGATTGGCTCTCAGCTTCTCGCCACAGTGACATGGCATTGAAAGTAGATGAATAGATTTGCTCTGAGCAGTTAGAAAGTGAAGCTGCATCATCTCCTGCTCGGCCTTTTAAGATGCTGGCGAAGCCGGCAGCCCAAACAACTGTCGTACACAACACTCGCAGTGCACTGCGATGAATCATGCTTCACCACTTTTGCGGTCGTAAAGTCGATCAGACGTAACTCGCATAGCTCGTAAGTCAACGACTCACTGTGTGTATGTGTATCCATATATATATATATATATATATATATATATATATATATATATATATATTAAAACCGTTTTTTATAACCGTGCATTTGTGTGTCTGGAAATTAAAACTATTCTCAGGATTTTGAGCTTTATTCACTTTTTAAAACACACCGAGTATTTTGAAGATGACCGTATTAACCCTCAGGAATGACTGAGGTTTACAAGCAGGAATTTTAAAAGAACTAAGATTGTCATCACCACATCAGAAAAACTTCAGAATACAGTGGAGCGTCAGTTCTCGAACTTAATCCGTTCCAGAAGGCTGTTCGAATTCCAAGTCCGCTTTTCCCAATCCAAATGATGTCTTAATCCGTTCCGTCATCTTTCGAAAAGAAGTTAACTGTACCTTAACTCATACTATAGGTCTGCAAATTAAGTGAAAAAAATTATTGAATACAGTACACTATGTTATGGTCTGTGTTGTGAGAGACTCTGGTTTTGGTGGCTCTCTCTCTCTCTCTCTCTCTCTCTCTGTGCGTTGGAGGGGGTGTGACGGTTACACACGGGTGGAGTGCTAAACACACACCTGATTCCACTTAGCAATCACTTGGGCTTCTCTACCAATGACTCCCATTTCCCCGTGCTCTCATGCCTTCTCTGTGAACAATAAAGCTCATCCGTTTTCATCACACTGTCTCATGCATTTTTGGGTTCAGCTGAATGTTCCTGGCATCATAGAATCAGCCCTTCTATGATGCCAGGAACATTCAGCCGACAGAGAAGGCACTAGAGCACGGGGACATCGTAGTCACTTTTAGAGAGGCCTCGTGACTGCCAAGTGGAATCAGGTGTGTGTGTTTAGCACTCAACCCGCATGTTGCAACTACACCCCTCCAATACGCAGAGAGAACACGAGAGTGAGAGCCACCAAAACCAGAGTCTCACAAAAGAGACCATAACACACTAAAATAAAAACCACAGTGCAGTTAAAGCATAACAACAATAAAGATAAGAATTTTAACCTTTGTGGTGGTGAGCAGTTGGCATATGTAAATGTTGGAGAGGGAGAGAAGAGGATTCCCTTCCATAACAGCTTCAGGTAAATCAGCCAAAGTTGTTTTTTTTTATGTTGCTACCGTTTTGCATGGATGACTCTTTAGGATGTTCCTTTCTTGTCTTGAAGGACATTTCTAATGTTGCTTGTTTCTGCCTTTTCAAAACCTTACAGAAGTGGCTCATGACCTCATTGTTAAAGGTGTTCACAGTGCTGCTAGCACTTTAGCTTTAAGTTTAGTGCTTTAGTGCTAGCTTCAGCTTTATCAGGGTGATGCATAATATCAACAACTTCCAGACTTCCCCAGAACAGCACTAGCTTTATCAGGGTGATACATAGTATCAACAACTCCTGGACTTCCGGAAGTCACGCACTTTTCCTCCTGCTCGGTCTCGTGTTTTTCGTGTTCCGGGACAAAAAAAATCCTGGATTTTTTGTTTGAATTCTGATTTGTTTGAACTCTAAAGTGTTTGAATACCGAGGCTCCACTGTATTTTTATTGCAAAATAATTTTGTAAATCTGTATTAGGAGCATAACATGAACATTTTTTAAATCAGCACCAATACTGTGTTTTTCTGTCGTAAACAAATTTAAATAAATATTTCTCTGTAAACCCTTCACATCCCTGAAGAACATGCATACGAGGACAGAGGCAGAACCTTCATGGAAATGGGCCTCAGGTCTCTGTTATGGAATGAAATACGCATCCAAACTTCACTGCTGTTTGGACTCCACCCCTGGAACTCCCTGTGTGCACTTGGGAAACATCTGTGAATGTTCTCCACATCTGAGAACGTTTTCCACATTCAAAAAATTCTCCAATATTTCTTGTTTTCAGTTGGTTACTGATGTGAAGATGAAGAACAGAGCCCAAATTTGGTCTGAAAATCTCTCCACATCTGAGATCACAGGCTCTTTTCTGTTTTGTCAGAAATTGAAGCTTTAGATTCACAGTGCTCAGAGGTTCCCAGCGTTTCTGTCCATAAGCATAACAACAAATATGAGAAATATCGGCGAACATCTACATTTTCACCAGACCCCAGTGCGGCTAACTGGGTTATCAAAGGCGGGCCATGTCACTGTCTATGGTGAGAGGCATGTAAAAGAACCATTGCTGACATTCGTAAAGAGAAGGCTGCAAAGTCGTCAGCGTGTTTCTGTCCCTTGCTAAAAAGGGTTGTGACAGGAAGGGCATCCGACGTAAAAACCTCTGCCAAATCAAACGTGCGAATCAGATGATTCACTATGGCGACTCCCGAGTAAAAGGGAAAAAGCCGAAAGGAAGACAGACAGACATCTACATTTTTACCAGAAGTAAAGAGGCTTGTGTTTAATATTGCAGGTCAAGGTTTTTGTATTTTGGATTCTTCCGAGTTTCATTGTGTGGATTGTTGTGGTTATAATACAGATATTAAGAACTTAATTCGGTTCTATCACGGTAAAAACCTGAGATCTCACACTGATTTCCCATAAGTATAAAATAACCATTCACACTCACAAACAGGGTTGATTTGGAACAGCCAATCAGCGACTGTGCATGTGTTTGGCCTCCTGCAGGAAACGTACATAAGTACAGGGAGAGCATGCAAAGTCCACACAGAAATAAAGTTATGACTCAAATTTCTTGTTATTATTTTGTGAGACCATTTTGTTGAATATCAAGGATTTTGGAATCAGTTACTGCGACAAACCGAGAGTTTCTCTCCAGTATTATAATTATAAGCATTATCCTGGGATTGCAGGGCGGATAATTTCCATTGACACTCAGCAGTGACCCAATCAGATCACATCATTTGAATGTAGTATATTCTAAACTATGTTTTTACTGTGTAGCATAAATTACCGTATTTTCCACACTATACTTTACTCTGGAGTACAAGTCGCATTGGCCAAAAAAATGCATAATAAAGAAGAAAAAACATATAAGTCAGACTGAACTTGAACTAGAAGTCGCAAACTCATGGAAACTGTCCACCTTGGCTTGGAAATCTGCAGTTTTTGTGACATTGTGGTCCTTGCGCTGATAGAGAGGAAGTTGCGTTGCATGAAGCGGTAACACCAAGAAAGTCCTCACGCAAAGTCATTTATATTCATCTCATTGACAACTACGTGGATGTGGAGACGCAAGTGCACTGTTCACAAGCCTCTCCCTGAGGTTCAAGCTCCCATATGTGAGCTCGTTCCTCAAGCTGTGGCCATCTAGCTTTTAACCCACGATTAAGCTTTTTTTGTTTTCTTCATTGCAGTAATAATAATCTCCGCTTTTCTGCCCTCTTGTGGTTGTGAGTGTAAAATAAACATGTGAAATTATGTTTGTTATTATTATGGCGAACAGAATTATATGTAATAATTTCACTACCTGGACGTGGAGATGCAGCTGCACTGTTGACAAGCCTCTCCCTGCAGCATGTTGCTCAAACATCCATGTGCAAGCTTGTTCCTCTAGCTGTGGCCATCTAGCTTTGAACCCACGATTAGCCTTTTTGTTTTGTTTTGTTTTCTTCATTGCAGTAATAATAATCTGCTTTTCTCCAGTCCCTCACAAGTTTCTCGTTCCTTCCAACTTTCTTTCCACTGCTTGACTATCATTTTCTGCTGCATACTTCACTACTTGCAGATTGTAATCTGCAGAACAGGTTTTTCTTTTTCGGGGGACATTTCTTCAGTGATGGATGAGCAGGTACTGGTACCCAAGCCTAGAGTGCCCTCCTGTGGTTCTGAGTGTAAAAATAACAAACATGTGAAATTATGTTTATGATTATGAACAGAATTACACTCATGCCTCGGTTTTATAGACTTCGCTTTAACGGATTTCGGAAGCAACGGACAAAATCTGTAGCTTCCGACTAGTCCGGATCGTCCGGACGTGGGCCGTTGTTTCCAAAAGTGACCGCCAGATGACCAGACTGGCTTAAAGAAATATTGCACATTTAAATCTATTCATCGATTTTCAATGCCACGTTACTGTGGCGCGAAGCCACATATTGTGTACAATATACATATACACACACACAAACACAGTATGTATTATATTATATATATGACTCTCAGAGGATTAGATTTTAAAATACAGTATGTCTTTTTTTTTTTGGCTCTCTTAGTAAAGAGGTTCCAACCCCTGATCATATGGTGTACATTTACAAAGTATAGGTACAGTATTTTACATTTGCAGATTACATAGTGTGCTTAAGTAAAAGTTTTTCATAACGTAATCGTTGAAATATATGGAATCGGAAACTTCGGACATTCGGGTACTTCAGACCTGTCGTCCCCCTCATTGGTCTATTAAACCGAGGCATGAGTGTACAGTAGGCCCTCAACATTCGCAGTGGTTCGATTCCGAGCCCTCCCGCGAATCGAGATAATCCTCGAGGTCTGTACCCGGAAGTAAAACCTCATGGTCATGTCACATGTGCGAATGAGCAGCCGGAAGTAAAATACTATGTATCTATTACATGCGCTAAAATATGCTTCTTAAACGCATTCTATAGACAGTCTTACTCATTAATACAGTATTAATGTATTAAAATATAGTAATGATTAAGAAAAACTTTTCAATTTTTACTGTTATATTTATTGATGATAAAATATATACATTATACAGCATATACTGTTGTAAAGCACTTGTTTTGAAGTCTTTTTCAATTATTATTTCAGTACAGTACCTCAGTTAGTTTTGAGAATGTTTGTGCGTGAGATTTTATGTTCTGCAGCATGTTTAACAAATGATACCAAAAGGATAAACTTTGTTACGCTTCATGTCCTTTTACATTGAACTTGGAGTGACGTCTCCAAGATGGCGCTTCCTAGAGGGCAACGTCGTGTAGGTCTCGGAGTCAAATTGTTTCTTTGTTCCGTTTTATTTGTTCATGTTTTGCTCTATGCTTGTCTACGACCGGTCGACTCTACTACAGCTATAAGATCAGAGTATCTTCGGGTGTGTATAACTAAGCACGCTCAACTGGGCTTGTTAGCCGGGATGCGGTTAGCTAGCTGTTACCGGCTAAGCCCAGGCGAAGTTCGTTTTAATTTGTTTTGTTTGTTTGTTCATGGTTTGCACTATGATCGGTCGACCCTACTACAGCGATGAGCAGCTTCAGCTTCGGGCAACTAAGCACGCAACAACTTCTATCTTGAGCTTATATGCTATGGGAGCTCCATGCTAGCGGTTACCGGCTAAGCCCAGGCGGACTTCTCAAGAGTCAAATTGTTTCTTTGTTCGTTTTAATTTGTTTGTTCATGTTTTGCACTATGCTCGACTATGATCGGTCGACCCTACGACAGCTATGAGCAGCTTCAGCTTCGGGCACGTAAGTACGCAACAACTTCTATCTTGAGCTTGTATGCTATTGGAGCTCAACGCTAGCGGTTAGCTAGCGGTTACCGGCTAAGCCCAGGTGGGTTCTCAGAGGCTTGGTTAGCACTTCCGTCCATACTACTTGAAAATGTTCAGTCCCTGCGAAACAAGATGGACGAGCCTCATGCTCAGATTGCAGCACAGAGGATCTGCTGTGTTTCTGTGAAACATGGCTTGAGGAGAGTACACCCGATGAGGCGATTGCTCCAGCCAGCTACACGGCCTTCATCCCCTGCAATCCCAAGCGCTGGAGTCGTCGTTCGGCACCTTCCCGCCTGGGCTTCTTGTCAGCTGTGATGCGGCTCGCATTGAGCTGCCTACCATAGCATATTAGCTCTTCTAGCCACATCCTGGCGAACAAGCCCAGTTGAGCGTGCTTAGATATACACGCCCGAAGATACTCCAATCTTATAGCTGTAGTAGAGTCGACCAGTCGTAGACAAGCATAGAGCAAAACATGAACAAACAAAACAACAAATGAAACAAAACAAACAAAGAAACAATTTGACTCTGAGACCTTCGCGACGTCGCCCTCTGGGCAGCGCCATCTTGGAGACGTCACTCCAAGTTCAATGTAAATGGACATGAAGAGTACTGTAATAAAATTTATTCTTTTGGTATCGTTTGTTAAACATGCGACAGAACATAAAATCTCACGCATAAACATGAACTTAGGTACTTCTTTTCCTTCCAGCTATTCCCTTCGGGGGTCACCACAACAATGATCTGCCTCCATCTCACCCTATCCTCTGCATCTCCTACACTTACTCCAACTACGTTAATGTCCTCCTTCACCACATCCATAAATCTTCTCTTTGGGCTTCCTCTAGGCCTTCTGCCTGGTAGTTCCAACCTCATCATCCTACGACCAATATATTCACTATCCCTCCTCTGTACATGTCCATCTCAATCTAGCCTCTCTGACTTTGTCTCCAAACCATCTTACATATGCTGTCCCTCTGATGTACTCATTCCTGATCCTATCCATCCTCGTTACTCCCAAAGAGAACCTCAACATTTTCATCTCTGCTACCTCCAGCTCTGCCTTCTGTCTTTTCCCCAGGGCCACCGTTTCTAAACCATACATCATCACTGGCCTCATCACCGTCTTGTACACTTTCCCCTTCATTCTTGCCGATACTCTCCTATCACACATCACACCGGACACTTTTCCCCATCCATTCCAACCTGCCTGCACACGCTCCTTCACCTCTTTTCCATACTCTCCATTGCTCTGGATTGTTGAGCCTAAGTACTTAAAATCCTCCACCTTCACCTCCACCTTTATCTCTGCCCCCGATAACCTCACTGTTCCTCTTGGGTCCTTGTCGTTCACACACAAGTATTCTGTTTTACTGAGGCTAACCTTCATTCCTCTCCTTTTCAGGGCATACCTCCACCTCTCTAGATTTTCCTGCACTTGTTCTCTGCTCTCACTACAGATCACAATGTCATCTGCAAACATCATAGTCCATGGAGATTCTTGTCTAATCTCGTCTGTCAGCCTGTCCATCACCATAGCAAACAAGAAAGGGCTCAGAGCGGACCCTTGATGCAGTCCCACATCCACCTTGAACTCTTCTGTCACACAGACAGCACACCTCACCACTGTCTTACATCTCTCATACATGACCTGCACCACTCTAATATACTTCTCTGCCACTCCAGACGTCCTCATACAATACCACAGTTCTTCTCAGCACCCTGTCATATGCTTTCTCCAGATCCACAAAGGCACAGTGCACCGCCCTCTGAACTTCTCTATTAACATCCTCAAAGCAAACACTGCATCTGTGGTGCTCTTTCTTGGCATGAAACCAAACTGTTGTTCACAAATGCTGACCTCTGCCCTTAGTCTAGCTTCCACTATTCTTTCCCATAACTTCATCGGAAGGCTCATCGACTTTATCCCTCTGTCGTTGCCACAACTCTGCACGTCTCCCTTGTTCTTAAAAATGGGCACCAGCACACTTCTCCTCCATTCCTCCGGCACCTGCTCACTTTCGAAGACCTTGTTGATATTCTTGTCAGAAAATCTATTACTACCTCCCCTAGACACTTCCATACGTCCACAGGTATGTCATCAGGACCAACTGCCTTTCCACTCTTCATCCTCTTCAATGCCCTCATCACTTCACCCTTAATCTTCCTGGTCCTCAACGGTCACCCCTTCTACTCTTTTTTTCTCTCTCATTTTCCTCATTCATCAGCTCTTCAAAGTCCTCGTTCCATCTTCCCAGCACACTTCTGTCATCAGTCAATACATTTCCCTCTCTGTCCTTAATCACTCTAATTTGCTGCACGTCTTTCACATCTCTATTTCTCTGCTGTGCCAACCTGTATGAATCACCTTCGCCTTACGCTGTGTCTCCCTGTTTTCCTGTTTACTCTCTTCAGTCCTTTCTATGTCTCACTTCTTCTTAGCTAACCTCTTCTTTTGTACACACTCCTGCACTTCCTCATTCCACCACCAAGTCTCCTTATCTACTTTCCTTCCAGAGGACACACCAAGTACTCTCCTACCTGTCTCCCTGTTCACATTGGCTGTGGTTGTCCAGTCATCTGGAAGCACTTCCTGACTACCCAAAGCCTGTGTCAACTCCTCCTTCAAGACAACACGACACTCATCACCATCATCATCATCATCATCATCCGCTTAGTCCAGGGTCGAGTCGCGGGGGCAGCAACCTAAGCAAAGAGGTCCAGACGTCCCTCTCCCGAGCCATTTTCTCCAACTCTCCCGGGGGACACCAAGGCGGTCCCAGACAAGCCGAGAGACATAGTCCCTCCAGTGTGTTCTAGGTCGACCCCGGGGTCTCTTCCCGGTTGGACATGCCTGAGACACCATACCAGGGAGGCGTCCGGGGGGCATTCTGACCAGATGCCCGAGCCACCTCAACTGGCCCTTCTCAATGCGGAGGAGCAGCGGATCAACTCCGAGCTCTCCCCGGATGGCGGAGCTTCTCACTTATCTCTAAGGGAGAACCTCGCCACCCGGCGAAGGAAGCTCATTTCAGCCACTTGTATCCGTGATCTTGTTCTTTTGGTCATTACCCAAAGCTCGTGACCATAGGTGAGGGTTGGAACGTAGATCGACTGGTAAAGGCACCGCTTAACAGCAGAGGCTGCAGCGATCCGTCTGCCGATCTCTCGCTCCATCCTTCCCTCACTCGTGAACAAGACCCCAAGATACTTAAACTCCTCCACTTGGGGCAGGACCTCATTCCCGACCCGGAGGGTGCATTCCACCCTTGTCCGACTGAGAACCATGGCCTCAGACTTGGAGGTACTGATCTTCATCCCGGCTGCTTCGCACTCGGCTGCGAATCGCTCCAGTGAGAGCTGGAGGTCCCGACTTTATGAAGCCAAAAGGACAACATCATCCGCAAAAAGCAGAGACGAGATCCGATGGCCACCAAACCAGAACCCCTCATCGCCTCAACTGCGCCTAGAAATTCTGTCCATAAAAATTATGAACAGAATCGGTGACAAAGGACAGCCTTGGCGGACTCCAACTCCCACTGGAAACGAATCCGACCTGCTGTTACCAATACGGACCAAACTCTGGCTCTGGTGATACAGCGACCGAATAGCTTGTAGCAACGGATCCGGAACGCCGTACTCTCGGAGCACGCCCCACAAGATCGTACGAGGGATACAGTCGAAAGCCTTCTCCAAAGCCACAAAGCACATGTGGACAGATTGGGAACACTCCCATGCCCCCTCCAGAATCCTGTGGAGCGTATAGAGTTGGTCAAGAGTGCTACGGCCAGGACAAAAACCACACTGTTCCTCCTGAATCCGAGGTTCGACTATCGGTCAGATCCTCCTCTCTCGTACCCCTGCATAGACTTTCCCAGGTGGGCTGAGGAGTGTAATTCCCCAATAATTGGAACACACCCTCCGGTCCCCCTTCTTAAAAATTGGGACCACCACCCCAGTTTGCCAATCCAGAGGTACAGCCCCTGATGACCACGCGATGTAGCAGAGACGTGTCAACCAAGACAGTCCTACAACATCCAGAGCCCTGAGATATTCCGGGCGGATCTCGTCCAACCCCGGAGCTCGACCACCGAGGAGCTTTTTGACAACCTCAGTGACCTCCACTCCAGTGATGGGTGGACCCTCACCCGAACCCCCAGGGTCTTCCTCTTCCACGGAGGGCGTGTTGGTGGGATTGAGGAGGTCCTCAAAGTGTTCCCTCCACCTCTCAAAGACATCCCAAGTCAAGGTGTGCAGCTCCCCACCTCCACTGTAAACAGTGTTTGTGAAGAACTGCTTCCCCCTCCTGAGGCGTCGGATGGTGGTCCAGAACCTTTTTGAGACCAACCGATAATCACTCTCCAGGCCCTCACCGAACTCCTCCCACACCTGAGATTTTGCATCTGCAACAGCCTCGGCTGCAGCACTTTTGGCCTGCCGGTACCCGTTTGCTGCCTCGGGAGTCCCACAGGCTAATAAAACCCGATAGGCCTCCTTCTTCAGCTAGACGGCCCCCTTAACCGCAGGTGTCCACCACCGGGTTCGGGGATGACCGCCACGACAAGCACCGACGACCTTACGGCCACAGCTATGGGCTGCTGCCTCAACAATGGAGGCACGAAACATGGCCCATTCGGATTCCATGTCCCCCGCCTCCTCCAGGACGTGGTTGTAGCTCTGCCGGAGGTGGGAGTTAAAGGCCTCTTGGACAGGGGACTCCGACAAACGTTCCCAGCAGACCTTGATTACATGCTTGGGCCTGCCAGGTCTGGAAGGCAGCCTCCCAAACCACCGAAGCCAACTCACCACCAGGTAGTGATCGGTAGACAGCTCAGCTCCTCTCTTCACTCGAGTGTCCAGAACATATGGTCGCAAGTCCGATGACACGACTACAAAGTCAATCATCGAACTGCGACCTAGGGTGTCCTGGTGCCAAGTGCACTTATGGACACCCTTATGTTCGAACATGGTGTTCGTGATAGACAAACTGTGACGAGCACAGAAGTCCAACAACGAAACACCATTCGGATTCAGACTGGAGAGGCCGTACCTACTGATCACACCCTTCCAGGTCACACTATCGTTGCCCACATGGGCGTTGAAGTCTCCCAAGACAACGAGTGAGTCTCCCGAGGGAGCGTTCTCCAACACCCCCCCCCCCCCCTCCAAAGACTCCAAAAAGGGTTGGGACTCTGAACTGTCATTTGGTGCATAAGCACAAATAACAGTCAGGACCCGTCCCCCCGCCCGAAGACGGAGGGAAGCTACCCTTTCGTCAACCGGGGAGAATCCCAACATTTGGGCACCGAGACGGGGGGGGGCAACAAGAATACCCACACTGGCTCGCCGCCTCTCCCCACGAGCAACTCCAGAATAGAATAAGGTCCAGCCTCTTTCGAGATGGATGGTTCCAGAGCCCAAGCTAAGCGTTGAGGTGAGCCTGACTATATCTAGTCGGTATCTCTCCATCTCACGCACCAAATCAGGCTCCTTTCCCACCAGATAGGTGACATTCCATGTCCCGAGGGTCAGAGTAAGTAGCCGAGGATCGGTCCCACAGAACCCATGCCTTTGGCTGCCACCCAACTCACATTGCACCCGACCCCTAAAACTCCCACGGGTGGTGGGTCCATGGGAGGGCGGACCCATGTCTCCTTTTCGGGCTAGGCCCGGCCAGGCTCCATGGGCATAAGCCCGACCACCAGGCGCTCGCCTTCAAGCCCCTCCCCTGGGCCTGGCTCCAGGAGGGAACCCCGGTGACCCGCGTCCGGGCAAGGGAGACTGCTTCAAATGTTTACTTCGAGATGGCATAGGTGTCTTCTGAATCGCACTTTGTCTGGACCTTCACCCAGGACCTGTTTGCCTTGGGTGACCCTACCAGAGGCATTATGCCCCCGACAACATAGCTCCTCGGATCATTAGGTCACGCAAACCCCTCCACCACGATAAGGTGGCGATTCAGGACACTCTTCTTTTTTCAGCTTCCACCACTTTGTCTTCTGCTCTGCCTTTGCCTTTTTCACCTTCCTCACCATCAGTGTCATCCTGCACACCACCACTACATCCAACACTCTCACCCACTACTACTTTGCAGTCACTGACTTCCCTCAAATTACATTATCCACACAAGATATAGTCTACCTCTGTGCTCCTCCCTCCGCTTTTATAAGTCACCCTATGCTCCCGTTTCTTCTTGAAGAAAGTATTCACCACAGCCATTTCCATCCTTTTTGCAAAATCGATCAACATCTGTCCCTCTGTGTTCCTGTCCTGGATACCAAACCTGCCCATCACTTCCTCGTCCCCTCTGTTGCCTGCACCAACATGTCCATTGAAGTCTGCCCCAATGACCACTCTTTCACCTCTGGGGGTATTCTGCATCACTTCATCTAACTCACTCCAGAATCATTCCGTCTCTTCTAGGTTACATCCTGCCTGTGGGGCATAAGCACTAACATTGAACATCACACCTTCAATTTCTAACTTGAGACTCATCAATCTGTCTGACACTCTCTTCACTTCTAGAACATTCCTGACAAATCCCTCCTTCAAGATGACTCCTACTTCATTTCTTTTCCCATCCACACCATGATAAAACAGCTTAAACCCCGCTCCTAAGCTTGCTACCTTTCCACCTGGTCTCCTGAACACACAGTATGTCCACCTTTCTCCTCTGCACCATGAACTTAGATGTACCATGAACTTAGGTAATGTACTGGAATAATAATTTAAAAATATTTTAATACAACAGTTCAGAGAAAACCATCGTTTGTCAGGAGAAAGTCTTATTTCTTCAGAAGAGACATCCAGCGTTTTTGTATCGCTTAGCCAGAGAAGACGCACAGCGTTTGAGTGGTATCATTGAGCTTAACTGCTTTTAAAAGACACAAAAAAAGAGGCTCATTGACAACTTGTGCGCAAATGAGGAAAAAGGGGCGGAACATGAGCTCAACCAATCAGGAGAAAGGAGGACAGCCATTGGCTGAATTTGAATCACGTGCCGGTTGATCGGCAGTCAGCGAATACTCACACCGTGGGTGCAAATCTGCAAATAGCCACGGGCCTACTGTATACGTAATAATTCCACATATAAGTCGCTCTGGAGTATAAGTTGTAACTTCAGTCAAAGTCTGAAAAAAGTGTGACTTATAGTCTGTAAAACACGGTATAAAATTAGTGTACTATTTTAGCACATAGTCTCCCCCCCATATGACTCTCAACCCAGACCGACCTGCCCAACTGTAGTTCACCAATACAACCACTCATTTTATCACCCAGGATCTTACTATGATATTATTCACAGTCTCTGTGTGTGTGTGTGTGTGTGTGTGTGTCCTCAGTTGTCCCACACCACCACATTCCTTCAAGGCTCAGCTCTTGAATTGGATCAGACCCCTGCATCCTTCCCTGGGTTTAAAGTGTTGAGAGAAACTTCAGAACTGTAAATCATCTCCTCCGACCGGATTAACCAAGTTCTCTCACCCCTAAATCTATATTTCTAAATTAATCTACTGCTCAAATAAGACTTTTACTGAAATAAAAATAAAATGATCAATTTAATCAAAATAGTTATATTTTTAAAATTAACATTTACATGTTACTGTTGATATTAAAGTCATATTCATACTTTATTTAAATTGATTTGTTAGTCACTGCATTTATTCTCATCTTTTGTTGGTTACATCAAAAAAAGGTTCCTTTGCCCCCCCCAACATAGGAGAACATCACCACCGTAACTACAGCCATAACCGTCAACACAAAGAGATTAATATTGTGCGTAAAAATTACATTACATTAACAAACTATGTATGATAGCAAATTTCTCACTTCACTTAAAGCACAGCAGAGCCAAAGATTTATCAGCAGCAATAATGTATTAAAGTCAGAGAGGAGGGGCAAGTGAAGTGAACAAGTGGAAGTCATCAATTATCAAAAGGTGTCAATTATAACAATAATCTGAAAGGACACACCATATATATTCTATACACCTGTATCAGTACATGTCTGTTATCATAATAATAATAATCATCTTTAAATCAGTACACAAAACAAATATTTTCAGATAAAAATTTTCTCCGTCATGAAAAGATGCTGGACTATAATAATCCATCCTCACTCACTTCACATCACCACCTTCTGAAAAAACACCAAGATTCACCGAGAACGCTGGTGTCCAGACATGCACACATACACATACCTTAAACTGCACACTGACACACTAAACACTGAAGTATCACACATTGCTCAGGTCTTCAATCCAGAAGCAAAATGAATGATCTGAATCCCTTCCTTTACAGCAATGAAGAAAGTGAAGCTTCCAGGAATAAAACTTGTACCATTTCTCTCATTCCCCTCCCACACTGAGAGGTGACAGGGAGCTCAGATCTTTCACCACATTTCAGCATCAATCCGAACTCCACCCGCAGGCTCAACCTCCTCAAATTCCAAGTGAGGAAACAGAAAGTGATGGAAACGATCATAAAGTTTGTTTAAAATGTTGCAAATTTGTAAATACAGTGTTGTGTGTTTTGTGTGTATTACACAAGCAGTGCTGATTTTATATAAATAAATGACATATAAACTTGAAGTGTGTAGTAATCAGAGGCGAGATGAATTTCCGTGTTAATTAAATAGGCCCGTGGTCTGAGTGAAAAACCGATCAATGATGTCCTGAATAAAATTTACACAGACTTTTTGTACCTGGCTGGCTGGCACTAATTAGCATATGAAACAAGTGAAACGCTGTTTGATACGACTATGTGGTTCAAGTTCATCACATGTCCTTCCCAAAAGAGTCACACGACACAGTCACATGACTGAGCAAGGGAAGATGAATCCTACTGGGCATGCTTTTCAAACCCATTGAGTCCTCATCTACAAAGGCGAAGTGGGTGGAACCTAATGAAGGAAAGCCCTCGTGATTGCGTAGCTCACGGGTTTTCACTCGATTTTTCTGTTTGGCTGAAACCAGAGGCTGTCGATCATCATCTTCTGAGATCGTAAACACGGGAACAGTGAGATTCTCACTCCGAGCAGATACTTCACAGATTTTAGTCTCCACACAGAGAGCGCCACTGGGCTCACAGACCCGCTGAGAGAGGTGCGAGCGTGATGTGTTGTGGTGGCGCTGAGCTGAAGGAATATTCATGCCATCATGGCGGTCCACCACAGAGACTGGAGAAACCTGAGGAACCAAACCAATTATTGAATGTGCAGATAAGTGAACAGCAATGAATATATATATATATATATATATATATATATATATATATATATATATATATATATGTATATACAGTATATTATTTAAAAATGGACACAGGAGTGTTGACAGTGAGAGAAGCAGGAATGGGTATGATGTGTGAGGACAGGGTGTTTTGGGTGTACCCTGCCCTCGCCCAGAGTTGGCTGCGATGGGCTTCAGATTCCCCACAACCAATAATAGGATTCAGAGTTTCAGCGAAATGAATCGCTATCATTATACTTAAATGGCATTTCATCTATTTTCAAGAATAACGACAGAAATAAAATAGCAATAACAATAATAACAACAACAACAACAACAATAAAAACAAAAATATAATTATAATAGTAATAGTAGTAGTAGTAGTAATAATAATAATAATAATAATAGTCAACTCTGCAACTTAGATGATTCGCTGTGGCGACCCCTGAAAAAGGGAAACAGCCGAAAATAAGAAGAGAATAGTAGTAGTAGTAGATAAACTCACAGTGTCTGTGAGTTTGGTGAAGAGACTTGTTAAATTCCAGCTGTACCACTTCCTATTTAATTGAGGAAGAGGAAGTAGGATGTCGTGGAAGGTACGGACACTCCACGCTCGAGGACGGGATGATCCTAGATGGCTGCCATGACTTGGCCAATTGGAGGGCTCACTGTGAGGAATCCAATCAGATGGCTGTAGGGATCCCGTATCACTGCATTGCAGAAAACGTTCACGATGCTGAGGGAACAGTACATTTACATTTACAGCAGTTGATCGATGCTCTTATCCTCAACTTACAATTATTATTTTTTTCTATATACAACTGAGCAGTTGAAGGTTAAGAGGCTTGCTCAAGAACCCAACAGTGATGACTCGAGGTCAATCTTCTTCTTTTCCTTTCGGCTGTTCCCTTCAGGAGTCGCCACAGCGAATTGTCTGCCTCCATCTCACCCTGTCCTCTGCATCTTCTACTCTTACTCCAACTACCTTCATGTCCTCCTTCACCACATCCATAAATCTTCTCTTTGGTCTTCCTCTAGACCTACTGCCTGGTAGTTCCAACATCAGCATCCTACTACCAATATACTCACTATCCCTCCTCTGTACATGTCCAAACCATCTCAATCTCGCCTCTCTGACTTTGTCTCCAAAACCTCTTTCATGTGCTGTCCCTCTGATGTACTCATTCCTGATCCTATCCATCCTCGTTACTCCCAAAGAGAACCTCAACATTTTCATCTCTGCTACCTCCAGCTCTGCCTCCTGTCTTTTCCTCAGGGCCACTGTTTCTAAACCATACAACATCGCTGGCCTCATCACCGTCTTGTATTCGTTTCCTTTCATTCTTGCCGATACCCTCCTATCACACATCACACCAGACACTTTTCTCCAACTATTCCAACCTGCCTGCACACGCTTCTTCACCTCTTTTTCACACTCTGATGACTTGAGGTCAATAACCCATTGTTTTAACCAGTAAGCTATCACTGACCATACATATGCTTTATTCAAGTGTAGCTCCACCCCAGCTCTGAACCTAATTCCACCCACTACATAACTTGGAATAATATTGTAAAATGTGGGTAAATAGCTGAGATGAGGGATGGTGAGGGGCTCCAGAAAGGTGGGATGGAGAAGGTGAGTATGGATTAAGATGCAGGAATTGTCCAGCGAGCCTTAACTAGAAAGTACCTGACAATGAGCACTCAGAGGCTGGGCCTGGCAGAATCTGAATAAAAAGTGATAAAAGACTTGTTTTTTTGTTAAATATAAGTAAATATATATATATATATATATATATATATAAAAAATACAACGTAAATAATGCAGAGATGTATCAAACAAAAGGCTTTACCTCAGAACGGACCTTTTACAGTTGAGGTATTTTAAACTATAAATTCATTTTTTTTAAGCTTTATAGAAATTAATTACTGACGAGTTTCACCACAGAAATATTATTTCAGTTACAGTATGTGAGCAGAAACTTTTCAAAACTAGTGCATGTCCAAACCATAAACAGACTCGGGGTGGAGCTCTGACATGTTCATATCCTGTAATATATGAGAGGCGCTCCACCGAAAGTAGGCGCTTGTTGCAAAGACCACGATTGAGATAAAAGCCAGAAAAGTAAAAATGGTCGATTTTTATCGAAATTCGGATTTTTGCATAAACTATTAAAACAAGTACAGACGCTCCCCGACTTGCTTTCATCCATTTTACAGTTTTAAGGTTTTTTTTCCAAAAAAAGTCAAATTTTGACTTTAGACGTACCTACGTAGTACGCTGACGTAATGACGCTGCGTCCGTTGTTTACAAATGAGACTGAACGTGCCCCTCCTTCTTCCCAGTTATATCAGTTATATAGCGTGTTATCTTATGTTAAGACGTTGTCTCTGATCTTTGTGTTTACACTGTTTTGCGGACTTTTGTAACCTGCACCAAATATGGTTGGTCAGAAGCATAAGTCGACTTGCATGGGTGCAAGTCTCATACGCAGAGATGAATTAACTATCTGCTCGGATCGGCACAATCTACCATGTATACTCAGTTAAGCAAATAGAGTTGTAAAATGAATGAAAACCCGAATCCAGGAAAGAGAGAACTCTCTGCTCTGCTGGTGATTCACATCAGTGCAGCCTGAGTACTAAACGAGTTCAACGAAGCCCTTACTCACTCACTCGAAAGCCGCAAGTCCGCAAAACCCGCGCTTTGTTTCAAGCAAGTGCACTACTTTCGGTACTGAGCGCCTCACATAACCTTCATTCCTCTCCTTTCCAGGGCATACCTCCACCTCTCTAGATTTTCCTCCACTTGTTCTCTGCTCTCACGACAGATCACAATGTCATCTGCAAACATCATAGTCCATGGAGATCCACAAAGGCACAGTGCAGCTCCCTCTGACCTTCTCTGTACTTCTCTATAAACATCCTCAAAGCAAACACTGCATCTGTGGTGCTCTTTCTTGGCATGAAACCAAACCGTTGTTCACAAATGTTGATATATATGCTGAAATAGCTTCCACTATTCTTTCCCATAACTTCATCGTATGGCTCATCAACTTTATCCTTCTGTAGTTTCCACAACTGTGCACATCTCCTTTACATCTTAAAAATGGGCACCAGCACACTTCTCCATTCCTCTGGTATCTGCTCACTCTCTAAGACCTTGTTGAATGCTCTTGTCAGAAAATCTACTGCTATCTCTCCTAGACACTTCCATACCTCCACAAGTATATCATCAGGACCAACTGCCTTTACATTCTTCATCCTCTTCGATGCCCTCCTCACTTCACCCTGACTAATCTTTGCTACTTCCTGCTCCTCAACGGTCACCTCTTCTACTCTTTTTTTTCTCTCATTTTCCTCATTCATCAGCTCTTCAAAGTACTCTTTCCATCTTCCCAGCACACTTCTGTCATCAGTCAATACATTTCCCTCTCTGTCCTTTATCAATCTAACTTGCTGCACGTCCTTCCCATCTCTTTCTCTCTGCTGTGCCAACCTGTAGAGATCATTTTCTCCCTACTGTCCAGCCTATCATACAAGTCATCATACGCCCTCTGTTTGGCCGTTGCCACCGCTACTTTCGCCATACGCGGTGTCTCCCTGTACTCCTGTTTACTCTCTTCGGTCCTCTCAATGTCCCACTTCTTCTTAGCTAACCTCCTTTGTACACACTCCTGCACTTCCTCATTCCACCACATCTCCTACCTGTGTTCCTGATCAGATTTGCTGTGGTTGTCCAGTCATCTGGAAGCACTTCCTGACCACCCAAAGCCTGTTTCAACTCCTCCTTGAAGACAACGCAACACTCTTCCTTTTTCAGCTTCCACCACTTTGCCTTCTGCTCTGCCTTTGCCTTTTTCACCTTCCTCACCATCAGAGTCATCCTGCACACCACCATCCTATGCTGTCTGGCAACACTCTCACCCACTACTCATTTGCAGTCACTGACTTACTTCAAATTACATCGCCGACACAAGATGTAGTCTACCTGTGTGCTCCTGCCTCCACTTTTATAAGTCACCCTATGTTCCTGTTTCTTCATGAACAAAGTGTTCACCACAGCCATTTCCATCCTTTTTGCAAAATCGATCAACATCTGTCCTTCTGTGTTCCTGTCCTGGATACCAAACCTGCCCATTACTTCCTCGTCCCCTCTGTTTCCTGTACCAACATGTCCATTGAAGTCTGCACCAATGACCACTCTTTCACCTCTGGGGGTACTCTGCATCACTTCATCTAACTCACTCCAGAATCTCTCCTTCTCTTCTAGCTCACATCCTGCCTGTGGGGCATAAGCACTAACAACATTGAACATCACACCTTCAATTTCTAACTTGAGACTCATCACTCTGTCTGTCACTCTTTTCACTTCTAGAACATTCCTGACAAACCCCTCCTTCAAGATGACTCCTACTCCATTTCTCTTCCCACACCATGATAAAACTGCTTAAACCTGCTCCTAAGCTTCTAGCCTTGCTACCTTTCCTCCTGGTCTCCTGAACACACAGTATGTCCACCTTCCTCCTCTGCATCATGTCAGCCAGCTCTCTATCCTTACCTTGCATAGTTCCAACATTCAAAGTCCCTACTCTCAGTCCTACACTCATGCTTTTCTTCTCTCTCTGCCTAAGGACACGCCTCCCGCCTCTCCTTCTTCGACCAACAGGAGTCCAATTTCCATCAGCACCCTGTTAGTTGACAGCACTGATGGCAGTCGTTGTTAACCCAGGCCTCGACCGATCCGGTATGGAGGTAATATTTGTGATTTGCATGGCAAAGTTTGGCATTAGTTTTACGTCGGATGCCCTTCCTGACACAACCCTCTGCATTTTTCCAGGCTTCGGACCGGCATAAGGGGGAGAGACATTGGTTAGTGCCCCCCCACGCCTCATGGCTGCATTTTTTATATTTGATTATATTTGCTACTGTATATTATTTTTTACATTATATTTTATACTGTTTTTGATATTTGATAAGTGAATTTGATTAAAAATTATCAATTTGAAATTATTTTGCTTGAATTTAATTTATTTTAAATGAATGTTGATGTTATTTGATATATTGGATATTATTTTACAATGTTATGTTTATAATAATTGATTTATGGGTGTTTGAGATACGCTAATGGTATTTATGGATGTATAGTATAGTATGAGCGTCATACGTCATACATCACTGTAACAACTTACGTTTGGCCGTCCAATTAAAAACCTAAGTCGGGCAGCGTCTGTATTCAACTATCACTTGCTCACGTGAAATCGACTAAAACTCAATAAAAATGTCTTCCCCCCCCCCCCATTTTTCTGGCGAGTACCCTAATAAAACTAGATAAAAACAGTAGCAAACTTACTGGTTTTCGTTGCAATTATTCACCGAATTTGGTAAAAGACGCACTATAATCCATACACCAGAAGAACGGCCAAAGTATAGTCTCTCCATTTTAGATACTGTTTTAATAATAAAATGTTGTTTCAGTGAATAAAATAAAGGTTATGTGGACGATATGCTCGTAAACAATGCAGGCTAGTTGCTAACGAAGATCTGAAACGAGCACACTGATTGGTCAGCTCGGGCTTGCACATGCACAGTGCCCGACACAGGTTAACTTCCCGTTTACTTCCTGCTTCTGGTTGACTGCATGCTGAATTTATCTCCGACTTTCTCTTCAATAACAGTCATTAAGTTTATTTATAAGACTGTGAATGCACATAATTTCTGGAAAAGGAGAGTGAGATGTCATCTGTGATGTCTAGCGGCATTAGTATAGATGTTAAATTCTACGCGAGAATTGGGCTTTGAAGATGCCGGAATGCTTGGCGTTCTTGATTATTTCACCGGTAAGTATCTTTCTCTGCATGCAAAATTCGATTATGGAATTTTTTTTTTGATTATTTGATTTGTGTGTAATCTTGTCTGGACTGAACATGCAGGATCGTGGGTTGTTTAGTTTTGTACGAAAATTGGTCAAGTCCTGAAAAATACTTAAATGTTTCATTCCTTTTACAGATGAACAAACTGATGATGATGATGCCATCTGTGTTGATGAAGATTTTGATTTTGATGTTGATGAAGAGGCATCTGTTGCATGAGTGGTGTTTGTGAAGATGATGTGATCCTTTCTGCTGAGCAGGATATAGATGAAGATGATAATGATGAGGTTGATGAAGCTTACTTGTCGAAAGAGATCAGAAAGTTTTGTTATATTAGTTTTCTTATACATAGTTTTCTTAATTTCTGTGGGATTGTTTGAACCTGGCAGTGTTTTTTTTTAATCAGTATCATTTGAAGGCATTTGAACCTTTATATAATGGTCGAAAAGATACATACTGATCTTATTGGAATAAAAAAAAAGTTCATTTTGGGGGTTACCACGGTGACTCATGGGTTTTAAAAGGGCGTGTCAGATTAAAATGAGGATGATTTCTCTTATCATCGCTTCCTAAAACTCTTCCTAGACATGTTTTCTCAAAGTTTATATGGCTGAGGTGCATAAAAATGTTTGGTTGCTAAGGACTAATGATGTTGAAAGAAGGGCAATCGTTGCTTTTTTTTATCTAAAACGTCTTTTGAAATTTTTAGTTGAATGCTGACACAAGAAAATTTTTTGTCAGTTTTCAAGGTATTAACAAACTTTTTGCTGCATCTTTCAGCTTTGGGTTTCCTCTATCTGTGTAATAAGCTCAGTTTTCATTTTTGGACGCAAGAGCCGACTTTCGGTGGAGTGGCTCACATATGCAAATATATGTGCAGGAAATTATTTTTAATTCTATTCAGTTTTATATGTGTATATATTTATTTTATTCATGTCGTGCTTTTTATAATTAACACTGGCACAGACATTTGCTTTACAGAAAAAAAAACATATTTAGTAAAGAATTTAAACTTAAGATTTTAAATAGTTAGAACATTAAAACATTGCTCTGAACAAATTCTGAGCAGCAGTCGTTGCATAATTGCCATAACAGTGTCATAACATTTTTATTAGAACAAATTTATTGAATTTCCCCGAAAGCTTTTCAGTGGATCTCCATGGAGCCAGCAACATGCAAAATTAAAAATAAATCCACTTAGTTGTTTTTGTGTAAGTCCAATACTACAAGAAGGTGCAGCCTTACTCAGAGAATCAATCAGCAATGATCATTATTATAAAAATAATTTAGAATTAATAGTGACAGATTAAGCAGGACTAAATCTCTAGCGTCTGTAGTCAGTCATTTCTCTCTTCCATCTTTATTCTGGAAACACATACTGCTCTCTCAGCACTAAGCTTCAAGACTGAAGCATCTCACACGGACATGGATCAGAACCAGATATAGATAATCGTAACCCTGCGGAGTGAACATCTAATCGCAGTAAGACCCACAACGGGCTGTTAAGCAGAACACCGATTTCAAAAAGGAATGTGATGAACAAACGACCTGATAAAATATAGAAATTACCAACCCAGGATCTTTCCTGAGGCAGTGGTGGCCTGGTGGTAAAGGTGCTGGATCGCTGATCCTAAGGCTGGGGGTTCAAGCACCACTCTCAACAGGTTGTCACTGTCCCCCCTCCCCAGTGCAGCTAACTGGGTTATCAAAGGCTGGCCGTGTCTCTCACTGTCTATGGTGAGAGATTCATGTAAAAGAACCATCGCTGACTTTTGAGAAGAGCAGCTGCACAGCCGTCAGCATGTTTCTGCCCTGCAATGGTCTGGCGAGCTGTCAAGGGTGTAGTCTGTCCTCACTCAGAGTCAGCTGAAATGGGTGCCAGCCTCTCAGCGACCCTAATTAGGATTAGGCGGTTACAGAAAATGAATGAATGGCTCTTTCCTGACATCACAGTGACCAACATGCTTCTGATTCCCTCCCAGAGACTCACATGAACACTGACAGAACACTAAGAGTGCTGCCTAATACCAAGGTGAGGATGTTCTTGCAGAATAAAAAGGAACTGAACTGAGACTGTTGAATTCCTACGCAATAATAACTGAGATTTAGATGCATGATGGCCGAATGCTGGCGGAATCATGTTAGAATGATGGCTAAATGAAGGGATGATGGTGGGATGACTGTAGAATGATGGTGGGTGATGGTGGAATGACAGCAGAACAATGGCGGATGGTGGTGGAATGACGGAATGGTGGTGGAATGATGGTAAAATGATGGTATAATGATGGATGATGGTGGAACGACGTAGATGACGGTAGAATAATGGTGGAATGATGGTGGGATGGTGGTAGAATGATGGTGAATGATGGTAGGAATGACGGAGATTGTGGTACAATGATGGTAGAATGATGGCAGAATGAAGGTGGATGACGGCAGAATGACGACGTAATAACAGTGGATGATGGCAGACTAATGGTGGATGGCAGAAAAACGATGGTGGATGATGGCAGAATATTAGCGGAAGATAGAATGACAGCGGAAGATGGTAAAATGCTGATCAGCACCAAGTGGACATTCTTTCAGAATATAAATGAACTGAGTCTCGTATCTTTGCATTTACAGCATTTGGCAGACGCTCCTATCCAAAGCGAATTACAATCATTATTTTTTTAAATACAAAACAATTGAGGGTTAAGCGCCCAAGAGTGGTGACAGTTGGGAGTGAACAGCTTGGATCAGTAACTCATCACCTCATCCACTACGCCACCACCGTCCCTTATATACTGTACTGTTAAATTTCTAAGTACAGTATAAACTTTAAGATTTAGAGCTTTTTTTTTAATCTGTCCGCAGCACAAAGACGGTATGAGGGCTCTATAATCAGACTCCAGTTTGCAGGTTCTCCTAAAGATCAGATTATATAACATTTTCAGATTTATAGTTCATCCTATTGCATCACTGAGCATATGATTCTATTTTACAGCATGAATAAACAACAGAAAGGCAGAACCTCTTCAACCAAAATATTAACAAGAACAAAGAACTCCGATCCTATCACACTGAACCTGGATAATCTCTCCGACTCAGCTCCAGAATACTGAATACGTCAGCTCCTTCCTCACAAGTCTTTTATTTTGCTTTTCTTTTGGATGGAATAACGATAGACTCCTCTCCATACCGACACTTCAACATAAACACAGTACCGAGGCAGCTGTCAGTGTTTATCAGCAGAAATAATGTATCACGCTGCCAGAAGAAAGTTTTTAAAATCTTTCTTTTACTTTTTCTGTTTTATCTAATTTCATCGACCACCGTTTCATTCCTTTAATGTTTCTCTTAATGTTTCCTTCTGCATGCCTATAACTTATATTATTATTATTATTATTATTATTATTATTACTAGTGAGATGGAGGCGGATGATTTGCTGTGGCGACCCCTGAAGGGAACAGCCGAAAGGAAAAGAAGAAGAAGAAGGAGATAAGTAAAGCATTCTGAGTTGTGATTGACAGCTCTGAGTTTAGTCCATGACAGAGAATTGGAAACATCCTTAATCTGCTTCATAGTACAATGAGGTTTAGTTCACTAATTACACTTTTCTCCCAATAACCCATTACAACTGTACTGATAATCTCGTTACGCCTGCTGGAGAACATTCGGTTCCTCAATGAACAAACAGCAATAAATATTCCACTCACACTTTTCTAAGTAGAGCAGGTGTGTCTATGTGTGTGTGGTGAGTGTGTGTAAGTTGAGTGTATGTGTGTGCATGCGTGTGGTGAGAGTGTGTGGTGAGAGTGTGTGCATGTGGTGTGTGTGTGTGTGTGTGTGTGTGTAGTGTGAGTGGTCTGTGTGTATGTGTGAGTGGTGTGTGTGTGTGTGTGTGTGTGGTGTGTAAGAGCATGCGCATGTAGTGTGAGTGTATGGTGTGAGTGTGTGGTGAGAGTGTGAGCATGTGGTGTGAGTGTGTGTGTGTGTGTGTATGTGTGAGTGGTGTGAGTGTGTGTGTGTGGTGTGTAAGAGCATGCGCATGTAGTGTGAGTGTATGGTGTGAGTGTGTGGTGAGAGTGTGTGCATGTGGTGTGAGTGTGTGTGTGTGTGTATGTGTGAGTGGTGTGAGTGTGTGTGTGTGTGTGTGTGGTGTGTAAGAGCATGCGCATGTAGTGTGAGTGTATGGTGTGAGTGTGTGGTGAGAGTGTGTGCATGTGGTGTGAGTGTGTGTGTGTGTATGTGTGAGTGGTGTGAGTGTGTGTGTGTGTGTGTGTGGTGTGTAAGAGCATGCGCATGTAGTGTGAGTGTATGGTGTGAGTGTGTGGTGAGAGTGTGTGCATGTGGTGTGAGTGTGTGTGTGTGTGTATGTGTGAGTGGTGTGAGTGTGTGTGTGTGTGTGTGTGTGTGGTGTGTAAGAGCATGCGCATGTAGTGTGAGTGTATGGTGTGAGTGTGTAGAGTGAGCATGTGTGTGGTGTGAGTGATATGCATGTACGTGTGTGTGTGTGTGTGTGTGTGTGCACGTGTGTATGAGTGGTGTGCGTGTATGTGAATGGTGTGCACGTATGTGTTGTGTATGTGTGTGTGTGTGTGTGTGTGGTATGAGTGCAGTGAGTGTGTTTGTGTGTGGTGAGTGTGTGTGGTGTGAGAGTGTGTGTGGTGTGAGTGTGTGTGTGTATACAGTGTGTGGTGTGAGTGTGTGTGCTTGTGTGAGTGGTGTGCGTTGTGGGTGTGTTGTTGGAGTGGTGTGTGTTGTGCGTGTGTTGTGTGTGAGTGATATGCATGTGTGCGTGAGTGGTGTGTGTGTGTGTGTGTGTGTGTGTGTGTGTGTGTGTGTGTGTGTGAGTAGTGTGCACATACAGTGCTGCAAAAGTGTTTGCCCCTGACCGATTTCTGACATTTTTTACACGTTTGTCACTGTCATCAATTTCAGATCAAGCAAACCTAAATATTATACAAAGATTGAACACAAGTAAACACAAAATGCAGTTTTCAGTGCCAACTGCATTTATTAAGGGAGGAAAAAAAAACATGTGAACTTACAAGGGCCCGTGTGAATAAGTAATTGTCCCCCAAAACCGAATAGCTGCTTGAACCACCTTTTGCAGCAATAACTGCAGTCAAGCATTTGCAAGAAGAGGCGATTAGTCCATCACATCACTGTGATGGGATTTTGGCCCACTGTTCTCTGCAGAATTGTTTAAGATCAACCGGATTGGATGGTTTTTGGGCATGAACAGCCATTTTAAAATCATGCCTCAGCATCTCAGTGGGGTTCAGGTTGAGACTTTGACTAGGAAACTTCAAAATCCTCATTTTGTTCTTTTTTAGCCATTCAGAAGTGGACTTGCTGGTGTGCTGCCACCACCATGTTTCATTATTGGCACAATGTTCTTTTTATCAAATGCAGTGTGGCTTTTGCGCCAGATGTAATGGGATGCATTTCTCCCAGAAAGTTCAAGTTTAGTTTCATCAGTCCAGAGGACATTTTCTCAAAAGATTTGAGGATGATCAAGATGATTCTTGGCAAAAGTGAGTTGTGCCTTGATATTCTTTTTTGTCAACAGTGACTTTCGCCTTGGAACTCTTCCATGGATGCAATTTTTGTCTCGTGTCTTTCTGATGGTGGAGTCATGAGCATTGACATTAACTGAGGCAGGTGAGGCTTGTAGTTGTTCATAAGTGGTTTTTGGATCCTTTGTGACTTCTCCAGTTAGTCTGTGCCGTGCTCTTGGAGTAATTTTGGTAGATCAGCCTCTCCTGGAAAGGGTCACTACTGTGCCATGCCTTCTCCATTTATGAATAATGGCTCTGACAGTGGTCCGCTGGAGTCCCAAAGATTTACCAATGGCTTTGTATCCTTTTTCAGACTAAGACATCTCTATAATCTTTTTCTTGTTTGCTTTTGAAGCTCACTGGATCGTGGCATGATGATGTGTGTTTAGTATGGCCTACCTCACCTTGTCAGACAGGTTTTATGTTAGGGAACTACGGATTGAAAATGTCTGGCAGCAATCAGGCCTGAGTGCGGCCATGACATTGAACTCAGTTTCCCCCAATAATAGGGCTAATCATTATTACCTCACATTTAACAAGGGGGCAATTACTTTTTTTTTTACAGAGGTTCATGTAGGTTTGGATATGATTTTTCTCTTAACAAATAAAATCACAACAGGAAAACTGCATTTTTTGAATACTTGGGTTATCTTTGTGTTTAAATTTGTTTGATGATCTGAAAAAGTTAAATGTGACAAATGTTACAAAATAGTTAAAAAAAAAAAAAAAAAAATCAGTAAGGGGGCAAAAACCTTGCCACAGCACTGTATGTGTTGTGTGTGTGTGTCTCTCTTCTCTCTGTGTGTGTGTGTGTGTGTGTGTGTGTGTGTGTGCACGCGAGTGTACCGTGCAAGAAGAAAATGATGGTGTTTCTATATTTGAGATCACAAAAACTTCATCTGCCCCCAATTCCATCGCCATCAAGCTGTCAGAACACTCCAGTTCAGCACTTCGGAAACTCCCACATCCAAGAATGTTACCTGTATGAGGTAAGGTGTGTACATTACCTGTGTGAGGTAAGGTCCTGGCATTACTTCTCAGATGTAAGTAGTGGGTATAATGTAAACATGTAAGCAGATGTAAAATGAGCGTAAATGAGTGTAACCCATGTAAAGTAAGCTGAAGCATGGATGTTATACGTGTGAGGTATGGGGAGTTGAATGTTACCTGTGTGAAATAAAATGAGGTGTAAGGTAAAGTCAGGTGTGGTAATACTCATTTATGTGATTTGTATCACTGTGTCAGAAAGTGTAACATGAATATTACATGTCTAAGGTAAAATGAGGTACGGGTTTTCTGTGTAATGTAAAGTGTTCTATGGGCGTTACCTGTATGAGGTCCTACCTGCGTGAGTTATTGGGTACATGTTACCTGTGTGAGCTGAGGTACTACCTGCGTGAGTTATGGTGTACATCTTACCTGTGTGGACGCGAAATATACACAACAAGAATGAGAAAGTTAACGGACAGGCTAGGCTCTGCCATTATTATTGCTTACTGTGCCTGCACACACACCTGTGCGAGTTATGGTGTACGTGTTACGTGTGTGTGTGAGGTGAAGTATTACCTGCGTGAGTCATGGTGTATGTGCTACCTATGTAAGGTGAGGTACTACCTGCGTGAGTTATGGTGCACATGTTACCTGTGTGAGGTGAGGTACTACCTGCGTGAGTCATGGTGTATGTGTTACCTGCGTGAGGTGAGGTATTACCTGTGCGAGTTATGGTGTATGTCTTACCTGTGTGAGGTGAGGCACTACGTGCTCGAGTTATGGTGTATGGGTTACCTGTGTGAGGTAAGGTACTACCTGGGTGAGTTATGGTGTATGTCTTACCTGTGTGAGGTACGGTGAGGAACTACCTGCGCGAGTTATAGTGTACGTCCTACCTGTGTGAGGTGAGGTACTACGTGGGCGAGTTATGGTGTATGTGTTACCTGAGTGAGGTGAGGTATTACCTGCACAAGTTATGGTGTATGTGTTGCCTGAGTGAGGTGAGGTACGACCTGCACGGGTTATGGTGTACATCTTACCTGTGCGAGGTAAGGAACTGCCTGTGCGAGTTATGGTGTACGTATCACCTGTGTGAGGTATGTTGAGGAACTACCTGTGCGAGTTATGATGTACGTGTTCCCTGTGTGAGGTGAGGTACTGCCAGCGTGAGTTATGGTGTACGTGTTACCTGTGTGAAGTGAAGTGAGGTACTACCTGTGTGAGGTGAGGTACTACGTGCGCGAGTTATGGTGTACGTCTTACCTGTGTGAAGTGAGTTATTACCTGCGTAAGTTATGATGTATGCGTTACTTGTGTGAGGTGAAGTGAGGTACAACCTGCCTGAGTTATGGTGCACATATTACCTATGTGAGGTGAGATACTACCTGCACAAGTTATGGTGTACGTGTTGCCTGAGTGAGGTGAGGTACTACCTGCATGAGTTATGGTGTATGCGTTACCTGTGTGAGGTGAAGTGAGGTATTACCTGTGTGTTATGATGTACGTATTACTTGTGTGTTATGGTGTATATATTACCTGTGTGGGGTGAAGTGAGACTATTGTCATGTTTGTTGAGTTCTTGTTCATGTTGATTTGCAGTAACCAGCTGAAATTCACTGCAATTAGTGCCCACATTCTGAACCTGTACATGAAATACAACACACACTATAACACAATTAACAATTTTATTATAAACTACACAACACACAATTATGCATAACTCACATTCCATAAAATTCCATACAACCTTAACAACCTTTACACAAAATACAGCACTTATTACGCCTTATACGATTATACCAACTAAACGACTTTGCAAAAATTCATATACCTTTAGCACAACCCTGCCACTACCATTGCACTACCCAACATGACCCCTAACACAGCCCTCACAATACCCCAATGCAACGATAGCATTACCCAACAAAGGCCTTACGTAACCCCAACACTACATTTACAGGTATAGCATTTAGTAAACACCCTTCTCCAGAGTGACTTACATTTATCACTTTTTATTCAACACTACCATGATCCCAGCACAGCCCCAACACAACCCTAGCACTACCCCAAACTACACCAACACTAGTTTTGTCTTGTCCCTGACAGAGAGATTCCATTCACTTCCTTCACTGCATAATTTCTTATTCACCTCTGAGCTGATGGACGACATCATGTTGGATTCTTTTGCACACAGTTTTGATCTAAAAAAAAAAAAAAAAAAAAAAAAAAAATTAACAAGACAATCTCTTCAGTTGTTCAAATCACTTATCAGAATTATTTCAAACCCTCCCAACCCCCATGGAAAATATGAAATAGACTGGTGCTGGATGTTTCCACTGTAAACTTGGGATATAATTGTTTGAACTCTGCCCTCCAGCTGTCTGCATGCAGTTTCATTCCGCCTCAGCATCGAAAAAAGAACACGAGCTCTTCAAATGGATTTATTTCTAAATTTACTGTTCCTCACTCGCATTTTTGTCGACAGAATAAAAACATTCTGTAACGCAAGGAATTTCAACTTTTGTAAACACCCACCATAAAAATCTCTTCCTGCTCCTGTTAGCTTTATCTTCTTCTTCTATCCTTCCGGCTTTTTTCCCTTTCTCAGGGATCGCCCCAGCGAATCATCTGATTCGCACGTTTGATTTGGCATAGGTTTTTACGTCGGATGCCCTTCCTGACACAACCCTTTTAACGAGGGACAGAAACACGCTGACGGCTTTGCAGCCTACTCTTTACGAAAGTCAGCAATGGTTCTTTTACATGCCTCTCACCATAGACAGTGACAGACATGGCCGGCCTTTGATAACTCAGTTAGCTGCACTGGGGGGGGACAGTGACAACCTTATGGAGACTTGAACCCCCAACCTTACGATCAGCGATCCTGCACCCTAACCACTAGACCACCACTGCCCTTCCTGTTAGCTTTATCATTACTGAAAAATAAAACCAAAATATAGTAAGGAATAAGGCTTGGTAATAGGAATAACCCTGATATACCAAAACATAGAAAAGTCTTTCAGAATAAGAGATGATAACAGGAACAAAAACAACAACAACAACAAATTATTATTATTATTATTATTATTAATACTTATTTTCCTTACGCCCAAAGAGAACCTCAACATTTTCATCTCTGCTACCTCCAGCTTTGCCTCCTGTCTTTTCGCCAGAGCCACTGTTTCTAAACCATACATCATCACTGGCCTCATCACCATCTTGTACACTTTTCCTTTCATTCTTGCCAATACCTTCCTATCACACATCACACCAGACACTTTTCTTCAACCATTCCATCTGCCTGCACACGCTTCTTCACCTCTTTTCCACACTCCCTGTTGCTCTGGATTGTTGAGCCGACGTACTTAAAATCCTCCACCTTCTTTATCTTTGCTCCCTTTAACCTCACCGTTCCTCTTGGGTCCTTCTTGTTCACACACATGTATTCTGTCTTATTGAGGCTAACCTTCATTTCTCTCCTTTCCAGGGCATACCTCCACCTCTATAGATTTTCCTCCACTTGCTCTCTGCTCTCACTACAGATCACAATGTCATCTGCAAACATCATAGTCCATGGAGATTCTTGTCTAACCTCGTCTGTCAGCCTGTCCATCACCATAGCAAACAAGAAGGGGCTCAGAGCTGCTCCTTGATGCAGTCCCACCTCCACCTTGAATTCGTTGGTCACACCGACAGCACACCTCACCACTGTCTTACATCTCTCATACATGTCCTGCACCACCCTAACATACTGCTCTGCCACTCCAGACTTCCTCATGCAATACCACAGTTCCTCTCTCGGCACCCTATCATATGCTTTCTCCAGATCCACAAACGCACAATGCAGCTACCTCTGGCCTTCTCTGTACTTCTCTATTAACATCCTAAAAGCAAAATCTGTGGTGCTCTTTCCGATCATGAAAACAAACTGTTGTTTACAAATGCTGACCTCTGCCCTTAGTCTAGCTTCCACTATTCTTTCCCATAACTTCATCGTATGGCTCATCAACTTTATCCCGCTGTAGGTGCCACAACTCTGCACGTCTCCCTTGTTCTTAAAAATGGGCACCAGCACAGTTCTCCTCCATTCCTCTGGCATCCTCTCAATCTCTGAGGCCTTGTTGAAGGTTCTTGTCAGAAAATCTACTGCTACCTCTCCTAGACACTTCCATACCTCCACAAGTATGTCATCAGGACCAACTGCCTTTCCATTCTTCATCCTCTTCAATGCCCTCCTCACTTCACCCTTACTAATCTTTGCTACTTCCTGGTCCTCAATGGTCACCTCTTCTAATCTTTTTTTCCTCTCTCATTTTCCTCATTCATCAACTCTTCAAAGTACTCTTTCCATCTTCCCAGCACACTTCCATCATCAGTCAATACATTCCCCTCTCTGTCCTTAATCACTCTAACTTGCTGCACGTCCTTCCTATCACTATTTCTCTGCTGTGCCAACCTGTATAAATCATTTTCTCCCTCCTTACCATCCAACCTATCATACAAGTCATCCTACGCCCTCTGTTTGGCCTTTGACACCGATATCTTCGCCTTACTCTGTGTATCCCGGTTTACTCTCTTCAGTTCTCTCAATGTCCCACTTCTTCTTAGCTAACCTGTACACACTCCTGCACTCATTCCACTACCAAGTCTCCTTATCTACTTTCCTTCCAGAGGACACACCAAGTACTTTTCTACCTGTCTCCCTGATCACATTAGCTGTGGTTGTCCAGTCATCATAATAAAAATAAAAATAATAATTATTAATATGGGAATGTTGTCGAGAGGTGGAAGGAATACTTTGAGAACCTCCTCAATCCCACCAACACGCCCTCTGTGGAGGAGGAAGACCCTGGGGGCCACCTATCACTGGAGCCGTGGTCACTGAGGTAGTCAAAAAAGCTCCTCAGTGGTCGGGCTCCGAGGATGGATAAGATCCATCTCAGGCTCTGGATGCTGTAGGACTGTCTTGGTTGACATGTCTCTTCAACATGGTATGGTCATATGGGGTTGTGCCTCTGGATTGGCAAACCGGGATGGTATTCCCTCTTTTTAAAAAGGGGGACTGGAGAGTGTGTTTCAATTATCGTGGAATCACACTCCTCAGCCTACCTGGGAGTTAGAAATTGAAGGTGTAATGCTCAATGTTGTTAGTGCTTATGCCCCACAGGCAGGATGTGAGCTATAAGTAAAGGAGAGATTCTGGAGTGATTTAGATGAAGTGATGCAGAGTACCACCAGAGGTGAAAGAGTGGTCATTGGTGCAGACTTCAATGGACATGTTGGTGCAGGAAACACAGGGGACGAGGAAGTGATGGGCAGGTTTGGTATCCAGGACAGGAACGCAGAAGGACAGATGTTGATAGATTTTGCAAAAAGGATGGAAATGGCTGTGGTGAATACTTTCTTCCAGAAGAAACAGGAGCATAGGGTGACTTATAAAAGCGGAGGTAGGAGCACACAGGTAGACTACATCTTGTGTAGGCGATGTAATTTGAAGGAAGACAATGACTGCAAAGTCATAGTGGGTGAGAGTGTTGCCAAACAGCATAGGATGGTGGTGTGCAGGATGACTCTGATGGTGAGAAAGGTGAAAAAGGCAAAGGCAGAGCAGAAGACAAGGTGGTGGAAGCTGAAAAAGGAAGAGTGTCGTGTTGTCTTCAAGGAGGAGTTGAAACAGGCTTTGGGTGGCCAGGAAGTGCTTCCAAATGACTGGACAACCACAGCAAATGTGATCAGGGACACAGGTAGGAGAGTACTTGGTGTGTCCTCTGGAAGGAAAGTAGATAAGGAGACTTGGTGGTGGAATGAGGAAGTGCAGGAGTGTGTACAAAGGAAGAGGTTAGCCAAGAAGAAGTGGGACATTGAGAGGACCAAAGAGAGTAAACAGGAGTACAGGGAGACACAGCGTAAGGCGAAAGTAGCAGTGGCTAAGGCCAAACAGAGGGCATATGATGACTTGTATGATAGGTTGGATAGTAAAGAGGGAGAAAATGATCTATACAGGTTGGCACAGCAGAGAAATAGAGATGGGAAGGACGTGCAGCAAGTTAGATTGATAAAGGACAGAGAGGGAACTGTATTGACTAATGACAGAAGTGTGCTGGGAAGATGGAAAGAGTACTTTGAAGAGCTGATGAATGAGGAAAATGAGAGAGAAAAAGAGTAGAAGAGGTAACCATTGAGGAGCAGGATGTAGCAAAGATCAGTAAGGGTGAAGTGAGAAGGGCATTGAAGAGGATGAAGAATGGAAAGGCAGTTGGTCCTGATGATATACCTGTGGAGGTATGGAAGTGTCTAGGAGAGGTAGCAGTAGATTTTCTGACAAGAACATTCAACACGGTACTAGAGAGTGAGCAGATGCCGGAGGAGTGGAGGAGAAGTGTGCTGGTGCCCATTTTTAAGAACAAGGGAGACGTGCAGAGTTGCAGCAACTACAGAGGGATCAAGTTGATGAGCCATACGATGAAGTTATGGGAAAGAATAGTGGAAGCTAGACTAAGGGCAGAGGTCAGCATTTGTGAACAACAGTTTGGTTTCATGCCAAGAAAGAGCACCACAGATGCAGTGTTTGCCTTGAGGATGTTAATAGAGAAGTACAGAGGGAGCTACATTGTGCCTTTGTGGATCTGGAAAAAGCATATGACAGGGTGCCAAGAGAAGAACTGTGGTATTGCATGAGGAAGTCTGGAGTGGCAGAGAAGTATGTTAGAGTGGTGCAGGACATGTATGAGAGATGTAAGACAGTGGTGAGGTGTGCTGTCGGTGTGACCGACGAATTCAAGGTGGAGGTGGGACTGCATCAAGGGTCAGCTCTGAGCCCCTTCTTGTTTGCTATGGTGATGGACAGGCTGACAGACGAGGTGAGACAAGAATCTCCATGGACTATGATGTTTGCAGATGACATCGTGATCTGTAGTGAGAGCAGAGAACAAGTGCAGGAAAATCTAGAGAGGTGGAGGTATGCCCTGGAAAGGAGAGGAATGAAGGTTAGCCTCAGAAAATCAGAATACATGTGTGTGAATGAGAAGGACCCAGGAGGAACGGTGATGTTACAGGGAGCAGAGATAACGAAGGTGGAGGATTTTAAGTACTTAGGCTCAACAATCCAGAGAAATGGAGAGTGTGGAAAAGAGGTGAAGAAGCGTGTGCAGGCAGGCTGGAATGGTTGGAGAAAAGTATCCGGTGTGATGTGCGATAGGAGAGTGTCAGCAAGAATGAAGGGAAAAGTGTACAAGATGGTGGTGAGGCCAGCGATGTTGTATGGCTTAGAAACAGTGGCGCTGAGGAAAAGGCAGGAGGCAGAGCTGGAGGTAGCGGAGATGAAAATGTTGAGGTTCTCCTGGGAGTAACGAGGATGGATAGGATCAGAAATGAGTATATCAGAGGGACAGCCCACGTAAGATGTTTTGGAGACAAAGTCAGAGAGGCTAGATTGAGATGGTTTGGACATGTACAGAGGAGGGATAGTGAGTATATTGGCAGTAGGATGCTGAGGTTGGAACTACCAGGCAGAAGGCCTCGAGGAAGACCGAAGAAGAGATTTATGGATGTGGTGAAGGAAGACATGAAGGTCGTTGGAGTCAGAAAAGAAGATGCGGAGGACAGGGTGAGGTGGAGGCGGATGATTTGCTGTGGCGACCCCTGAAGGGAGCAGCCGAAAGTAAAAGAAGAAGAAGACTCATCGCTCTGTCTGACACTCTTTTCACTTCTAGAACATTCCTGACAAACTCCTCCTTCAAGATGACTCCTACTCCATTTCTCTTCCCATCCACACCGTGATAAAACAGCTTAAACCCTGCTCCTAAGCTTCTAGCCTTGTTACCTTTCCACCTGGTCTCCTGAACACACAGTATGTCCACCTTCCTCCTCTGCATCATGTCAGCCAGCTCTCTACCTTTTCTTTGCATAGTTCCAACATTCAAAGTCCCTACTCTCAGTCCTAAGCTCACGCCTTTCCTCTTCTCTCTCTGCCTACGGACACGCCTCCCGCCTCTCCTTCTTTGACCAACAGTAGTCCAATTTCCATCAGGACCCTGTTGGTTGACAGCACTGATGGCGGTCGTTGTTAACCCGGGCCTCGACCGATCCGGTATGAATTTTGTTTTGACCATTTGCATTTTTAATGTGGCAGAAGTTTTACGCCGGATGCCCTTCCTGTCGGAACCCTCTGCATTTATCCGGGCTTGGGACCGGCATAAGGGGGAGAGACACTGGTTAGTGCCCCCCCGCCTCATGGCTGCATTGCTTACTGAGTTAACAGTATTTCTGAGTAATTGATGATGACTAATCTGGTCTGGTCCAACAGCTTTCTTAAGAGGAAGACATTTTATGATATCAGAAATCTCATTAACGTCTATAATAATATTATTTAATGTAGCATCTGTGTGCCTTCCGAACTGTGGCAAACATTTACTATCTGTATCACCCAGGTTAAGTATTGATTCAATGAACGTAACGTACATATTTTCCAGTATGATGATTTATTTTTTTTCCATATAGTTCTAATAAAAAATCACCAAGATTAGCATAGAAGTGATCTTTTGCATAGTAGTTCATATTATTAACTTTATTTTCCTTTTTCCTTGATTGGTCACGCCTCCTACTCTCCCACCAAATGTTAGAGTCAAACCATGGTTTATCATTGGGCCTAATCATTACAATACGTTACAAGGAATACATTGCTTCGTATATTCATTAAAATGTTCATAAAATACCGAAGAAGCGTCTTCAACATTACAGCAATCAGAAAACAATAACAACCAATCCGTATTATCAACAAGTGCATTCAGTTTATCGTAATCACTGTGTTTGTAACACCAGACTTTTCTGGGATAGGTTGCCTTGGTTGACACATGTACAGCAAGGCCAACAACGGTGCCTTTGTGATCACTTATATTACCATCAAAATCAACAACACCACTTTCCACAACATCAACTTCATCACTAACTAGAAATCGGATCTAAAATTGTGCTAGTCGTCTTGGTAACCCTGGTAGGTTCTGTTTTAACATTACGCAAATTATTTCTGAGCAAGATGTCGGTTAAATTTATATTGGATGTAGAAAGTAAATTTTCATTAAAATCACCAACAATTGTAATTTTACTGGAAATAGCTAAAGCACTTTCAATACCATTGTCAAATCTGCCCCCAAAATTAGTTATATTACTTTCAGGCCTATAAACAGAGCATATAATTAACAGGTTTTGTGGAAGAAACATTTTCACCCACATAAGTTCATCATATATTTTTTTCAAGATCATATATTGTTTCAAATGTTAAATGTTTAGAAATATATATCATTACACCACCTCCAAAAGCATTCCTATCACTACGCAACGGATCATGAAAATGTTCCCAGGCCAAAGTCTCATTATCTACACTTGAATCTAGATGAGTCTCTGTGAAACATACAACGTCATATTCTGATAGAAATTCAGACAGATATGATTGCTTATGACGAATACTTCTAGCATTCAAGTGAATAACTGAAAGCAAGTTATCTTTCTGAACAATAGGACCAGGATTGGACTCAACATCCTCAGAAAGCTGAAGTAACAATAAAATAATCAAGACAATACTAACATGTGTAACTTGTGATTGAAGCAGACATAAAAACTTAAACACTCGACAAGCTTTAAACTCTAAGAGCAATAAACTCCACACAGTTTCTGCTCCAACTCAAGTCTGAAAAATACACCGTTGTTAACAAAAAAAATACTGATTTTGAAACATTTCTTATTATTACTAGAACACATAGAACAGCTGAATAACCCGATCTCCGCACAGTTTCGTATTGTGTCATTACCCATACGGCTTGTTTATTTCATGTTGACAAATAATACATGTGCAGATACAAGGTCGAGTAATTCAAAAACATAATGTCAATGACAATATATAATGATACATTGGCAATGTGAGGTCTCTCAAATAATATAAAGAAGTTAAACAGCTGAATATCTTCTGTAATTCATTCTTGGATAGGTATGTACCCGGAAATATAAATTGTAAGATAACAGACAAACAGACAATATAAACAATAATATTATAAAACAAAAATACAAACAAACAAATAGAAGGGGTAAAGAAACCGGACCAGATGAAAGCCCTGTTGCTTCATAAAGCAGGTATGCTCGTGCAGGACATTTACTTTACATTACCTGATGTGTCCGGCGATGACGATGTGTACAAGAAGTGTGTCACGGCCCTGAAACAATATTTTGCACCACAAGTGAACATTCCATACGAGAGACAAGTGTTCCGTAACATGCGGCAATCGGCAACAGAGACTATGGAACAGTTTATTACAAGATTACGACAGCAGAGCGAATCATGTGAATTTGGTGATTTGAACGCCGTAGATATCCAGATTAGAGACCAGGTTATTGAGAAGTGTCACTCAAACCAGCTTAGAAGGAAGTTTTTAGAACGTGGAACTGCACTTGATTTGAAGACACTCAGAGAGATAGCAAGAATTTATGAGGAGCCTGAGAGACAAGCCACGACAATCTTCTTCTTTTCCTTTCGGCTTTTCCCTTCAGGGGTCGCCACAGCGAATCATCTGCCTCCATCTCACCCTATCCTTTGCATCTTCTTCTCTTACACCAACGACCTTCATGTCCTCCTTCACCACATCCATGAATCGTCTCTTTGGTCTTCCTCTAGGCCTTCTGCCTGGTAGTTCCAGCCTCAGCATCCTCAGCATCCACGACAATGGAAAGTTTAAATGTGGAAGTTAACAGGTTGTCGGGAAAAGGGAAGCCAAAGTCTGGCCAGTTTCAGAAGGGTCATCCAAAGTTCAGATGTTACAGTTGTGGGTATGAAGGTCACACAAGCAAGGACCCAAATTGTCCTGTAAAGTCAAGAAAGTGCAGGAAGTGTAAAATGATACGACATTTTGAGAAATGTTGTAAAACCAAGCCAAAAGATGATCACAAAAGGAATACTCGTAACCCTAGACAGGAGAAGACAGTCAACAAGGTGGATGCAGAACAAGATGAAGGGAGTGGATCAGACTTTACCTTCAGTGTTTCAAGAGAATCCGGAGACTGTGAAGGGGAGATAACTGTAGGTGTCGGCGGTGTGAAACTGAGGATGCTGAAAGATTCTGGTACAACATGCAACATTATCGACAGAAATACCTGGGAACATATAAAAGCCAGTGGAATGAAGTGCAAATCCAAGAAAAAGACCAAGAACATTTATCCATATGGATCTACAAAATCCATACAGGTGGCTGAGACATTTACATGTGGGGCGAACTGCTGTGGTAGGAACTTAGATCGGGTTGAGTTTACTGTGATAGAAGGAAAAGGACCATCCTTACTGGGGAGAAACACAGCTATACAGCTGGGAGTGTTGAAATTGGGACCTGGTGTGAATGCTGTGGGTAGTTCTGACTCTACTGAGAAGATCATGGCTGAGTATAAAGACTGTTTCCAAGGCTTTGCTAAACTGAACAATTTTCAGCTATCATTCCCGTAGGTCCGAATGCGCAACCCTTGCGTCGCATACCCTATCATCTACGTGACAGACGTGCTAAGAAACTGGATGAATTAGAAGAGTTGGACATTATTGAAAAGGTCGACGGGCCAAGTTCATGGGTATCTCCTGTTGTTGTGGTGCTAAAGGTGAAAATGACATTAGACTGTGTGTTGACATGATACTGGCAAATAAATCAGTGAGGAGAGTCAGACATCCGATTCCGACCATCTAAAAGATTTCAACCACAGCAAGATTTTCAGCAAGCTTGACATCAAGTGGGCTTACCATCAGATAGAGTTATCAGAAGATGCAAGAGACATCACCACATTTATAATTCACAAAGGACTTTTCCATTACAAACGTTTAATGTTCGGCATATCTTGTGCACCAGAAATGTACCAGAAGGTCTTGCAGCAACTATTACAGAACTGTGATGGATTGCACAACATCATTGATGACATCATTGTGCATGCAGCAATGGACGAAGAACATGACAAACGGCTAAGACAGGTTTTGGACATAATTTGGAACAGGGGGAGAACCCTGAACCCAGAGAAGTGTCTCTTTAAGATGAAAAAACTTGAGTTAATGGGACATGTTCTGTCTGAAAAAGGAATAGGACCAGCAGAGGCGAAATTAAAAGCTGTACGAGAAGTCAGAGCACCTGAAAATGCGAGCAAAGTAAGAAGTTTTCTGGGACGAGTCAACTTCACAGCGAGATACATCGAAAATCTGTTGACAGTTTCACAACCACTAGGAAGGACTAGGAAGGATGAGCCTTTTGTTTGGGGCCAGGAACAGGAAGAATCCTTTCAAGAACTGAAAGACAGGCTGGGAAGTGCTGACACTTGAGCATACTTTGACAAACAAGCCAAAACACAAGTGATTGCGGAGGCGAGTCCTGTTGGACTAGGAGCAGTCCTGGTACAACTACAAGGAGGAGAGTATCATATCATCTCGTATGCAAGCAGGAGTTTGACGGAAGTGGAACGAAAATACTCGCAGACTGAGAAAGAGGCATTAGGACTAGTCTGGTCCTGTGAGAGATTTCATGCTTATCTCTATGGTGCAGAGTTTGAACTGTTGACTGATCATAAACCTTTACAATTTATCTACTCTCCAAAGTCAAAACCCACTGCAAGAATTGAAAGGTGGGTTCTGCGGATGCAGCCTTACAAGTACACAGTACGACACATTCCTGGGAAGAACAACATAGCGGACAGTTTATCCAGATTCCTGAAGGTGAAGAATTCCAGTTGTCACTCCAAGACAGAAGAATATGTCAAATTTGTAGCAAGAGAGGCAACTCCGGTAGCTCTAACAACAAGAGACATTGAAAGAGAATCAAACAGTGATCCAGAATTAGCAGAAGTGAGAAAATGTTTGCTGAAGGGACAATGGCACACAGCGAAATGCAAGCAGTTTGTTCTAATCAGAAATGAGCAAATGGGGAAGTAGAACTACAAAATCATTCCATACTGAAGCGGATCAAGATAGCTCAAGCCGAGGGCAGGGACTGGAGAACAGAACTAGAAAGCTACTTGATGATGTATCGGAGTACACCACATTCAACGACTGGGAAGAGTCCAGCAGAGACGATGTACAGGAGAACCATTTGGACAAAGATACCAGAAGTCCAAGAATACCTACATGAAGACAGTGAAGTATGAGACAGAGACGAGAGAAAGGGAAAGATTACGCAGATCAGCGGAGACGTGCATGTGAAAGTGATCTTCATACTGGAGATAGTGTGCTAGTGCAGCAGCATCGTGAAAATAAGTGGTCAACACCATTTTACCCCGCACCCTTCAAAGTGGTTGGTAGGAGGGGCAATAGAGTGGTAGTTGAGTCGCCCCAAGGTGTCTAGTATAAGAGAAATATCACTGCTGTGAAAAAGTTTCATGATAGGGGAGAAAATGTAATGGATCCCTCAGTGGAGAAGTGTTGTCCTAGAGAGTGAGCAGAGGAGTGGAGGAGAAGTGTGCTGGTGCCCATTTTTAAGAACAAGGGAGACGTGCAGAGTTGCAGCAACTACAGAGGGATAAAGTTGATGAGCCATACGATGAAGTTATGGGAAAGAATAGTGGAAGCTAGACTAAGGGCAGAGGTCAGCATTTGTGAACAACAGTTTGGTTTCATGCCAAGAAAGAGCACCACAGATGCAATGTTTGCTTTGAGGATGTTAATAGAGAAGTACAGAGAAGGTCAGAGGGAACTACATTGTGCCTTTGTGGATCTGGAGAAAGCATATGACAGGGTGCCGAGAGAAGAACTGTGGTATTGCATGAGGAAGTCTGGAGTGGCAGAGAAGTATGTTAGAGTGGTACAGGACATGTATGAGAGATGTAAGACAGTGGTGAGGTGTGCTGTCGGTGTGACCGACAAATTCAAGGTGGAGGTGGGACTGCATCAAGGGTCAGCTCTGAGCCCCTTCTTGTTTGCTATGGTGATGGACAGGCTGACAGACGAGGTGAGACAAGAATCTCCATGGACTATGACAGCGGTCGGGAACCTATGGCTCTCGAGCCATATATGGCTCTTCCAGAGACGTCATATGGCTCCCAGACAGTTTGGAGTTGAGGGGGCCAAAAAAAATTAAATTAAATTAAATTAAATTAAAATATATATATATTTTGGAACTGGTTTTAAAATACTAGTGATAATCTTAATAATATTAAGTAATTTAAAATTAGTTTTAAAGATACATTTTAAAAGTCAGGGGTGGGTTGCGGCACTTGCAATCCGCCGGTGACCCGAGGATCAGGTCGGGAACCAATCGATCGCAAGTACGTCACGGGTCATTGTCAATGTACGGAAATTAATTTTATCAGAGATAAAATTTCAACCCTTCAACCCGCTTCAACCCTTGTAACAGAAAAGATGGCGAAAAGAAAAAAAGACGATGAGTACCGTACATTCCAGGCTGCGTGGACAGAGGAATTTGCATTTGTGGAGAGAGGAGGATCCGCAGTATGTCTAATATGCAATGACAAAATTGCATCAATGAAACGCTCAAATATAAAGCGGCACCGATACGCGTTATGCTTCTTTTGCATTGAAATATCCACCGGGGACAGCAGGAAAAAGGCATGCGAAGAGCTGCAACGGAAAGTGCAGACGAGCCAGCAGCAACTGCGTGTCTGGACCACGCAAGGTGACGGTAATTCCGCTAGCTGCGGGTGCTTTGGCAATAGTGAAGAGTGGAAAGCCGTTCACAGATGGCGAATATGCCAAAACATTTATGCTTGATGTGGCCAATGAACTTTTTGATGACTTTCCAAATAAAGCCAAGATAATCAAAAAAATAAAAGACATGCCACTGTCAGCAAGAACAGTTCACGATCGGAGCATCATGATGGCGAATCAAGTCGAGGAAACACAAATTAAGGACATAAACGCTGGGACATACTTTTCTCTCGCGTTAGATGAGTCAACAGACGTTAGCAATCTATCTCAGTTCAGTATAATTGCCAGGTATGCTACAGGTGACACACTGCGTGAAGAAATCTTGGCTGTTTTGCCAATGAAAGAGACAACAAGAGGAGAGGATTTATTCATGTCGTTCATGGAGTTTGCTAAAGAAAGAAAAAATACCACTGGATAAACTTATTTCTGTGTGCACTGATGGTGCACCATGCATGTTGGGGAAGAACAAAGGGTTTGTAGCACTTCTCCGTGAGCATGAAAAGAGAGCAATCCTAAGTTTTCATTGCATCCTGCACCAGGAGGCGCTTTGTGCTCAGACGTGTGGCCAGCAACTTGGTGAGGTGATGTCGCTGGTCATTCGAGTGGTCAACTTCATTGTCACCCGAGCTTTAAATGATCGGCAGTTTAATGCTCTGTTGGAAGAAGTTGGGAATCAATATCGGTCTGATTTTACACAACAACGTGCGTTGGTTGTCCAGGGAAGGTGCTCAACCGCTTTTGCAGCTTGCCTGAGTGAAATACGGATTTTTCTAGAAATGAAAGGCGTCAAGCATCCTGAGCTGGACAATACTGCCTGGCTCCTGCATTTTCACTATCTTGTGGACATAACTGGCCATCTAAACCAGCTTAATGTGAAAATGCAAGGTATTGGGAATACAATCTCATCCCTTCAACAAGCAGTGTTTGCATTTGAAAGCAAGCTGGAAGTTTTTCTCAGGGACATTGAAACAGGTCGTCTTCTGCACTTTGAAGGACTGCAGCAATTTAGAGATGCATGCTTAGCAAACGACCCCACACAACATCTGGATCTCCAGCAGCTAGCTGACTATACGTCCAATCTCCTGCAGTCATTCAAGGCACGTTTTGGAGAATTTCGTGCGAACACTGGTCTTTTCAAATTCATCACTCATCCACATGAGAGTGTGAAGTGGACAAAATCAACCTGATGTGCATCCCCGGAGTCTCCATCGCAGACTTTGAGCTGGAAGTTGCAGACCTGACGGCATCTGATATATGGATGACTAAGTTCAAGTCACTTAATGGAGAGTTGGAAAGACTTGCACGACAGCGAGCAGAGCTGGCGAGGGAACACAAGTGGTCAGAAATAAAAAAGCTTCAACCTGAAGACCAGCTAATTCTTAAAACTTGGAACGAGCTTCCTGTGACATATTACACAATGCAGCGTGTGAGTATTGCCGTACTGACCATGTTTGGCTCTACGTATGAATGTGAGCAGTCATTCTCGCATATGAGAAACATTAAGACCAACCTACGCTCGCGTTTAACTGATGGAAGCCTCAACGCCTGCATGAAACTCAACCTCACTACATATGAACCAGACTACAAGGCCATCAGCAAAACCATGCAGCACCAGAAGTCGCATTAAAAGTAAACCTTTTATTATAATAATAATAATAATAATAATAATAATAATAATAATAATAATATGTTTAAAATACTATATGGCTCTCAAAAAATATATATCTAGAAATAATTTAGTTTTATGGCTCTCCAGGTCAAAAAGGTTCCCGACCGCTGGACTATGATGTTTGCAGATGACATTGTGATCTGTAGTGAGAGCAGAGAACAAGTGCAGGAAAATCTAGAGAGGTGGAGGTATGCCCTGGAAAGGGGAGGAATGAAGGTTAGCCTCAGAAAATCAGAATACATGTGTGTGAATGAGAAGGACCCAGGAGGAACGGTGATGTTACAGGGAGCAGAGATAACGAAGGTGGAGGATTTTAAGTACTTAGGCTCAACAATCCAGAGCAATGGAGAGTGTGGAAAAGAGGTGAAGAAGCGTGTGCCGGCAGGCTGGAATGGTTGGAGAAAAGTGTCCGGTGTGATATGCAATAGAAGAGTGTCAGCAAGAATGAAGGGAAAAGTGTACAAGACGGTGGTGAGGCCAGCAATGTTGTATGGCTTAGAAACAGTGGCACTGAGGAAAAGGCAGGAGGCAGAGCTGGAGGTAGCGGAGATGAAAATGTTGAGGTTCTCCCTGGGAGTAACGAGGATGGATAGGATCAGAAATGAGTATATCAGAGGGACAGCCCATGTAAGATGTTTTGGAGACAAAGTCAGAGAGGCTAGATTGAGATGGTTTGGACATGTGCAGAGGAGGGATAGTGAGTATATTGGCAGTAGGATGCTGGGGTTGGAACTACCAGGCAGAAGGCCTCGAGGAAGACCAAAGAAGAGATTTATGGATGTGGTGAAGGAAGACATGAAGGTCGTTGGAGTCAGAAAAGAAGATGCAGAGGACAGGGTGAGATGGAGGCGGATGATTTGCTGTGGTGACCCCTGAAGGGAGCAGCCGAAAGGAAAAGAAGAAGAAGAAGTGGAGAAGTGTTGTGATAGGGGAGAAAGTGTGATGGATCCCTCAGTGGAGACGTGTTGTGATAGGGGAGAAAGTGTAGCAAAATCTCAAGATGAAGGTGAAAGTATTGTAAATTTTCCAATGGAGAATTGTGGCAGGCCAGGCCAAGAGCTAGTTAAGGCTCCATTGTTAAGCAAGTCCAAGGAAACTGTATTACCCGGGAATTCACAGTCTACTATTTCATCACCCAGACCTGCAAGAATCCGGAAAACACCCTCCAGCTTTGATGACTACATTGTTGGTTACATTGAACATTAAGGTTTATGATATGAGTGTGTAATGGTCACTGCAACATTTAAATATTCTGATGGAACAGTGAATTTTTGACAAACTTGAAGTTAGAGTTATAAACTTTTGTTGTTATTTATCAGTAAAGAGGGATAATTTTAGTTGATTGAACTAAGAGTATGCAAGTGTGTATTGAGTATCGGTATATTGAAATGCTAAGTGCTTTAAATTGTGACATAGAAACTACAAACACTGGTAGTATACTCACCAATCAGTTTATTTTGTTTAATATATATATATATATATATATATATATATATATATATATATATATATAAGTAATGTTTAGGTTTATTTTAAAAAAAGGGATTACTTCATTAAGAGTATTTCGAGATGAGAAATCCATTTACTTGATTAATTATTAGTGGTAATGTTCGTACAGGTCAATATAATTGGTGTTTTGTTTTCTTTAAGAAAAAAAAGGGATGTAGCATTCATTGTTAATGATAACACCCTGGGACTTGGTACATTCCGGTTTTGAAATGCATTATGGGAATAAAGAAATAAAGTGGAAAGACGGCATGTTTGTTGTGTGTGCTATAACACGAATTAAATACTGTTACTGTTAAATCTGGAAGTGTATGTTACAAATGTTAAAAAATCTGCCAGCAGATTTCCAAGCTAAGGTTTCCATGAGTTTCCCCAAAAATGCGACTTTATTTTTTTTTCTTCTTTATTATGCAGTTTTTGGCCAATTCGACTTGTACTTCGGAGCAACGTATAGTCCGAAAAATACGTCCATAATGAAGAAACCCACAGAGGTGGAGAAAGGAAAAACTCCCTCAAACAAAACAAGAGAGAAACCACTCAAAAGGGAAACCTGCCATCATTTGAATTAATCCAGGTAAAAAATAAAAATCAAAACAAAACAAAAAAACACATAGGTGCACAATAATCTCCTGAAAATCACGGTTGCATAATCGACAACCTCAAACTATTAGCTCACAAACAGTTTACGCTGAGTATTAAGATAAACTCTTGACCTTGACGTGTTTCCATTGCATCAGAACAGCTTCTTCTAGCACTTTGTTCTTTCCTTTGTGTCATTTTTGTGGCCTTAGAAAGATGACGTTTCCAAAAAACGAACCAGCGCAGGTTTGAATACACTGAATTTTACTTCAAAGTTATGGCACCCACGCAAAGGGAGAGGATTAACTTTACTTCAAACAGAAGACAAAAGGTCCAGCTGAACCAACAGTGAGAACACATCACTGCTAACACTAATGCTAACACTAATGCTAACACTAATGCTAACACTAATGCTAACACTAATGCTAACTTCATTGATTAAAAGCATTTGAACAGAAATGGTAAGGTCAAGTTTAAATAGCAATGTAGTCACAATTTAATCCTACCTCAGAGTCACACAAAGAACGATCATAAGACTCATAGCAAATAAAGCAGTGAGGCTAACAGCAGCAAGCAGAGCTTCCATCACACCGAAAGGAGGTGCAGATGACCTCTGACCCTTAACTTCGACGGCTGCATTGGTTGTGTGATTGTGATAATGGAATATCAGGGCAAATCCGCGACCAAAGTGTGTATTTGTGATAAGCTCCATTATCACTTCCACCATCTCCACATCGGATCCGAACACCAGTTGAGAATCAGACGGACGTTTGGAGCCGCAAAATCGCGACGAAAACGTGACCAAATCCGTAATATAGAGAATGTCATTGGGACAAACTTCCTTTACCAGCTGCGACATTTCCGATTCATCCTTAATAATGACTGTTGGTATGCTGGATGGAGGCTGGTCATCCGTTTTGTCCTGTAAAGATGAAGGAAGGGTGGAATTATGTGCTTTATCTTTTGCTCTATCTGATAAAAGGAGTTTGGATAGATGCTCAGAAACTGAATTCCACTCCATTTGATTTGATTCTTCTCGGATTTCTCTTGATTCTGTAGGCTGTGCCTTCAATGTTGTGCGACTCCGGAGTAATCCCTTAGTACGTTCTTCACCATCTCTTCTGAACATATCTGCTGATGTCATTGGGTTCTGCTCGAAACTCTCAAAAATGTCAAAATAAAACATTTCCATTTTTAGCTGATGACCGACAGGGACAAAAAACTGCCAGATGCAGTGCATTCCAGAGGAGTAATTATTAGGAAAACCAGGAGACACAATGAGACCCTGGAGATCCACGATGTTCAACTTCGCTCCGCATTCAGAAAATACCTAGAAAAATACAAATAACACCAAGTTAGCAAAGCAGTTCTGGACTGTGATTGGTAAGAAGATTCACTAGTAAAGTTGGCCACCCACTAGATTTAATACTAACTTTATGATTAAATATTGAAAATATAGTCGCAGTTCTACAGTGAAAAACTAGTTCAGATCGTTATCTTCTCACTTACACACCCCTTAGTACTAATATAGACACTTCACTATGTTATCGCATTCAGAGACACTTTTACATCAACGACTGCACAGAGTTTCATTAATAATGCAGATCACCATCAGAAACCACAGAACTCGAGCAAGCCACCTAGTGCTTTGCATTAAACATATATCATACACGCTACATAATGTAGCTCCATTTAAAAGAAAACCAATCAGACAGAAAAATTATCCCTCCAGTATGATGATGAAACACACGCCCACTAAAACAGAACAAACACAAACTACAAGCAAATAAATTACTAGTTTTTTAATTAGAATGAAAGGAGAGTCTCGTTAATTACAGTAAAGCTCTTCGTGCTGCGAGAGCAGAATATTTATCAAATCTTAGAAAATAATAAAAATAATCTGAAATACTTATTTAATATTGTTGCAGAATTAACCAGGAATAAGACCATGAATAAAACATGTAAACCATCAATTTCTAGCAGTGATGATTTTATGAACTTATTTATTTAATGTTAATTTGTCCCCATTCAAAAGACAGAACTAATCTCATCAATCATGCACCTGTGTGCTTGATCCAGTGCCTCCATGTTTCTTTAAACAAATATTACCAGAAGTGATCAACCCTTTATTAAATGTAACAAATTCTTCTCTCAGCACTGGTTATGTATCGAAATCCTTTAAACTAGCAGTTATCAAACCTCATTAAAAAAACCTGATCTCGACCCATATCAACCATCAAACTATAGAGCAATGTCGAACCTCCCGTTTATCTTGAAGATCTTAGAAAAAGCTGTTGTGCAGTAGTTGTGTTCATATCTTTGTAGGAAGAACATTCAAGAAATGTATCAGTCAGGTTTTAGGCCTTATCATAGCACACAGACAGCACTCGCGTAGGAGATAAATGACCTACTGGTGGTCTCCGACAACAGCTGTGTCTCCCTGCTTGTGTTACTTGACCTTAGCGCAGTCTTTGGCCCTATGGATCACATGACTCTCCTTGAAAGGTTCGAAAATGTTGGAGTTAAGGGAACTGCCCTCTCCTGGTTTAAATCTTATTTAACTGATCGTTATCAGCTTGTAGAAGTAAATTGTGATTTTTCTGTACGTTCTAATGTTAAGTTTGTGTTCCACAAGGTTCTGTCCTAGGCCCGTTGCTTTTCTCTCTATACATGCTCTCTTTGGGCAGTATCACTTGTGGACATGGTATTCACTTTCATTGTTATGCTGATGATACACAGTTATATATTTGAGCAAAACCAGATGAAAGACAGCAGCTTAATAAAGTTGAGAAATGTGTAAAGGACATTAGCCACTGGATGCTTAAATAACTTACTCTTATTAAACTCTGATAAGACAGAGGTATTTGTACTCAGAACTCGGGCAGCGAGAAATGAGGTTTCTGACAATGTTCTAAGTTTGAATTGTGTTTCAGTTTCATCATGTGTAGCAGTAAAGGACTTTGGAATGATTATTGATTGTCGTGCAGTCATGTCTTGGGGTTAAGGTAATGGAAATCCCCAGTATCACCACTGCTGGGCCCTTGAGCATGGCCACTAACCAATTGCATAAACAAATGATAATTGTAAGTCGCTCTGGATAAGATGTATTGAACCCATGCCTTTGAAATTTGAAGCCCATGTTGATTATATTACTCGCATGGCCTTCTTTCATCTCAGGAATGTTGCAAAAATAATTAATATTTTTTTATCACTGCATGATGCAGAAAAAACTTGTCATGGTTTTGTTACCTTGATATTAGATTATTTTAATGTGTTACTGTCTGGATGTTCGAATAGGAGCATAAACAAGCTCCAGGTAGTCCAGAATGCAGCACAAAGGGTCTTAACTAGAACCAGACATAAGTCCATCACCCCTCCCTTATCTACATTGTAATGCTCCGAATTAAAACAGCACCAAGACCCATCGCAAACAAAGTGAGGAAACACACTGCCAAGACATTGAAAAAACACCACCAACACACTAAGTAAACACACAGCGAGGTAACAATGCCACCACATTGCCAACAAACTGAGGAAACACACTGCTATACACTAAGAAAACACACGACCATCACACGGCTATACACTGAGGAAACGCACTGCCAACACACTGAGGAAACGTACCGAGGAAACAACCGGGAAAGCACATCGTTATACAGTGAAGAAAATCACACCCCCAACACACTGAGAAAAGACACCGCCAACACACCGAGAAAACGCACCACATTGAGGAGCTATGTTGTCAGAGGCATTATGCCCTTGGTAGTGTCACCCAAAGCAGACAAGTCCTGGGTGAAGGTCCAGACAAAGCACGGTTCAAAAGACCTCTATGAAGAAAGAAAAAACAAGAACATAATTTCCTTTGCCCAAACACAGGTCATCAGGCCCCCCGCGAAGCCAGACCTGGGGGCAGTGCTCGAAGGAAAATGCCCGGTGGTCGGCTTCTGCCCACAGAGCTTGGCTGGGCTCAGCCCAAAAAAGAGACATGGGTCCGGCCTCCCACCACCTGTAGGAGGGTCTATGGGGGTTGAGTGCAGTCTGAGTTGGTTGGCAGCTGAAAGCATAGGTTCTGTCAAACTGATTCTCGGCTATTGACTCTGACTGCTGGGACATGGAATGTCACCTCTCTGGCAAGGAAGGAGTAAGGAGGTGGCGAGATATCAACTTGATATATAGCTGGACTCACCTTAACACATAGCTTAGGCTTTGAAACCATCCATTTCGAGGGTGGCGAGACCTTATTCCATTCTTGAGTTGCTTATGGGAAGAAGTGGAGAGCCAGTGTGGGCATCCTTGTTGCCCTTCCATCTTAATATCTACAAGTTGGGTTTCTCCCCAATCGACAAAAAGGTGGCTTCCCTCCGCCTTCAGGTAGGGGTACGGTCCTGACTGTTGTTTGTGCTTATGCACCAAAAACCAGTTCAGAGTACAGACTCTTCTTGGAGTCTTTAGGGGGGTGTTGGAGAATGTTCTGTAAAGAACACAATACTCACACTGCGAATAGGTGCTGCCATGTTTGTTGCTGTGAATGCCCTGCCACTTTAAGGGGCATGGCTGAGAGAATTTTAGGTCATAACCCGGAAGACTTCAAATCCCCATCTCTTGATCTGCACGAGGAATAATAGATTATAAAATATTACAATATAACAAGAATAAAAGATAATAGAGGGATCCAACTCCAACTACAGTAGGCCCTTGACATTCGCGGGGGTATGGTTCCGGGCCTTCCAGCGAATCGAGATAATCCACGAGTTCTGTACCCGGAAGTAAAACGCCATGTATGACATCACATGTGCAAATGAGCAGCTGTAAGTAAAATACTATGCATCTATTACATGCGCTAAAATATGCGTCTTAAACACATTCTATAGACAGTCTTACTCATTAATACAGTATTAATGTAGTAAAATGTAGTAATGATTAAAAAAAACTTTTCAATTTTTACTGTTATATTTATTGATGATGCTAAAATATAAACATTATACAGCTTCTTCTTCTTTTACTTTCGGCTGCTCCGTTCAGGGGTCGCCACAGCAAATCATCCGCCTCCATCTCACCCCATCCTCTGCATCTTCTTTTCTGACTCCAATGACCTTCATGTCTTCCTTCACCCTTCCTAAACCCTGCTCCTAAGCTTTTATCTTTGCTACCTTTCCACCTGGTCTCCTGAACACACAGTATGGCCACCTTCCTCCTCTGCATCATGTCAGCCAGCTCTTTACCTTTTCTTCGCATAGTTCCAACATTCAAAGTCCCTACTCTCAGTCCTAGACTCATACCTTTCCTCTTCTCTCTCTGCCTACGGACACGCCTCCCGCCTCTCCTTCTTCGACCAACAGTAGTCCAATTTCCATCAGCACCCTGTTGATTGACAGCACTGACGGGGGTCGTTGTTAACCCGGTATGGGAGTAATACTTTTGATTTGCATCATAAAAGTTGGGCATTGGTTTTATGTCGGATGCCCTTCCTGACACAACCCTCTGCATTTCTCCAGGCTTGGGACCGGCATGAGGGGGAGAGACACTGGTTAGTGCCCCCCCCCCATGGCTGCATTATAAACATTATACAGCATATGCATAAAACACCTTTCAGTGCATTCTCTTTATAAACATACACCACTGTAGTTTTCAAAAATGCCCACTAGAGGAACGTACTGTATTGCATTAGGCATGACACGACTGAATTCAGGTATTAACTGCATTAAGTCCGAGCAGCTCGGCCACGCCCCCCCCCCCCCCCCCAACCAGAGCCGAAGTACAAACAGAGTTTTAGAGTGATCGAGTAAGAGGCGTTACAAACCAAAGAAGCGGTGATGTTGAGTTAATCCTGTGGCGCAGAGCTGAGCTTGCTTTTGTTTATTGGGAGTAAATGAAAATAGCGAATCCAGGTATGTGCTCCCCGAGCAGCTCAGCCACGCCCCTCAGGAAGTAAACAGTTAGTGAGAGGCACAGCGCCAAAATCCAAGTCCCCCGAAACACAGACCTCAACAAAAAGGACTTAAAAGAACAAGAAATGTAATAAATTGGATAAACAAAACACAATGAGAAACATGCCACACCACAGTAAATAAAATATAACACACAAACATTTTAAACATTTCCTTAGGTCATGCACCGGAATAATAATTTAAAAAAGACTTTAATAGTGGAGTGTTTTACAACAGTTCAACGGATTACTGTGTTCCTCTTCAGCAGTGAAGTGACTTCAGAGGAAACTGTCGTTTCTTCTGGAGAAAGTCTTATTTCTTCAGAAGAGACATCCAACTTCATTACCTTTTTCTGGTGCTTAAGCGGACGTTTGAGTGATATCATAGAACTTAACTGGTAATTAAAACACTACAAAAGGCCCATTGCCAACTTGTGCACGAATGAGGAAAAAGGTGCGTTGCATCACCTCAACCAATCAGCAGGAAGGAGAACAGCCATTGGCTGAATTTAAATCACGTGCGAGCTGCTCAGCAGTCCGTGAATACTCAAACTGCAAATGCAAAACCACGAATAGTCAAGGGCCTACTGTATGTCCAACTAGCGCAACGGTTAAACTCAAACACTGAAGATGGAGAATTTGATGAATTTGTGGAAGAATGAACTGAAAAACTGAGTTTATTGTTACAACTGAACAATGTTGAGAGTTATTGTGAAGTGTATTATTGTATAAGTGTATAAGTGTATAGGAATGCAGAGGGTTGTGTCAGGAAGGGCATCCGACGTAAAACCAATGCCAAACATTTATGATGCAAATCAGAAGTATTACCCCCATACCGGATCGGTCGAGGCCCGGGTTAACAACGACCGTTCATCAGTGCTGTCAATCAACAGGGTGCTGATGGAAATTGGACTACTCTTGGTCGAAGACGTTGAAGAAGGAGAGGTGGGAGCCGTGTCCGTAGGCAGAGAGAGAAGAGGAAAGGCATGAGTCTAGGACTGAGAGTGGGGACTTTGAATGTTGGAACTATGCAAAGAAAAGGTAGAGAGCTGGCTGACATGATGCAGAGGAGGAAGGTGGACATACTGTGTGTTGAGGAGACCAGGTGGAAAGGTAGCAAAGCTAAAAGCTTGGGAGCAGGGTTTAAGCTATTTTATCACGGTGTGGATGGGAAGAGAAATGGAGTAGGAGTCATCTTGAAGGAGGAGTTTGTCAGGAATGTGCTAAAAGTGAAAAGAGTGTCAGACAGAGTGATGAGTCTCAAGTTAGAAATTGAAGGTGTAATACTCAATGTTGTTAGTGCTTATGCCCCACAGGCAGGATGTGAGCTAGAAGAGAAGGAGAGATTCTGGAGTGACTTAGATGAAGTGATGCAGAGTACTGCCAGAGGTGAAAGAGTGGTCATTGGTGCAGACTTCAATGGACATGTTGGTGCAGGCAACAGAGGGGACGAGGAAGTGATGGGCAGGTTTGGTATCCAGGACAGGAACGCAGAAGGACAGATGTTGATAGATTTTGCAAAAAGGATGGAAATGGCTGTGGTGAATACTTTCTTCCAGAAGAAACAGGAGCATAGGGTGACTTATAAAAGCGGAGGTAGGAGCACACAGGTAGACTACATCTTGTGTAGGCGATGTAATTTGAAGGAAGTCAGTGACTGCAAAGTCATAGTGGGTGAGAGTGTTGCCAAACAGCATAGGATGGTGGTGTGCAGGATGATTCTGATGGTGAGAAAGGTGAAAAAGGCAAAGGCAGAGCAGAAGACAAAGTGGTGGAAGCTGAAAAAGGAAGAGTGTCGTGTTGTCTTCAAGGAGGAGTTGAAACAGGCTTTGGGTGGCCAGGAAGTGCTTCCAAATGACTGGACAACCACAGAAAATGTGATCAGGGACACAGGTAGGAGAGTACTTGGTGTGTCCTCTGGAAGGAAAGTAGATATGGAGACTTGGTGGTGGAATGAGGAAGTGCAGGAGTGTGTACAAAGGAAGAGGGTAGCTAAGAAGAAGTGGGACATTGAGAGGACCGAAGAGAGTAAACAGGAGTACAGGGAGACACAGCGTAAGGCGAAAGTAGCAGTGACTAAGGCCAAACAGAGGGCGTATGATGACTTGTATGATAGGTTGGATAGCAAAGGGGGAGAAAATGATCTATACAGGTTGGCACAGCAGAGAAATAGAGATGGGAAGGACGTGCAGCAAGTTAGATTGATAAAGGACAGAGAGGGAAATATATTGACTGATGACAGAAGTGTGCTGGATGTAGCAAAGATCAGTAAGGGTGAAGTGAGGAGGGCATTGAAGAGGATGAAGAATGGAAAGGCAGTTGGTACTGATGATATACCTGTGGAGGTATGGAAGTGTCTAGGAGAGGTAGCAGTAGATTTTCTGACAAGAACATTCAACAAGGTACTAGAGAGTGAGCAGATGCCGGAGGAGTGGAGGAGAAGTGTGCTGGTGCCCATTTTTAAGAACAAGGGAGACGTGCAGAGTTGCAGCAACTACAGAGGGATAAAGTTGATGAGCCATACGATGAAGTTATGGGAAAGAATAGTGGAAGCTAGACTAAGGGCAGAGGTCAGCATTTGTGAACAACAGTTTGGTTTCATGCCAAGAAAGAGCACCACAGATGCAGTGTTTGCCTTGAGGATGTTAATGGAGAAGTACAGAGAAGGTCAGAGGGAGCTACATTGTGCCTTTGTGGATCTGGAAAAAGCATATGACAGGGTGCCAAGAGAAGAACTGTGGTATTGCATGAGGAAGTAGGGAGTGGCAGAGAAGTATGTTAGAGTGGTGCAGGACATGTATGAGAGATGTAAGACAGTGGTGAGGTGTGCTGTCGGTGTGACCGACGAATTCAAGGTGGAGGTGGGACTGCATCAAGGGTCAGCTCTGAGCCCCTTCTTGTTTGCTATGGTGATGGACAGGCTGACAGACGAGGTGAGACAAGAATCTCCATGGACTATGATGTTTGCAGATGACATTGTGATCTGTAGTGAGAGCAGAGAACAAGTGCAGGAAAATCTAGAGAGGTGGAGGTATGCCCTGGAAAGGAGAGGAATGAAGGTTAGCTTCAGAAAATCAGAATACATGTGTGTGAATGAGAAGGACCCAGGAGGAACGGTGAGGTTACAGGGAGCAGAGATAAGAAAGGTGGAGGATTTTAAGTACTTAGGCTCAACAATCCAGAGCAATGGAGAGTGTGGAAAAGAGGTGAAGAAGCGTGTGCAGGCAGGCTGGAATGGTTGGAGAAAAGTGTCCGGTGTGATGTGCGATAGGAGAGTGTCAGCAAGAATGAAGGGAAAAGTGTACAAGATGGTGGTGAGGCCAGCGATGTTGTATGGCTTAGAAACAGTGGCGCTGAGGAAAAGACAGGAGGCAGAGCTGGAGGTAGCGGAGATGAAAATGTTGAGGTTCTCTCTGGGAGTAACGAGGATGGATAGGATCAGAAATGAGTATATCAGAGGGACAGCCCACGTAAGATGTTTTGGAGACAAAGTCAGAGAGGCTAGATTGAGATGGTTTGGACATGTACAGAGGCGGGATAGTGAGTATATTGGCAGTAGGATGCTGAGGTTGGAACTACCAGGCAGAAGGCCTAGAGGAAGACCAAAGAAGAGATTTATGGATGTGGTGAAGGAAGACATGAAGGTCGTTGGAGTCAGAAAAGAAGATGCGGAGGACAGGGTGAGGTGGAGGCGGATGATTTGCTGTGGCGACCCCTGAAGGGAGCAGCCAAAAGTAAAAAAAGAAGATTGTGAAGTGTATTATTTTATATTTTGTGTGTTACAGCTGAACAATGTGAAGAGTTATTGTGAGAGTTGGGTCAAGTTTGACTTATCTGACTATTGTTTCGCTTAATATGCCTTACAATATAGTGTGCCTTATGGCCCGTAAAATACCGTGTGAGGAGCTGTTCAACTTGACTGGGGATGTCATCGGGAGTGGAATTAATACTTTGAGGACCTCCTCAATCCCACCACAACTCCCACCATGGAGAAAGATCTTGTGGGTTTGGGTCAGGTTCATCCATCATTGGAGTTGACATCACAGAGGTCGTCAAAAACCTCCTCGGTGGTCGGGCTCCGTGGGTGGATAAGTTCTGGATGTTGGAGGACTGTCTTGGTTGGCACATCTCTGCAAAATCGCATGGTGAAAGGGGGCCGTACCTCTGGATTAGCAAACCGGGGTGGTAGACTCCCTTTTTAAAAAGGGGAACCGGAGGGTGTGCTCCCATTATCGTGGAATCACACTCCTCATTTGACCCGGGAAAGTCTATGCAGGGGTGCTAGAGACAAGGATTGCTGGAGAAGCTTGGAGTCACGATGAGGAAACGATGTGGTTTTCGTCTTGGCCACGGCACTCCACCAACTGCATACGCTCTACAGGCTCCTGGAGGGGGCGATGGGAGTTTTCCCAATCAGTCCACATGCGTTTTGTGGATTTGGAGAAGGCTTTCGACCATTTCCCTCGGACGATCTTGTAGGTTGTGCTCCGGGAGTATGACGTTCCTGACCCATTGTTACAGGCCATTCGGTTATGTATCACTCGAGCCAAAGCTTGGTCCGCACTGGTAACAACAGGTTAAATTCGTTTACAGTGAGGGTTAGAGTCCGTCAAGGCTGTCCTTTGTCACCGATTCTGCTCATAATTTTCATGGACAGAATTTCCATGCGCAGCCGAAGCATTGAGAGGTTCTGGTTTATTAGCCATCGGATGTCGTCTCTGCTTTTGCAGATGACGTTATCTTTTTGGCTTCATCAATCTGGGACCCCAGCTCTCATTGGAGAGATTTGCAGTCGAGTCTGAAGCAGCCAGGATGAGAATCAACACCTCCAAGTCTGAGGCTATGGTTCTTTGCTGGAAAAGGGTAAAATGCACTTTCCGGCATGGGAATCAGGTCATACCCCAGGTGAAGGAGTTTAAGCATCTCAGGGTCTTGTTCACGAGTGAGGGAAGGATGGAGTGGGAGATCGAGATGTGGATCGCTGCAGCCTCTCTGTACAGTGGAACCTGTATTAGAATGTCATGGTGAAGAGAGAGCTGAGCCACAAGCAGGGAGCCCAGTGAGGTTTAGAAAAAAATAGAGGAAACAGGTTTAGAAATAGAGGAAATGAAATATTTCAGCAGTGAGCCAAAGGGGCCACAGGGCCCCTTGCAGGGTACAGGGGCAGAGCATGTCATTTAAAAAATTATGCAAACAAGTAATCATTGTTTTGTAACATGCATAAACACTAAACAAAATAGCTTAAATAATGTAAAAAAAAAAATACTGAAATGTTATTTCAGTGTAGATAAACACACATAATTCAAGTATCATAGCCCTATGGCTTGTCATTCATGTGTAAAATAATTATGAACTCATTTGTAGAATGATCACATAACATGACACATCACAACAAACATTTGTTTTCAACTAGTGAGCATACCTGCTACAAGTTAGTTTGTTAATAGTACAACACTATAATTCAAAATGTCACAACATTTACTCTGCACTAGTAAACCGTCTTACACTGACCTTATTGCATAAATTTATAAAAATAGCAGAATTCCGCTAAATAGGCGAGTAAAAATTAGCGAAATTCCACCAAATAGCGGAGATCTGGGATCCCTTCGCAAAGCAAAACTCTCAATTTACCAGTCGATCTACTTTCCAACCCTCACCTATGGTCATGAGCTTTGGGTAGTGACCGAAACAACAATATCGCAGATATAAGCAGTGTGAGTGTTTGACTGAGTGCATGTGTGCCTGGGTGTGAGTATGTGTGTTTGGGTGTTTGTCCGAGTGTGTCTGTGTCTGAGTGGTAGAGTGTCTGGGTGGGAGTGTGGTGATTCATTGATATATTGATGATCTTAGTGTTTATGACTCCTGGCCAACACAAAAACAAATCCACTTTTTAACATCATTTTGCATTAAAACGTGTTTCAAAAAGTCCAAAAACCTTTCACAACAACAGGTTGTTACATGAGCTCATGAGAGCAGAAGGAGGCCTAGTTCCAACTACTGACACACACACACACACACACACACACACACACACATACACACACCTATAAACATTCATGCACTTCCATTTCCCCTTAAAGAGGCCCAGTGAGCCATGTTTACTTCCAAATCTGAGTGACGCACATGGTAGTTAAAGCCACAAAAAGGTGACAGAAAAAAAAAACAATTTTTAAAACTAATAACAAAATATAAAATAGAGAATTTGATTGTCTTTGTAGTAAAATTTTTGACTGAAATATATTATACACAAATAAAAATTAATGACAAACTTATAAAAAATACAAAATTTTTTTTTTACCAGGTTGAGATAGGCCTCCCAGCATGCTAAGTACGATTAAATGGCTTAGAAAATGAATAAATGGATGAGTGAATGGAGTTTCAATAAAAGTACAAACTCCAAAATAACAATGCAATCTGATTGGTTCACTATTTCAGGATAACAAATGCTGGAAATGTAAATGTAAACATCCACAAATCATCCTGTATATAAATTATACTCACACTTCTTTTCCTTTCAGCTGTTACCTTCAGGGGTCGCCACAGCGAATCATCTGCCTCCATCTCACCCTGTCCTCTGCATCTTCTTCTCTTACACCAACTACCTTCATGTCCTCCTTCACCACATCCATGAATCGTCTCTTTGGTCTTCCTCTAGGCCTTCTGCCTGGTAGTTCCAACCTCAGCATCCTACTACCAATATACTCACTATCCCTCCTCTGTACATGTCCAAACCATCTCAATCTAGCCTCTCTCACTTTGTTTCCAAAACGTCTTACATGTGCTGTCCCTTTGATGTACTCATACTGTATTGCATATATAAATTATGTTCATACCGTATTACATATTCAAAAGTATTTTGAATATTTAAAAATTATGACTATTATTATTAATAAGAAAATTTTTTAACAGGCCTAATATATTTTAAATATTTATTATTTCACAATAATACATTTTGGTTGCTTTAGAGTAGGCTGCAAAGCCGTCAGCGTGTTTCTGTCCCTTGCTAAAGGGTTGTGTCTGGAAGGTTGTTTTTCAATTTTTAAAGTTTATCTGCCTAATTTTGTTGGCTGTTCATTTAAAGTGAAATGATTATAAATTGTAGCTTGTTTTTTATTTTCCAATATACAAGAATAAAAAAAAAAAACAGATGATAAACCCATAGTGCAAACCTCCACCAAGCAAAAAATTACCTAAATAAATGAATAAATAAAGTCCACAGCACCCCCTGCTGGGCCTACTGTAACACCCCATTTTAAACAAATTAATAATTCTATCTCACGATGTGAAAGGATCGTTTAAAAACTTCCTGGATCGAGAATCTGATATTTTTCAAAATCAAACAGCCTTCCTTCTCCAAAGATAAAGTTGTTGAACTGATTCCACACATTTCAACCAAAAGGAAAGAAAACAGTACACAGCAGCTGTAAAGCTATAAACCAGTACGATGCCACAAAAGTGTTCCTTAAACGAATAGGTGCGACAATTAACCCAGAGATCGCGAGTTTGACTCCGGGTAAATACCACAGCCATCCGTGGCTGAGAGTCCATGGGTGCTGATTGGTCGAGCTCTCACTGTATGACAATGATGATGACAATGACAATACTTTATTGCCCGAGGAGGGAATTTGTCTTGCACGTACACAGGCTCCATAAACATACATACATAACATATTACAACATGAAGACATAATACATATATAACATTAAATATTAAATATTAAATATCTTAAGGTGCAATGTAAGAAACTAGCACTAAAATTTCAAAAATAAAATTTAAAAATACTTTAAAGAATACTGTATGTTAAACGGACATGTAACGACTTAAGACATAAAACTGAGTTTTTAAATTAGATAATGCAACAGATAAAAACAGTGGTACAAAATGTAACAATATACAAGAGACTAAAGGTGGAGGCTGGCGGCACGGTGGCGTAGTGGTTAGCACGTCCGCCTCACAGCAAGAAGGCCCGGGTTCGATTCCCGGCCTGGGCGTTTCTGTGTGGAGTTTGCATGTTCTCCCCGTGCTTGTGCGGGTTTCCTCCGGGTGCTCCGGTTTCCCCCGCAATCCAAAGACGTGCACTGTAGGTTAATTGGCCGTTCTAAATTGACCGTAGTTTCTCTCCTGCAGCGGCACTGGAACCCAGTCGTATCGGCACTTGCCTTTCCATTGGATCCTTCCGGTGGCGCCGAGACAGGGGGGGGGACTTGCTGCTTGGGTAACAGCCTGTCCCTCATTACTCCCTACCCAGGCTCTGTGCACTGGGGAGTATCACCAGTCGGGATACTGGCCAGAGCGCAGCCATAGTCCTTCGGGACTGACGGAGGCCTACGCAAAGGTGGAGGCTACTTATTTAAAAGGAAAATGCTAGTTGGTATATAGGATGTACGGGCTCTCTTTGATTTAAGTTTGGGTAATTGATATCTGTGGCCGGAAGGAAGAAGGATATATTCAGAATGAAGAACATGAGTTTCGTCGTTAATAATTTTGGATGCTAAATTTAGTACACGAGATTCATAAAAGTAATCAATAGGGTCTAAAGGAGTTCCAATGATCTTGCTGCTTACGTTTACAATTTTGCCAAGTTTGTTTTTGTTTTTGAGAGAGAGGGTGCCGTACCAACATTGTACACTAAAAAGTAAAACAGATTGCACACATGATTTGTATAGGGAGGGACAGCAGACGATTACCTCCTATCAATCACTGCGATCACCAGCCAATCACGGGCGTCTGTGAGCTCATTCGTAGCGCTTTCCCTCCAAGTGCATTAAACCTTCCCCCAAATATGTATGCACGACGAGTATCGCCTGTCACGGAGGGTGTTGGTACATGATTTCCCCACTCCCTGGTCAGCGGTGGTCACATGATAGGGAAAGTAATACCTGATAGGTGAGAACTGGATATGAATACATTAGGGAGAAAAATTAGGACCAAAAAAAAAAAAAAAAATCAATGTTCATTCCGAATTGAGGG